>CM053576.1:94381666-94459549 GCA_028646485.1 Cryptoprocta ferox
CCCTCCTTCGTCTTTCTTCCTTGTCCTCTCCTCTGATTCATTCAATCAACAAGTATTTCTTGGGCATTTCTTCTGTGCCAGACATGGTGGCAGGTGTAGGTGATAGAACAGGAACAAAGAGTGATGGGAAAGATGACAACTGAGTGGGTAAGAGCTTGAATTCATTCATCTAATAGATGGTTGTCTCACATGCATTGTCCAATGAATGTGGGTTTTGAACCATGGGCTTCCCTCATGTGCACACAAGTTGAGCTGGCGGCATCAGAAGGTCTGGGGAGTCTTTACCCAGCCAGCTGAAGTATTTGACCTCCCTTTACCTGTGTTCAGTTTAGCACGGGGGTAAGGATGTGATTCTTGGAGTTTATATTGGTTCAACTCCCAGATCGTCTACTTACGGGCTCTGTGACCTTGGAGAGATGATTTAACCCTTCTGAGCCTCAGTTTCTTATAAAACTGGGATAACAGCCTGCCTTCAGTGGGTTGGTGTGAGGATTAAATAAGATAAGAAGAACAAACAGCAGGCAGCACGGTGCTTAGCTCAGAGCATGTGTCCATTGAATGGTGGCTGTTATTACCATCAGGATGTACAGCCTTCTCAATAGCGTGCAGTGCCTGACGGAAATAAACTCTATGCAGGTTATCAAAGGCCCCTGTAAAGTTCTGTATTAAGGTTAAAGACGAGCGCACAGGTTTGCAATAAGAAAGAACTTGCTTGGCTGTGTATTTTGTAAAAACACCTAAGAGGTCTTAATGATCACACGTATTGTGTAGGTCTTGAGATCTGACTGCTGAGAAAAAAAAAATCAGCGAGGGAAGATTGGGCCCCATTAATAATAATAGCTATATATTGAGCATTTAGTATGTGTCAGGTATTGTGATAAGCACTTTGTTAGTAACATGTCACGTGCCTTAGCTAATATTATGGTAGATATTCTCATCACCACTTTGAGGATGAGGCAGGGGAGGGTCAGAAAGGTCATGTAGTGGGTGAGTGGTAGAGGCAAGATTTGCAGGACCCCAGGACTGCAATGCAGAGCCTCGGCTCTTAACTCTGAGCTCAGGTGAGTGCTGAACTAGGAGGGAGCTGATACACCCCTTCGCTGCCCCAGTCCTCTGACTAAGACAATGGTGACAGCTGGAATAGGGGTTCTTTGGCACTAGGTAAGAGAGAAGGGAGACGGGAGAGTTAGGGAGGTTTGGGAGAGGTTTGTTTTCAGAGGCACCAAGGGTATTTGGCCTGGAGAAACCGGAGATACTTGAGAGTTGAAGGCAGGATATTCTGTACAGAGGGCTAACAGTCTGTCAGGAATATTTCCTGTGTAACTGCCACCCCGCTCTGCCAAACATGCCGATGCTCACCCTCCATTGCACAGCCTCAGCCCTGCAGACCCCAGGTGGGGCTGGCAAGTGCCCGTCTCACCCATCCTTCCTCTCTATGCTCTCTGCTCCCCACTACCTGCAACCCCTCACACCCTTGCTGGTGGCATTTGTCTACCCCTTCTGGCTGTTCTCTCTGCCTGGAGTTTTCTCACTGCTGTCTTCCACCAACAGAGAAATTATTCTGAAGCCCCTCTCCGGTGTCCCCCCGTTGGCTCAGAAGTCTACACTGGGTTGTGTTCTATCCCTCCCTCCAAGTGACTGTCCCCTTCTTGACTTCTACTGTGTGCGTTCTCCGGCCCCACCCTGCCCCTCTCCGCCCTTACCCTCTGCCTGGTATGTCTTTGCCTGAATGCCCCAGCCCCACCCCGTCTTGCAAGGGCTCATCCACCCGGTCCATTCCAGTTCACAGAAATCCACTCTCTAAGGGAGGCTCCAACTCTGGGTCTGTGTATCTCACAGAACAGCCCTTCATTCTTAATTATGTCATATATGTCTCTTTCCCTCAGTCTATAGTGAGATTCTTAAGAATGGGCACAATTCATTCAGAAATTTTTTTCCACATGTCCACCGTGTGCCAGGCACTATGTTGAGTTCACTGTGGCAGGCGTAGCATGGCCCTGCCCTCTGGTGCCTTGCCTCCTTCCACATTCTGTGGTTATTTCTCACTGTGCCAGCAGGGACCTATGCATTCAGTGTCCTTTTCCCACTAGTTGAGGGAGGGCACAGGAGGGCCAGGGACTTGAGCCTGGGGCCACTGTGTTCCCTGGAGCGAATGTGTTCTTTTTAGGCCTGGCCCACCTTGGCTCCGGACAGTGGCTTTGCAGTGGGGGGAGGAGGTTGCAGCAGGAAGCACAGCCAACTCTCTTGGGGAATGTGACCCAACGTCACCCCATGTTGGAGAATAAGAGAATAATAGCTGTAGTTTTCGGAGTAGAAAAGCAGTAATATTCAGCATCCCCGCCAACCTCTAGCAGTGACTGTCATTTCGGATCTCTGTTCATTCTCAACTTTTTGCCTTGGACTGTTATGAATGTGGCGATGCCTTGGGCCGTGTGAATGTGAACCGTGTGAGCTTGCTGACT
Source organism: Cryptoprocta ferox (assembly GCA_028646485.1). Taxonomy (NCBI): domain Eukaryota; kingdom Metazoa; phylum Chordata; class Mammalia; order Carnivora; family Eupleridae; genus Cryptoprocta; species Cryptoprocta ferox. The sequence continues at coordinate 94,384,129 of CM053576.1, forward strand.
AACATGGAAGCAATAATAGTGGTGATGATGGGTGACAGGAAAAGTCGCCCCATCGGGGGGCAGCTTCCTGCTCTCTGCATTAGTGCTTTTTGTTCTCCAGTTAGTGCTCCCCCAGCCTGTGAGTGCATCCCTCTGTCATAGATTGTCTGTCCCCTCTCCAAGCAGGTTGCTTTTCTAAGCTCATGGGTAAATATGGACCTACTTGGGTTTCAGATGCCTGCCCCAGGAAACTCCTGCTGGGCTAGATAAACACACTGAGAAAACATCTCTTGAGAATAAGAGCAGCTCTTGGATAGGCTATAATGCGATGGTCCACTCAATGAGTCCTTGCAATGGTCGGCACTGTGCTGGGCCCCCCCGCCCCCCGGGCCACCAGGATGGGGGGGGGCAGACAAAGGTAGCCCCTCCCTCTGGGGCCTCTGGTCCAGTTGGGGAGATAGGACTCATATACTGGGAATGCTTGGGGGTTGTGTGCAAGACAGCTGCAAGGATCCTGAATGCGGATTTTTGCCTGAGTAGGAGTGGCCCTCTGTGACCACCAGATCCCTCCCCTTTCTCTGGTTTTAATTGGAATTCAGTCAAGTGCCAAGATGTCTGTGGCAGACAATGGGCAATATGGTCTGGCAGGAAAGGGAGCTTGGCCAGTGCTCTGTGGGGAGGAGATGAGAACAGGGATGGGCTGTGGGGGAACTAGGCTGGGAGAAGGGAGTTGCAGTGGTTTGTTAATCTGCTGGTATTCATCTCCCTGACATGTCCCTGGACCTGCTCCTGGACTTCCAGCCTTTACTGGGGCCTCCTGCCCTAGATCTCACTCAGTTGCGTGTGTCCAAAGCCCAGTCCCTTTCTTGCTTGTGATGTACACTCTCTTCCTCTCTCCTGTTCTCTCAGACCCCCTTCCCGCACCCCTCCCTGCTTGAACCCTGCACCTGCCTTCCTCTGAAATCAGCTGGGTTCTTCTGTCTGGTGTGGTTGCTGCCCAAGCTGAGAAGTCGAAGAGCTGGTCTCATCTCTGTGAGCTGGACTCTAGTGAAGACAGTGGGTAGCTGGGCGGCTGAGGCCAGCAGCCAGGGAGGCTGAGGTTCCCAGGCAGACAGGGACTCAGTTTTGAGCACTGATGTGGGAGCAGGGGTCATGCCAGGAGGCAGAACTGGCCTGACTGGTCAGAGGGAGGTTTGATCCTCCAGTTTGTTTCTCTGTGTGTGTCTGTGGGGTTAGATAGAAGCTATGATGTGTGGTGGTCCAAAGTGACCTTTCTCGCCTTGTGGAGGTGGGTCTCCTCCCTCTCTGGCTTCTGGCCATGTAGCTTGGTGCCCTCTTCTCTGGTGCTTCCTTAGGCCAGTGGGAAGTCACGGGGCAGGTACACATCGGGTAGAGGCCATCCTAGAGCAGGTGAGCAAAGTATCTGCTTTGTGGGAGGGTAAGATCCGAGAAGTTTCCATCCTGAGGCATCTGAGAGAATGCTGGACCTGCCCTGATCGGTGAGGAGAGGAACCTGTGAGGTCAGAGGCAGGTCACACACACTCAGGAGACTGGTCCTTCATTCTGTACATATCATACCCTTGCATGTAAGATGCTGTTTCCCGTATCCATACATCACCCCCCACCCCACACATAGTGGGGGCAAGGAGGCTGCTAGGTCTCAGGATCAGCAGAGGCCCAGATGGGGGCCTCCTGCAGTTCTGACCTTGGGCTTGGTGCCTAGGCAGGGAAGGAGTTGGAACGGTGCCAGCGGCAGGCAGACGAGGTGACGGAAATCATGCTCAACAACTTCGACAAGGTCCTGGAGCGCGATGGGAAACTGGAGGAGCTGGAGCAGCGTTCTGACCAACTCCTGGACATGGTGTGAGGCCTGGGGAAGCAGGGATGGGGGGCGGAGAGGCCAGGAGGAGTCCTCAGAGAGAGAGTTCACAGGCCATGCTCAGGGTCTCCTTGGTGGGGTCTGATGCTTGCCTGAAGGCCGGTATGGGGCCTGTGGGTTTGTTGAGGCACCCTTCGCCTAGATATGCTCCAGGTAGGCCTTGTGAAGGAAGAAGTCCTGGGTTTGAAGCTGTGCAGCTTTGTAAAGGTTGAGGGCTGGTATTGTTAACTGGGGGTGAGTCTGTAGGGCTGTGAGTCAAGGGCTCCACTAGTGTCTGAGACCAGGAGTCAGGTGGGAGGGTTCCAGGGCAGGCTATGTGGAGAAGGGGAGCAGACAGGCTGGGAAGATGCAGATGGAGACTAGGCCCTTCTGGGGAGGTGGGGCTGGGAGGCCCTGGCCCTGGATCTCTAGGGGAACCACTAACTCCCACCCTGTGTCTGGGGATGTCCACAGAGCTCAGCCTTCAGCAAGACGACCAAGACCCTGGCCCAGAAGAAGCGCTGGGAGAACATCCGTTGCCGGATCTACTTGGGGCTGGTGGTGGGCGCCAGCCTGCTCGTCATCCTGATTGCGTTGCTGGCCATCTTTCTCCCACAGAGCAGTTAGGGCAGTAGTGCCCCACAGGCCCAGGACGCAGGGGCTGCCTCAGGGCCCAGGGACTGACCCACCTGGGCCTGGAGGAGGGCCGCGTGTCCACACTGGCTGGTTCTGGTCTCCAGAGAACCCTGGTGTTCGCTCCCATCTGAGCCGCCCAACCGAGTGCTGAAGAGCAGCCCTGATGTGTGCACCTTTGCATCTCCTATCATGCCACAGACTGGTCCTCGAGGGCAGCCTGCTGTCCTGGCCGTGCCAGGCCAGCCCTACCTGGAGCTCAGTAAAAGCTGCTGTTTGGTTAAAAGCTGCTGTTTGGTTAAAAGCTGGAGTGTCTCTGTGTGTGTGTGTATGTCTGAAGCTCTCCAGGATGCCTCCACTCCTGGGGCTGCTGAAGTCTACCGCCCGAAGGACTCTATCCCTGGGAGATGGCCCCTTTCCTTTCCCTTCCATACTTGACTCAGCCCTACCCAGACAGGTCCTTCTGGAGTGCAGGTGGAAAGACAGAGTGACTCCCAAACCAGACCCTTCAACCAGTGCCCTCTAAGCCTGTTTCCATAAGAATGAAATCTATTATTTTGCTGATGTCTTGAGGATACTCATTATAGGACTCCAGAAGAGGAGAGTACTTCAAAGACTTTTATAGGACAAGGCTCTCACCTTCAGGATAGACTTTTTCCTCTCTGAACCAACCCCCACCCGCCCGGCTCAATTTCTCTCCTATGTTCTTCCTCAAGCTTGACACCAGATTACAGATGAGGCAGATAGTGAAAATGGGGAGGGCTTCGATGATCAGTAGGGCACAGTTACAAAGGATGACAGGAGTTTGCCCTGTGGGAAAGAATTCACCCTTTTCAGAGCTCCATGGCCACACAGGGCCAAGCAGGCAGTGCCTTCAGGGTCACAGGAAAGATGATGAAAGGGTAAACGGGCATGGAAGAAGGAAAGAAGGCCCTACCAAGACTGAGGAAGTTGGGCAGTCTCTGCCTGGCTACTTGACTGCATCCCAAAGTCAAGTATGGGTGGAAAGAAATTCAGGGTCAAGTGTGTAACAGAAGCAGTTCCTTGTTAGGCAGAGTGAGGACTACTGACAGAGAAATAAGAGCAAACCTGAGAGTTGTGTGGAACGTTACCCCTCACAGAGCTTATTAACTTCTACTAGGCTCATTACCATCTTCTTTTCCTGGGAAAGATGGAGAAAAACACTTGGCCCTGCAGTTGGATGGTCAGGACATGATGGTCAACAACACCACTTAGAGGCCACATGAATTTGGGCAAGCCACTTCCAGGACTTGGGTTTTACATATGTAAAAAGGGACATACTTAACTCCCAGAACACTTGTGAGGATTATTTATGCTGTGTGTAAAACAGCCATCAATGTAATGATTCTAGATGCCAAATAAATGATAGCTATCATCCAAATCATTTAGTGCAGTAGTCCTCAACCCAAGCTCACAGTAGAATCATCTGAAGAGAGGCAGCTGGCTGGTTCAGTCAGTAGAGCATGCGACTCTTGATCTCATGGTTGTGTGAGTTCAAGCCACATGATGGGTATGCAGCCTACTTAAAACAAACAAAATAAGTAGAATCACCTGTAGAACTTCTAAAAACACTACCCCCAGGCCTAGATCAATTAGTACGAGAGCTAAGATTTAAACCCAAGTCTGTGGGATGCCTGGGCACACACACAGCCACTGCTCTACACAGCCTCCTTATGGGGCCTAGATCTGTTAAGTCAGAATCTTTGAGGGTATCTGCAGGGTTATTTTCCCGTAAAGGTGCAACCCCTCATTCTCTCTCCAGGATATTCATGGGTAGCCAGGGATGCAAACCACCTATTGAATTCAAGCCAACGATTTTACATCAGCTAGGGGAGAAATGGAATAATGGGCTTAAGTCCCAAGAACGGGTAAGGTCCCCGATTTACAGACAGGGATTTTTCCTCTTTCGGCTGGGGAGTTTTGCTGTACTCTTCATTGTGTCTAATAGAGAAGAAATGAGCAGAACATTTTTGTTTTGTTGGTATGGGAGGAATCAAGCGCCAACTCTCGAACCGACAGAAGTACCGGGCGGGGGCCGGGCAGAGCAGCGGGAAACTCGGTGATTCCAGGTTGCCAGTACCCTCAGCCTCTGCGCCAGCGCCTCCCTTTCTCGGAGGGACTCTATCACCTGCGCGTCCTAGCCCTTCTGAACCGCGGAGCGGACTGAGGACCCCCTACAGCCCCGACACTTTGCTTTTCACGGCTGTGTGGACGCGAATTACACGACACTCCCACGTACCTACCCCAGGTTAGGAGTCCAAAACAGATGTTGTCTGACCAGCCCTAGCTCCTGCCATTGGCTGTAGCCTTTGGTCACCTGACGTACTCGAGCCAATGAGAGGCGGCAGAATTAACACTTCCGCTTTCCTTGCGCCAAACGAGCCTCTGTGCCCGCCTTTCGCATGCTCTGATTGGTCTTCCTCTCTCAGCTCGGCACTTTATTGGCCAGCGCCACAGAGCCGCAGTCTAGCGGGGTTCCAGGGCTGTGTCAGACAGCCCTGCTGCGATGGCGTCCTATTTTGATGAACACGACTGCGAGCCGTTGGATTCTGAGCAGCAGGCCCGAACCAATATGCTGCTGGAGCTCGCAAGGTGGGTGCGCGGTGCTGGGAGGTGGGGGCCCAGGCAGTGGGGTTCTGGGCTGGGGCTGGCCGGAGAAAGCTGATTATATAGGGCTTCGATTCTGGGGAGGACGGATGAGTAATCTGGAGAATTAGTCCAGCGACGAGATTCGAGGGAGATCGATAATTTGGCTCATTCATGGACTGGCCGCGCAAAGAGATTGTGGGACAGACTGGAACTGGCGAGTAAGGGGAGTCGGGAGCGGGAGGGCAGCGGGTTCTAGCAGGTGCGGGAGAAGACGGGTCATGGGGACAGGGGAAGGGCCGTGTGGGTGTGAGTAGGTACATTCGTTAGGAAAGCCAAACACGGCAGCCAACGCTGCCACTGGGAATCTGGCTTTACCAGGTCATTCCTACATAGGCTGAGTAACTTCTGAGCCTGTTGCCTCATGTGTCAAATGGGACTAAACCACTTGCATGCTTGGGGTTGTCTTATAGCAGCTGTAAACCACTTCCCACTGTGCTTTTTATCTAGTGAGCACCTGTGTAGGGTACTAGCTGCAGGGCATTTATCTGCTAATGCTTTGTGGGTTGTTGGGGCAAAGACAAAGTATGGTTTTCTTTGGTTCTGACCATACACCGTTCTTCCCAGGTCACTTTTCAATAGGATGGACTTTGAAGATTTGGGGTTGGTAGTAGACTGGGATCACCACCTGCCTCCACCTGCCGCCAAGGCTGTGGTTGAGAACCTTCCTAGGAGAGTCATCAGGGGCTCTCAGGCCGGTGAGAACACTCATTTCTTTCTGCTGTTTGGGGCAGGTTTACCAGACCCACCCCCTCCCAAGCTAGACTGGTCTGGCCCTTCAGTTTTCCAGATCAGGTTGGGGCAAGAATGTCCTTGAGGAGTGGGAGCTGGGAGGTAGGGCCTGTAGCAGCTCTCCTGATCAGCACTCCCTCCCAAAGAGCTCAAGTGCCCCGTGTGTCTTTTGGAATTTGAGGAGGAGGAGACTGCCATTGAGATGCCTTGCCATCACCTCTTCCATTCCAACTGCATTCTACCCTGGCTAAGCAAGGTACTACTTCCTTTCTGTCAGCCCTCACCCTGCCCTGGGCCCAGTTCTCAAGCCTCTCAAGTTCTGTATGTGAACTGTTAGGGGATCAGAGATGGGAGAGCAGTAGGGGTGGGAATTGGGAGCAGGGGACGGATATGAACTCCTGAAGACCAGACTTGGGCTGGAACACTGCCCTCCTTTCCTCAGACAAATTCCTGCCCCTTGTGCCGCCATGAGCTGCCCACTGATGATGACACTTACGAGGAGCATAGACGAGATAAGGTAGGGGCTGGTGGTGAGTGGAGAGGGTGGTAATGGGGCCCCCTCAGTCCCTGTCCTCTGTGTTCTCATTCCCTACCTTAGTAGATCTGGGTAGGCCTCAGGGCCCTTGGCTCTAGTTGCCTTCCTGGTGACTCTGGTGAGGGGCAAGAGCCTTGGCAACACACATGCTAGGAGCCTGAAAACAGTGATAGCCCCATGATAGCTGTCCCATTGCTCCACCCACAGGCCTTCATGTATAGCTCATGCCCATTGTGCCCTCTTTCCTTCAGGCTCGCAAGCAGCAGCAAAAGCACCGACTTGAGAACCTCCATGGGGCCATGTACACTTGAGGTGCCTGGGGCTGAGTACCGGTCTTCCATATCTTTCTCTTGCACCGCGAATCCTCATTAAAGTTTTCTTCACCCACCCTGCACTGCATTGCTCACAAGCCTGGGCCGGGGCTTCATACCCTCCATGAGGTCCCTACTGCCTTTGGGGAAGGAGGTCCTGAACTGCAGAAAGCACCAGGCTGTGTGTCCCTTCCTGCTAAGTCTACACACTGCTCAGTCTGGCCTGAGAGCAGTGAAGCCCAAGTCAAAAACCTGGCTACTAGATCAGCCAGGGCTTGGGCCTATGTGTTCATTGTTGGAAAGCAAAATGTGTCAGGGTCTGGCATCCAATAGCTACTTACAGATGGTAAGGACAAACTAGCCTACATCCTCTCCCCTGCAATTTTTAGTAAACCCTGGAATCCCACAAGCTTTCTTTAGCTTCACTGTGAAAACTGCTCCAATCATTTTGAAGTTGCTCTGAGGATCCCCCACCCCCACCCCTGCCCTGCCCCACACCAATATCACCTACTGAGGAAGCAAACTTGAAACCACACTCTTGAGTAGGAGGATCAGGTCAGTTCTTTAGACTGTTTAAAGTCCTAGAAAGGGTTTCAAGCCCTTGAGGGGTATTTGGGTAGCACCTGGCATCCTTTACTCTAAGCAGCCCTGCTCTCAAAGAGCAGTGGACACTCAGGACTCTCTCTGGGGGCAGGAGAGGTCTCCCATCCTTTGCCCAGGGAAAGCCGTCCTGGGTCAGTTTCTCTCTTGACTCTTCAGAACAGACTACAAACATGCAAATTAGAATTCTTTTTAATATATATATATATATATATGTATATATATAAAAGTACTAAAATACCCACATGGTTCTGTTGTGTTATTTGCCCGAAAGAAAGAAAGGGGCAGAGTGAAGAATCCCAGTGCAGCTCAGTGGGTCTTCCCACAGACTAAGGAGTGCCTATCCCTCCACCCCAAATTCCTTCTTGCTGTTCCCAGCCCCCATTCCTGCAGCAGGAAACCCCAGTGGTCTGGCTTCGGCACTGGGGAGTAGAAGGCACCTGAAGGGCTGGCTGGGTAAAATGAGAATACGTGACCTTTGAACATAAAAACAACAGTGCAGAGTAAGGGAATAGGTTGTGTGCAGCCCAGGCACCTGCTGGGCCTGTTCCTCTGTGGCACGGGTGGGTGTGGGGTGGCCATCGCTCCAGCGGCAAGGAAGCCTATATCCCAGCAACACTTTCTCAGAACCATTTTTGGTACAAAGTAAACGCAAAGTTATGCGGTGGGGAGCTGCTGAGGCTGGTCCGGCCACCCTCCCCAGACCTCAGATCATGGCGACGCTCTCGGGGGCACAGGTGAGGTGAGCGGAGGTGCGACCGCCCCCAGAGGACTTGGCGACCCGGCCAGGGGCAGGCTGCAATGCAGCCACCAGCGTCTCTGATGACACTGCTCCGAACTCATAGCTGAAAGTGCCGTAGAAAATGAGGATGTCGATGACAAACACCCACTCACACAGGGCTGCCCCGTGCTGCAGCTGCGAGCTCTCATGCATAAAGAAGACAGCACCTGGAATGGGGCTAAGGAAATGCTCAGTAGGATATGTGGAAGCCTGCTGACCCTCCTACCTTCCTAGATGTATGACTAAGCTGGGGCAAAGAGCCAGGTCTCACCTCCTGGGAGGGTAAGTAGGAAACCACACTGGGCAGTATTTTCTGGATATACTGTGCCAAGCTCTCCCCCAGCCCCCTACCCCCCCAGGGTCTTGGTGGAGAGAGGCTGGGCTAGAGGATTAGTTCCTGGCTGACCTGTCCTGGAAGGATACTGAGGATCAGGGTGACAAAGGCGATGGCTGCCAGCACAATCCGCAGATAGGCCATAGCCAGGTCCTGGGGGGCAGTGGCCCCATGGTAGCAGAGGGCACAGTGCAGGCAGACAAAGAGCAGCCCGGCGGAGAAGGCCACACCAGTTCCGACGTAGTGCAGAGACTTCGCGTGATCCACCTGGCCCAGAGAGAGCGCCGATCTGTGCAGCAGCCCCACCTCCTCCACCCCTCTCTGCACCCCTCATCCCCTTTCCCTCCCAGGCCCTCCTGTCCCCACCCTCAGCCTTGAAGGTCTGTCTCTGCAGCTTGGGTCAACCTTCAGGGGACTGAGGGCACCCGTCTGTGAGAGTTCAAGAGGCAGGCAGGCGGGCACACCTGGAAGTTGCCGACCACCACAAGGCCTGCAGCGTTGGTGCAGCCGGTGATGAGGGTTGTGGTGTTGACCCAGGAATGACGACTCTGCTCCAGGAGCTGCCCGTAGCGCAGCAGGCAGATCAGAGCCACTGGGGGAAGACAGCACAGGTGGGGCCAGCACTGGTGCTCTGCTTCCACCCCAGCCTGGCCCGGCCAGCCCACCAACTGCCCGGCCTCTGTCCCTGCCTCCCCCCCCCACCCCCACTCTGAGGGCCCAAAGGGACTAGAAGGGCAGGTGGCGAACTGGGTGTCCTCAGGCTCCGGCCAGCAGGGTGGCTGTGTGGGACAGTGGCCCTCATTCAAGAATGGGAGAAACGTGACTCCTCTTGCCTTAGTCCTTGGTGGGGTGGGCCGCACAGAGCAAGGGCTTACTGGGCCCCTCTGGGAGGGGGATGGGGGAATGGGTTGGACTGGGCTGGGCTGGCTACGGGGGCTGAGGGCATGACTCACCCATGAAAGCACCCATGTTGCCAATGAGGCTGAAGAGGCAGCTCTCTGGGGGATATGTGCCACACTTGCTGAGGGGGGGGGGGCAAGGACAGAGTGAGAGAAGAGCAGGAGCACTAGCACCCCCATTCTGGCCCATCTGTCTCTTGCTTTAACTGTGCCTGTTCCTTAGCAGGCAAGCCACTGATTTAGGAGAAGGGCTAGTTATGTTCTACAAACAAGTGGCTGCAGGCTGGGCCCTCCCCCAAAGCAGAGCACATGTGTGTGATGGGTAAGGGAGTGCCCAGGATTGCTTGGCTTGGGCTCCCTGAGACTGTCAGGGTCTGCAGCCAGTCTGGCTTTCCTTGAGCCAGAACTGGGCTGGGTAATCAGAGGGCTTGAGCTTAAATCCAGGTGCCTCCACCTACTAGCTGTGTGACCTGGACAGATGACATAACAGTCTGTTTCCTTGCCTATAAGACAGTGAGAATAGTAGCTGCCTCGATGTTAGGAAGATTAAACGGTGTTCTGCGTGCAAAGCATTCAGCACAGGGCCTGGCACACAGTGATTGGCAAGTAGTATTGTTATTAAGTGGTTTTAATATACTTAGTATATCTGAGACCCAGGGACCGGTCTTTGAGAGGCTTGGGGCTCCCTTACCTGCCCAGTGTCCAGGCCTTACCTGATGAGGGGGATATCATCCAGGGTGCAGCAAGTCTTGGGGCCCCCTTGTTCAGCGGGGTCAGGAGAGCAGGATTCGTTGTAGGACCTGGCAGGCAGGACAGAGAGTCCACTGGGGGTAAGGGGTTCTCCCAGCCTGTACCCTCAGGCTTCTCAGAGACTACCCTCCCGGTCTTCTCTTTGCAGGGGCAGAAGAACACTTCCACGAACCGGCCTGAGACAGATGCCAAAGGGGTGAAGGGATGGTGGGAAACAGGTGGATGGGCCTGAGGTCATGCCTGGGGAGGGGCAGGCATTGCCAGTGTCAGATAAGAGCAGTGAGGGCCAGGGTCTCCGTCTGGCTTGCTCACAACAGCCCCGACCCAAGAGGGAACAGAGATGAAGGGAGCTTTAGAGGGAGGCTGTCTGCAAGTGCGCCTTACCAGTTCTCCACAGGGCATGCGTGACGGTTCATCACGGCCATGGCATACCTGCGGGAGCAGAACTGTCACCCCACACCCGTGACCCTCCCAGCCCAGCTTTCCTCCACTGACTCCTCTCTTGATTCTGGCCCCGTTCGGTCTCATTGTCCTTGTTGGGGACTCAAGTTGGGGTGGCCCTGAGAACTGACACCATATCAGAATAGCATGGCCCCAAACTAGAACACCTCTGGAAGTGTCCCTGCCACCACTCCTGTCCACATCCTGGACAGGAGTGGTGGCAGCTTGCCCGAAGGAGCTGTGTGCCCAGGCACCAGGCCAGGCTTTGGAGACCACTGGAGTGATCCTGGGTACCACCCGGGAGCCTGCAGCAGGACAAGGGACTCTGTGTGTGCCATCAAGCTCCTGTTGGCTCCTGGCTGGGCCCCATCCCTCCTCAGCTGGGCCCATTCTGTCCCCTGTTGTCTTCCCCCATCCCTCTATTTACTCACACAGTCCATAGGCCAGTGATAGAGAATGCTGACAAGCTGACAGGAAGGAGGATCCAGGCGGTCATGAGGGAGGGGAGCCAGGGTGGTGGTGGTGTGGGGGGAAGGACAAGAGGTAGGTGGGAAAGAGGGGGCCGGCCCAGCTACCTTAGGATACTTCGCCAAAACCATCAGAGGCCCAGGCCTGGTGGAGAGAGACAGGTCAAAGTCCAGGGTCCGGGGACTGCCCAAGGACGGTGGTGGGGAGAAGGTGGTCAACACCTGATTCACAGCTTCGGCTGGGGCTCTGAGCGCCCACATTTTGGGCTGAGCCCACGCCAACACATGGACACCTTCTGGCATCCCCCGAGGGCCTCCGAGTTCCACCCGAAAGCCACCGGTGGGCCCAGGCACTCAGGCGGGGCCGTAACACCTGGGGAGGGAGTCACGCTCCCTCGCCGGCGGGACCGGGCTGGGGGAGGGGTGCAATTAGGGCAGTCGAGGGAACCGCGCCACGGAGAGCCTGCGAGCGGGTGCCGGTCCCGGCGGAGCGGCAGCCACGCGCAGGCAACCACCTGACCGCCGGCGCCCCGGGGGAGAAGGGGGTTCGCGCAGGAAGCGCGGCTCGGTCCCCGCCCGCGTGAGCGCACGGAAAGTCCCCCGGGAGCCGGGGACTCGAGCCTCCCCAGGGGCCCAGTACGCACCTCCTGGAGCGCCCCGCCGCCTCCGCGCCCTGCTCGGCCCCGCGTGGTGTAGTCTCTGGCTTCGGCCCTCGGAGCAGCCCTGGAAGGTTTAAAGGGCCGGGCGGCCCCGCCCCTGTCGGCCGGGCAGCGCCGCGCCGCCCGCCGGGACGTGGAGTCCGCGCCGCCCCGCGCCGAGCCGGGGACTACAACTCCCGAGCCCCTGCGACCGCGCTGCGGTGCAAGCGTGGATGGCGCCCCGACTTCGGGAGACCTCAGCGCGTGGGACTTGAGCGGAGGCTCTGACTCCGAGATGCCGATAGTCCTGCGTACCCTGTTTCTGCGGCGGAAGCTTCGAGAGGCGGGAAGCTCCGGGGCTGCACCGCTGTGATTGTCATTGCGTACAAAGCTGGAGGAAACCTCCCTTCGCCGCTGGGCATATTTTTGCATGCAGCCTGTACTGTCCGACAGTGAGACTTGCGGGAACCTCCCTCAATGTGGCGCCCCGTGCCTCTGTTCTGGGCGAGGTGGGTCCGCGGAGAAGCGAGCACAAAGCCTTGGCTATTATTTAAGTGTCAAGCGCCCTGGATTTGGCTTACGCTTCCCATTAGGCTCAGCAAACCCTGGAGGAGGGCCACTTTCATCAGATACTTTTTATTTTCAAGGGTACAAGTACACAAAGTACTGTCAGTGTCCAAAACAGGTTTCCCGACTGATGAACACTTATTGAAAGGCCACAGAGATCAAAGAATATTTACGGTCACACATGGCCAGGTTTTGGTAAGCAAAAGAGGCAGGCTGGAGACCCAGAGCAATTTGGGAAGAGGAAACAGGATAGTGTGGGAATAAATTACCATTGGCTTCACCAAAATGTACAGGCCAAGGGTGCCTTCCTGGACATTCTTTTCATGATAAAAAAAGAGTGGGAATACTTCTTTCCACATAACCCAAACTGTGTGTGGCTACTGTAAGCAGCAGCCCAGCATGTGCTGGAGCCCTGTGAGACATCACCGGGGCTGCCAGATCATTCATTACCAGACGGGAACGGAGGCCGGCCAGCCAGGAGCAGGCGACACTTAGGTCTGGCAGCCACCGTGAGTCAAAGGTAATGTGCACAAACAGGGGGCCCTGTACTGTAGGGAAAATGGAGCAGATAAACTCGAAAAGGGCTTGAAGGAGCAACCTTTTTTTTGACCCAGTGGAAGGTAAAAATAGAAACAGGAAATCTGTGGGAGAGCCCTTTTCTGAATTGCATTAGGACAAGTAGTTAAAGCAGGGCCAAGAAGTATGGCTGTGCAGAGAAATCACGCTACAAGAACTGGCTGAACGGAATATCGGGCTATGAAATGCAGTCCACTTTCTGGCAGCCACGCTCTGTGCCACAGAACACAGAGGTGCCTCTTGCTAATTCACAGAGAAGCACCTCCTTCCTGCCCAGGTGTGTTCCCATTGGAGCAGGCACCTTTTTCTCACCTGCCCAAAGGTGCTGTGAACCCTCAGCATTTCCTACCTCATTGGAAGTTTTGCAAGTCTTAGTCAACACTTAACTACATTCTGTTGAGCTGGCTTTGAGTTCCTCTTCAACTGTTATCATGGGAAGACCTGAGAAGCTACTTAGGTCCTAAACTGGCTGTTCTCACGTAAACTGGAGGTAAGACAAGCACTCCAGGACTGTGACAGAGGCAGATTTTGGCTGAATATGACAATCTCAGTAGTCCCTAAAGTAGAATTACCCCAAGATAGAACACCCCATGACAGAAGGGCTCTTCATGTGTAGTTGGTAGGGAGAAGTCACTTATCAGAAAACAAGTGGGACCAGACACCTTTAATAGTCCCTCCTAGCTCTAATGGTATGTGAGTCTAGTTGTTCTGCTTCAACCAGGACAGTTCTTAAAATAGTCAAGGCAAAGCAAGAGATGAGATTTCAAGTGCTGATTCTGTGGTGCTGAATGACTTTAGGGCAGGCATTTAATCTGTACTTCTCTTATGTACACAAGCGATTTCAAAACTCTTGGCAAAAACAGTGCTGTAAAAATAGTTAAGTTTATTGCTCAAAAAGAATACTGTTTTTGAAAAGTACCTTCCTTCCAGGATTTTCAAATAACTTGCACACTTCATTAATCCACACACCAGAAACATTGGAAATGAAACAGAAGAATATATGGCTTGTTATACATTTAACACAACTCAACCAGTGCAACCAACCTCTCCTCTGGTGCCTCTGACAAGGCAAAGGAGCCACTTACTCAGGTTTTTACTTCTAGGGTCACTCTAACTACTGGAGAAATTTGGGGTATGTGCCTATGGCTTTTTGCCCATCTGATTCCTCAGGGACAGGACAGGAATTCAACGAGGGAGCTTAAGCTGTTTCAAATAATTGTCAACATTCTGTGCTGATTCTCCCAAAAGGCTCAGAGGTAGGAAAAGAATTGTCCTTCCTCTTCCGCTATACAAGGGCCTTATTTACACTTGGGAATTGGCTGTGGACCCACTACTCTACCATGCGTGCATCCTGGCAAATGCACAGCAGGTTGGAGAGTCACTACTCCAAACAGTTTCTTCCAGCCCCACAGGCTGATCTCTAGTTGGCAGTGCCCCGCAGAGCGGATCATGGAGGGGGAATGCCCCTTTCAGAGTCTCATCCACAGGGAGAAGCATTTGTTATTGCCCACATTGGTCCCACTGGCTGGCCAAGCTCCACAGACTCCTACTCTCAGTACAAAAAGCTTTACTTCTTTTCTGTTCTTACATTACATTCTTCAAAGACTTCTATGCTTGCCAACTGGCTAGAACTCAAACTTTAGTGTTTACTCTTACACAGCCGAAAGCCCCTAAAAACCCCAGATTCCTCCTATTTATAATATCAACCATCATGGCTCAGGAAACACAAAGCCTTAAAATCCAAGGCCTACCCTCAGTAAGTAAGAAGATTCATGGGCATGAGATAGGTCTATGAGACTACCAGACTTTTTTTTTTTTTTTTTTTTTAACAGCCAAGAAAGTATCTAGTCAAATGAGTATTGATTCTGAAGTAGCCTGCCAGAAAGCTCCAGTTAGTCCGACACGGTTGCCACTGTACCAGATAGCACAGGGCAGACCTCTCTGTGACATCTCTAGAGCCTGTGGGAAATGCTCTGGAACGTGCTCCTTGATGGCAAAGCACCAAGTTTTGAAAACAGCTGGAAGGTGTCTGGAGGCAAGTCTGGTGAAGACACTGGATGGTGCCAGCGCCGTCCTGGAGCCCTGCTGAGGGGTGGCAGTAAGCAAGGAGCCTGAGCTAGAAGGCCGTCAGCTGGCTGAAGGCCATCACCAGAGAAGCATCTCAGGCACGGCTGGAGCAGTGGCAGCAGCACCACCAATAGGCCTCCCGTAGAGGACAACCTCACACTGAAGTACCACAAGCTTAGTACTTTCTAGTCACGCTGCTTAAATTAGGATGGTTTCGTGGGTGGAAAAAATTTTATATGCACTTGATAAGCAAAATGCCTCAAGAAGAAAAGCTCACAAACACAGAGTTCCCATGAGTCTCTTACCTGAGAGTGTGAGGATTATATGACAAACACATAAAAGGTCACAATGGGTACACACTTCCCTTCTCACAAACAGGAATAGAGGCTAAAATTTCAGGTGCCATGCCCCCAACCTCTTCTTCTGGTCTTGTTTCTAAATTCTGTAATAAATCCGTGAAACAGGCCATCCAGTTGTGAGAAGACAGACACAAAAAGTATTTCCAGACTAGGAAGCCTAAGAGTTCCAGTGAAATCCTACGTCCAAGTCGGAAGATCAGTTGATGAGCTGGAAGACTGAACTCCCCAGTCCTCTGAGCTGCAGGAAGACTGGGGCTAGAGTGTGGCATGGCCTCCCTGACCCGGGAGGCTCTGGAGGGCAGTTAACATTACAAGTCAAAAGGCACTTGTAGCCTGGCCTAGTAGAGGGCAGACTTTCTCCTCTGAAAGTAGAACTGAGCCCAGGACTGGCAAGTTTAAGGCATTTAACCTTAGGCCAGCTCTGTGGGTCAGGAACATTCTGGTCCCTGGCCTAACTTATCCACCTCACTCACCTTCCCAGAATTCCTCCGGTACTGCAAGCTGCGGCTTGCTAGATTCCAATGATGTAGTTTAAGTAGCTGCCTTGCCCCATTCCTGAGGCGGTAGATTTTTCAGGGGTGTAGGGCACAAACCAACAGTGCCCTCAGGTGTCCTTTAAGAGAAAAGGTGCTGAGATGGAAATGCCAGACTCATCTTGAGACCCTGATGTAGAGAAACCCCTGGGGCAGGGGGGACTTTGGTTTCAAGAAGTCTTAGTGTTCATGGACTCACTTAAACCCTGTACTTCAAGTCACTGAGGTTAGGTCAATTGCTGGAAATCTGAAGTGGCTTGGAACTCCAGTGCACAGGATGTCTTGTGGACTTCTCAGACCTCAGCCTAACCCTGCATTAGGGAAAATGTGCACTAAGATGAAAGCAGTGATATTCCTAGGATCTTTACTCTAAGGATCTCATTGTATATACTCTTGGGAGATAGGAAAGGAAAAATGGGGCAGAGGAAGGGCAGATGAGAGAGGCTCATTTCACCGCCCTTTGTTTGGGCCTTTTCTTCTTTTTCTTTTCTTCTTCTTTTTTTTTTTTTTTTTTGCAACTAGGGCTCCAAATGGGCAATTATTGCTTATGTTGAATTTTCCCTTTGTATGTACATTCAAGACTTATATCACATTTGGGAGTCATTTCAAGCTTGTTTTGCTGATCCCTCTCTAGCCTGAGCAGAGGATGGTCTGTTCACAGCTGGGGAGGAAAACTGGAGTCCCTGTAGCCATAAGCAGGGCAGGTTGTGCTGCAAGAAACCCTTGCAGTTTAGTTCTGACATCATCTTCTAGCTCTATCTAGACAGTGCAAAGCAGGGGGTGTGAGAGAAACCTGCAAAAGCCATGGAAGGGGAGGGAGACATGCTTTCAGCCTCAAAAATGAAAATCTCCCACTTCACTGGTATCAGAATAACTGGGAGAGCTTATGAAAAAGGCAGACCCCCAGAACTCCCCACCTCCACAGTCCTGAGCAGTTGGGAGGTGCACAGTCATGTTGGGAGGTAGGGTGGAACTGATGGATTCTGAGACCAAGAGAGGAGAGAATGGAAAGAACAAAGAAACAGCTGAAGAAAAGATCTAGGAAAACGTGGATGGAAGTGAGCAGAAGCAAGGAACAAAGGAACCATAAAGCAACAAACACAGCTCACTGAGTTGGGTGGGGCACAGCAGCTAGGTGTCCCGTGGCATGTGACTTCAGTAAGAAAGCAGCATGTTAGCACAAGCTATTAAGAACCTCAGCTCTCCCTGGAATCTCTGCTTCCAGGACACCAAGGCAGCGAAACAAAGTTTTCGAATTCCAGAATACTACAAATGTGCCCAGCTACAGGAAAGAATGGCTGCAAAGGAGGTGGCCAGGCTTGTCCCTGCAACACCCTATTCCTATGGATGTGTTAGCGTGGGGTGTGTGTGTGTGTGTGTGTGTGTGTCTCAAGATCAGTTCAGACTGGTCCTGGCACCCCCGAACTAGGAGTGAGCTCCCTGGGCAGTGAATCCAGCCTGGTGAGACTGCCTTCAGCCTGGTCAATGTCGGCTCTGGCGCTTTGCAATCTCCTCCTGGATGCGCAACTTGAGGGCCTCTCGCAGGGGTGGGTCCAGAGGCGTGTGTGCCGACACCTCCTCACTCACCCTTCCTGGATCATCGTCCTACGTGGAGGAAGAGTCGGGAAGCTCAGGGCCTGGCCTCTTCTGGAAAGGCGACCTGCCCTGTCCCTAGACAACACTCTCACAGAACTCCATTTGACTCACGGCTTCTTGCCAGTGCCTGTCATTTCCCAGGTGGCCCCTGTAACAGTGATGTTCACCTGGGGGCCACGTGCCCTCCCTGTTGCCCGCTGAGAATCACTGTGTGACAGGCTTGAGTTGTGCTCAAAAGCATCGCCCAGCAGTCTATGCTCCTAACGTGGAGCCGACACTTCCCACTGGCCCTGAGGAAAACAGTGGCTCAGGCTCTGGCAGTGATTTCTAGCACAGCCTGGGACCTTCAGGCTGCAGCTGCTTCCACGCGGCATACCTGATACACGATAACTGAGGTGACCTCTCCACTGTCTGCCTCATATTCTAAACAGAAGAGCTGATGGCCAGAAGGTTCTGGCTCGGAGCCACCACTACTGCTGCTTTCACCGGATTCCTCACAGTCTGGATTGTTTGGGTGGGTAGAGCCATCTGGAAGGATGAATCACAGTGAGAGGGCAGAGGGGAAAGCTGTTGGAGCCCCTGCCCACATGTATGAAACATGAAAACATGCCATAAAGTCCCAATCTTCTTATGGACCCTGTATGTGTGTGCATGTGTTAAGTGTGCTGCCAATCATTAGATACGGTTACCTTTGTATCCCTGCTCTGGGGCCAGCGGTCTTATCACATAGGAGATATACAACATGCCTTCGTAGGAAAGTAACGGAGAGGTGGATAGGCTCGGGCCGCCTGGGTTCAAATACAGGCTCTGCCATTTATTAGTTCTGAGCCCTTGGGCAAGTTACTTAATCTCTCTGTGCCTGTTTCCTGACTGTGAAACAAAGGATAATACTTCCCGTCTTATGGGATTCAATGAAAACTAAATAAATAAACGTACCCAAGATCTAAAAAAAACCCAAACCTTTAACGCTAAACAAATTTGGCGCCCTGTTAGCTACTGTGACCTTTAGGTCCCTGGGAAGCTTGAGAAAAGGTTTTTTTTTTTCTTTTTTGTTTTGTTTTTTTAAGAAAAGGCCATTTTAAATACTAGCTTTGGGTTTCATTCTACAAGTATGTCCTTGTCAACTACAGCTGTGCCAAGCTTTCTCTCCACCAGGGAGTGAGCCCTGTAAAGCATAGCACGGTGGGCAAACGGGTAGACAAAAAACTTCTTACTGGCTCCCAGATATTTCCTGTAATAGTGATGCTTAACTGGGGGCCATGGAGCCTTCTCTGCTTTCGGGGAGATTCAGTGAGCGGAGAATGGGGAGCGTCGAGGTGGGGGTTCCGGGACGGGACGACATGAACTGGGCCTTGGGAAATAAAAAGTGGTTTTTTCCATATAGAGAAAAGAGTGCATAAAGGCAAAGGGCTAGGGGCCGAAAGAGCGCGCGGGCTGGAGGAGGCAGGCGGGGTAGGCGGCCTCACCTCGATGTCGCGGCAGGTACACCTGCAGGTCGGGCTTGCGGGGCCGCGTCGGCGCCGGCGTGTGCCGCCTCCTCGCCTTCTCCTTGGCCGCTTGCTTCACCTTCTTATCATAGTCGTCCCTGCGGGGAGCCGAGCGGGAGTCAGAGACGGCCGGGCTAAGCTAGGCTGGGGGTGGCGGCGGCGGGGCGGGGCGGTACCGGGCGAGCTGGTTCCGTCGGATGTGGTGCACGAAGCCGTGGCTCATGTCCAGACGGCCGCCCGGCTTACAGCAGAGTCCCGGCCCGGGGTCCGGCGCCGCTTCCATCTGGAGCCTTGCGGTCGGAGCCGCCGCCGACTCAACGGCCACAACGGCCGCCCTCCCGCCGGGCAAGTTCCGCACCCCGACTTCCGGCCCCCGGCCCTGGTCCCGCCCCGAAAGAGACTGCCGGGCCGAGCGGCCTGGAGCGCGGAGTTGCCGGCGCGGGTGCTGGGATGGGGCCTGCGCGACTTCCATTCTCCGTCAGGGCTTTTCTTTGTGACATTAGCAATAGGAAACAGGACTTAGGCTTACTGCTGACAGACCAGAAAATTCAGAAAAACACAATGCACCCGATACACCACTCAGCATTCGGCGTGGAGTCTTCCTTTCCTTTTTGTGGTGATAAAATGCAGTGAAACTCCCATCACCAGTTACGCGACCTCGGCTATTGAGCTCCAATGCCTCAGTTTCCTTATTTGTAAACGAGGACACTGAGAGCATCAAAATAGGTTGTGAGGAGGTGAGTGCTCCGGCAGGGCACAGGAGCAGCACTCCGCCAGCAGGCAGCCCCAGGAAGGCTGCTGGAGAGCGGGACACCCCTTCCAGCCGGCCAAGCGCCTGAGCCCACCCTACCCATATCTTAACTGTTCTAGCAGGAGAACCCAGCGCTTGTAGGATCTGCGTGTGTAGTTTTCGAGTCTTTTTTTTTTTTTTTTTAATGTTTACTTATTTGAGAGAGAGGGAGCAGGAGCACAGGGGTTGGAGGTGGAAAGGACAGAGACAGAGGGAGAGAATCCCAAGTAGGCTCTGTGCTCTCAGCATTCAGAACTCGCGTGGGGCTCGATCCAGCACTGTGAGATCATGACCTGAGCCAAAATCAAGAGTCAGAGGCTTAATCGACTGAGCCACCCAGGCGCCCCAACAGCTTCCACACTATTGAAAGGGTCTCCCTCTGTTAGCTGCAAATTTTGGGTAAGGTGGCTGTAGGTCCAGACGGTGTTCTCAGGTCCCCGCCCTGTCGTAAAGGGACCACAAGAGGTGCAACACTTCACACAAGTTTCTCCAGGTGAAATGTGTCCGCAATGCGCACCCGTAGAGAGCGCTGGGCTGGCTAACAGGACCGCTCCTGATTGGCTGCCTGCCTAGCGCTCTGGCATGCTTTGAGCCTGCGCAGAGCGACTCGGCCGGTAGTGGCAATGTCCGGCCGGTCCAAGCGTGAATCTCGTGGTTCCACCCGCGGGAAGCGCGAGTCCGAGTCGCGGGGCAGCTCGGGTCGCGTCAAGCGGGAGCGAGATCGGGAGCGGGAGACCGAGGCGCCGAGCTCCCGGGGCAGCCCGGTGCGTGTGAAGCGGGAGGTCGAGCCCGTGAGCGCGCGGGAGGCCCCGACGCCGGTCGTCCCGCCTGTGCGAGTGAAGCGGGAGCGCGAGGCCGACGAAGACTCCGAGCCTGAGCGGGAGGTGCGAGGTGCGCGGGGCTGGGCTGGGCCGGGCGGGGCCAGGCGCGGGCTCCACTCTCGCGTTCCCGTTTTCCTCTTGACAACTTACACGGGGAGTGAGAGTGGGGTGGGGCATTCACCCTCCAGTATTGTCGGCGACAAGCCTGCACTGCGTTTTAATGAGGACAGTACTAGTCTTAATGAAAATCGTAATTCTGCTGTTTTAACAACAGTAGAAATAACAGCAGCTGCCCTTTATCGAATGCCTAACGTGGGCCAGGGGCCGTGCTAATTACTTTTCTAAGTAATTGGAAAATCATTTACTAAATTGGGTCATTCCTTTTAGTTTCTACAAAACACCAGGCTTGTGAGTTCTGTTATAATATCTGGAATGTGCCCATGTAGCGTCAAGATCCTGAACCCCAGGCACCTGTGCCATACTGCTCTGCCATTCTTTACCTGGACCGAGTCACTGTGGTTTGGGAAAGTGAGTTTTACGTGGCTGTCTCCATGAAAATTAGCGGAGATAGTTTGGAGCCTGTAACCTTTGGGAGTCACTCTGATAACTGCCAGTGAGTCTTAACTCCCCTCCACGACTGCAGCCTTTTGCCTCCTTTCTCTGGATTCCTGCTTCGTCTGACGCTCGTGATTTCTGGAGACCTCTTTGCCCATCCTTGACTCCCTGTCTGTAGTGGGCTCCCTTTACCAATTTGTTGATATCCTGTCAGTTGAACTAGGTTTCCATCACGTTTGAAGCTTTTCCTTTTCACCAGAATTACATTTCCTTCACTGAACTTGAAATTCCTGACTTGAACTTGTTCATATATACTTGCTTTCTGATGAGTTAGTAGAAGCCTACTGAAGTAGTAGGTGAATATATCATTATGCTTGCATGCTGATGGTGGGATTCGTGGGAGGGGTTTCTAGTTCTCCAAGACTTTATAATTCTGCCTTCTGGTCCTGGTTATCTGTATATGATCATACTTTAATATTAACTCTTAAACTTCTTACTCAGGGTCTTCTGTTTGACATATTTTTGTATTACACCTACGGTCCAGAGTAGCACCTTACTTATAGAAAGTGCTTGATAAATATTTTTGAATAATTAATAATTTCAGGGTATTCTTTGCTTCCCTTAAATAACTTAACAGCTTCTGGTTTCCCTTTCTTTGGAAGAGAAATTGTTTTTTTAGATATCTTGCATAGTTGTAATAAAGGAGATTATTTTCTTTGAAACAGGCTAGAATCCCAGTTGCTGTTCTGGCTTGTCTCCCCCCCCCCCCCTTTTATTTTTATGGTAAAATAGATTTCAGGTACTAAGATGAATTAAATATGATGCACAAGTATAGTTTAAAGAAGAATGAGCAATTCTATCAAAATAACACCAGCATTCTTCACAGAGCTAGAACAAACAATCCTAAAATTTGTATGGAACCAGAAAAGACCCTGAATAGCCAAAGTAATCTTGAAAAAGAAAACTGAAGCTGGAGGCATCACAATCCTGGACTTAAAGACATATTACAAAGCTGTAATCATCAAGACAGTATGGTTCTGGCACAAAAACAGACACTCAGATCAATGGAACAGAACAGAGAACCCAGAAATGGATCCACAAACGGATGACCAACTAGTCTTTGACAAAGCAGGAAAGAATATCCAATGGAATAAAAACAGTCTCTTCAGGAAATGGTGCTGGGAAAACTGGACAGCAACATGCAGAAAAATGAACCTGGACCACTTTCTTACACTATACACAAAAATAAACTCAAAATGGATGAAAGACCTAAATGTAAGACAGGAAGCCATCAAAATCCTAGAGACAAAAGCAGGCAAAAACCTCTTTGACTTCGGCTGCAGTAACTTCTTAACACATCTCCGGAGGCAAGGGAAACAAAAGCAAAAGTGAACTATTGGGAACTCATCAAAATAAAAAGCTTCTGTACAGCAAAGGAAAGAATCCGCAAAACAAAAAGGCAACTGACAGAATGGGAGAAGATATTTGCAAATGACATATCAGATAAAGGGTTAGTATCTAAAATCTATAAAGAGCTTATCAAACTCAACACCCAAAAAAGCAAATAATCCAGTGAAGAAATGGGCAAAAGACATGAATAGACACTTTTCCAAAGAAGACATCCCGATGGCTAACAGACACATGAAAAAATACTCAACATCACTCATTGTCAGGGAATTGCAAATCAAAACCACAATGAGATACCATGTCACACCTGTGACATGGCTAACATTAACATCTTAGGCAACATTAGATATTGGCAAGGATATGGAGAAAGAGGATCTCTTTTGCACTGCTAGTGAAAATACAAACTGGTGGAGCCACTGTGGCAAATAGTATGGAAATTCTTCAAAAAATTAAAACTAAAACTACCCTACCACTCAGCAATTGCACTACTAAGTATTTTCCCAAGGGATACAGGTATGCTGTTTCAAAGGGGCATATGCACCCCAATATTTATAGCAGTGCTATCGACAATAGCCGAAGTATGGAAAGAGCCCAAATCTCCATCGATGGATGACTGAATAAAGAAGATGTGGTATATATATACAATGGAGTATTACTTGGCAATCAAAAAGAATGAAATCTTGACATTTGCAACTATGTGGATGGAACTGGAGGGTATCATGCTAAGCGAAATTAGTCACAGAAAGACAAATATATGACTTTACTCATATGAGGACTTTAAGATACTAAACAGATGAATATAAGAGAGGGAAGCAAAAAGAATATAAAATGGAGGGGGACAAAACATAAGAGACTTAAAAAAATTTTTTTTAAACATTTACTTATTTTTGAGAGACAGAGACAGATCATGAGCAGGGGAGGGGCAGAGAGAGGGACACACAGAATCTGAAGCAGGCTCCAGGCTCTGAGCTGCCAGCGCAGAGCCTGACGCGGGGCTCGAACCCACGAACTGTGAGATCATGATCTGAGCAGAAGTCGGACGCTCAACAGACTGAGCCACCCAGGCGCCCCCATAAGAGACTCTTATATGGAGAGAACAAACAGAGGGTTGCTGGAGGGGTTGTGGGAAGGGGGATGGGCTAAATGGTTAAGGGGCATTAAGGAATCTACTCCTGAAATCATTGTTGCACTACATGCTAACTAGCTTGGATGTAAATTAAACAATAAATAAATTAAAAATATATATATTAAAAAAATAAGAATGAAAATTTACATCGTTAAATTTACCACTTGTCAGTAACTGTGAAGGGTTTGAGATTTTATTTGCAAGCTGCCTAATTAGCCTGCCACAGTTTTCTGGTTGCTAATGAAGATGGGACTAGTTCCTATAGGGTCATTTCCCACAGTGCAACATGAAGAAGACTCATAGTCACAGTGGGTGGCCCTACTGAAGAGGAACTCTAGGCTTACAGAACTTAAGTCTTTTATAATGGTCTGTGAACTTGCCTCCCTTTTGCTTTGTAGGGAGACCCTGTCTCTGTCTTCTAATGCTGTTTACTGTACAAATATCCTTGACAAGGTCTGGAGGCAGTCAGTGCCTTTGGTCACAATATGGGCAGAAACATGAGAATTGTCTCCTAATGCTATTCAGCTTAAGAAGTGGTAACCCGTACCTTAGAAAGTCCCTTAGGCCCCTTCCTAGTTGTATCTGCCTGCCTTGTTTGGGAGTTCACTATTCGAGATATTCGAATATTCTATTTGCTATTCTGAACTTTTTTTTCATTTCTGCTTTTATTTTATTTATTTTTAAATTTCTTAATGTTAATTTTTGAGAGAGAGAGACAGAGAGAGAGAGAGAGAGAGAGAGAGAGAGAGAACAAATGGGGGAGGGACAGAGAGAGAGGGAGACACAGAATCCGAAGCAGGCTCCAGGCTTTGAGCTGTCAGCACAGAGCCCAATGCCGGGCTCAAACTTGTGAACTGTGAGATCATGACCTGGGCCAAAGTTGGAAGCTTCACTGACTGAGCCACCCAGGCGCCTCATATTTTTAGTTTTACTTCATATATGTATCCCTAAATAGTACTGTGTTTTATTTTGTATTTGATGTAAATGGAATCATACTGTATGTGGTCTTCTGATTTGCCCTTTTTCTTTTTTTTGTTTTTGCTAGCCATATTTTTGAGGTTCATTCAAATAGATGTTCATGGCTATATAGTGTTCTATTGATGATATACCAGAATACATTTATTTACATTATTTGCGGTGGATATTTGGTTTGTTTCCAATTTGGGCCCTTTCAGATATGCTGCTATGAATATTTTTAGTAAAGCACTTACAGTGTACATGTGTAAAAGTTTCTTTCAGGTTTATAAGTAGAGATTGCTGGGTCAGAGTTCTGCATATTTTCAGCTTTGATCTGGCTGTACTATTTCCCAAGAGGTTGTAACAGTTTACACTCCCACCGGCAGTTACATGAACATTTCCATTGCTCTATGTATTTGCCAACACTTGGAATTTCCGATTTTGTTCTTTTCCTCCATGGCAGGTATAAAGTGGTATATTATTGTGCAAGGAAATTTGCATTTTCTTGATTGTTGAAGAGGGTTATATTTCTCATTTTCTGTTGAGTTGTTTGTCTTTTATCGTTTCACCAATTTCTTTATGTAATCTGCAAATGAATCATTTTTTGGTTATATGTGTTGCACACATATTCTCCCAATTTGGCTCTTGTTCCATGAGTGGGCTTTTTGGTGTATTGCCGTGCCTCCTGTGTAGGAGCTCATCCTGTTTAGTTTTTCTCACTTCTGTGTTTCTTTGTACTAGTAGTTCACCCTGAGTATGGGTTTCCCATTTTCACAGTCTGTGATGATTTTCCTTTCAGCAAAGAATGGCCGCGTGGATTCTGAGGACCGGAGGAGCCGCCATTGCCCGTACCTGGATACCATTAACAGGTTAGTAGGTCAGGGATGTCAAGGGCAGCACAAAACAGTGGAATCTATGCAGAAAGTTCTTTGAACTGTACCTCGAATGATCATAAATTTTGTTCTTTTTAAAACTTTCTGCCCAGAAAATTGTGCTTCTTGCCGTATTTATTAATCTGTGTCTTTTAATATAAAGTGTCAGGGGGCGTTTATTTTTTAATTAAAAAAATTTTTTTTAGGGTGGGCACATGCGTAAGGAGCTTTTAGCTTAGGTTGAATTTGTTTGGTGGAATAACAGAGTGCATAGTGTACTTAAAATGGTGGTAGGAAATTTAAATAGTTTTTTGAGCACTCACTATGTGCTAGGTACTACTCTAGGTGGCTGGCATTCAGCCGAGAAAAGAAAAACAGATATGTCCTAAAGCAGAGGCAGTTACCTCATCCTTGTTTCTTTTCTCTGATTCCACATGGCATCTTACAGTGCTTTTCAACTTATGCTCTAAGGTTGTAGTGCTAATAGAAGTTTTCTTAGTAATGGGGTTACTCTTTACAAGGGCTGTTGTGGCACACACAGGCCATTTATGGCTAACGAGGACTTGAAACATGGCTTGAGGAACCAAATTTCAAATTTTATTTATTTTTTAATGTTTATTTTTGAGAGAGAGAGAACGCATATGAGCCTGTGTACAAGTTGGGCAGGGGCAGAGAGAAAGGGAGAGAGAATCCCAAGTGGGCTCCACACTGCCAGTGCAGAGCCTGACAGAAGGCTTGAACCCATGAACTGTGAGATCATGACCTGAGCCGCAACCAAGAGTCAGATGCTTAACCAGCTGAGCCACCCAGGTGACCCCATTTTTAATTATTTTATATTGAAATTTCAATATCCCCTTGTGGGTCTTGCTTCCTTTGATGGACAGTGCAGCTTTACTGGAACCGATAACCATTAATTAAGAGTTAATATTTGAGGAGAAATTTGTCACCTGTGGATTCAGTGAAAGTAAAGTTTTTTGTCCCTTAACCTGCCTGGTACTCATATAACATTACTTTGCAGTTGAATAAGTAGATCTATTTGTAGGTATTCTCCTAATATTTCCCGTTTATTTTTATGGACAAAAGTAGGTTTTTCTTTTATAAAAGGGTTTGTTCACCCTTGATGTCCTTTCATTCCACAGTCTTTTAATTTGGAGTGCTGTTGGGGCCCGGTCACTTCAGTCCTACTTGTAGCTTTTCCTCCAGAGAAAGTGACTGCAATGGAAGGTTCTCTATTGGTTGTAAATTAAAAAAAAAAAAAAAAAAAAGATGGTCGCGGGTATTGTGTCTAGTAGAGATAGTTTGACACTGCTTTGGGACTTGGTGGGTGAGGGTGATATAGTAAATGTTTAGGGGAGGAATAGTTAATGTTCCCAACAGCTTATATAAGGCTGTCGAACCATCTCTGAAGGATGCCGTGTGACATTGTGCAGTGTGGAGCCAATGCTGCTTCACTTGAGTGCTTTCCTAAACATCTGTACCCATTAATTTTTTCTTTTGTTTGGTTCTTTTAGGAGTGTGCTGGACTTTGACTTTGAGAAACTGTGTTCCATTTCCCTCTCACATATCAATGCATATGCCTGTCTGGTGTGTGGCAAGTACTTTCAGGGTAAATAAGTGTTGTGCATTTTATTTTTTAAAAATGTTTAAAAAATGTTTATTTGTTTTTTGAGAGAGGGAGAGAGATCGTGAGCTGAGGAGAGACGGAGGGAGGGAGAGAGAAAATCCTAAGCAGGCTCTATGTTGTCAGTGCTGAGCCCAATGAAGGGGCTCGATCTCATGAACCGTGAGATCATGACCTGACCCAGACCAAGAGTCAGATGCTTAACTGACTGAGCCACCCAGGTGCCCCTCCCTAACCAATGTCTTAATGTCATCCAGGGAATAAAGTACTAATGTGCTATTCTTTCTTCCTAACTTTTGTGATGAGAAGAGTTCATGTAGGAGATTCATTGCACAGATGGTGTAGTACTTTGTTTTTGCTGATAATAATATGTTCCAGTACAAAATACCGAAAGGAAAATCAAATCTGATTTGTCTCTTTCTGGCATTTCCTCTTTCCCTGTAGGCCGGGGTTTGAAGTCTCATGCCTACATTCACAGTGTCCAGTTTAGCCACCATGTCTTCCTCAACCTCCACACCCTCAAGTTTTACTGCCTTCCAGACAACTATGAGATCATCGATTCCTCGCTGGAGGATATCACAGTATGTGTCCAGGAGGCTGGTTTGGAACTAGTTCTCTTGGGGGCCATCCCAGGGTTCCTGGAGATCTGCCCAACCGAGGTTAGGGAAGGATCTCAGTCCCTTGGGCTTGGAGAGGCTTCTTTCCCTCTGGGAGGAACGAGGGAGGTCTGAGTAAGAAGATCAGGATTCATATTGTGGCCTGTGGTCTGCAGTCTAGCTGTTATTTCTGCTTCTAACATTGAGGATTAGAACTAAAAAAAATGCAGTTACTTTCTAGTTGGGGTGAAAGCATTTTTGTGAAGTATATTATTGCCTTCCACACTTTGGAGGAAGGATATGAGTTAGGCCTGGTGTGGAACAGTGGATACCAAGCTGCATACCAGCTCGTGACTACTTTTGATATGATGCAGCCCGAATGGCCAGTGCCTCCCATCTGTGGGCTCTGGTGTGGCATCTGTGCCAAGAGCCACTGTACTTAAGAGATCATAGAAAGTCTTCTTGGGTTTGATTAATGTTGGAACTATTGATTATTATTTTCTTTTTTAGCAAGTGTCTGTGTATTCATGGTGAATGCTTTGTTCGTTTTTAAGGAGCTTGGTGTCCAGTGTTTGAAACAATATTTATGCTACTTTTATAAGTTTTATATTCCTGTTAATAGTTGAGATTAAAGTAGTTACGGACACTAACTAGAGGGAGGAACTGAAGTAAATGCAAGGTCCCTAAGAGACTTAGTAGAGACTTCTGTTCAGCCCTTTACGTGATGACCCTTGTAGCTCTAGGACCAGGGAAGGTTCTGCTCCTGCTCCGCCAGCCATAGGGAGTATGAGATCTCAGATCTGCACAGAGGTGGAGAGGCATTCCTGCTCGTGCGCTGGGTCCATACCAGCCCTGCGTGACGTCCCACTCAACACTCAGACTCCTGCTGCTGCAGAGACCTGTGTGTCCTCCAGTTTGGAATAGTTATTTATCATGGAGTTGGCCAGACCTGAGGTCTGAGGAAAGACCTGGGATTCAGTGATTTTGGGTTAAACACAGAGATCCCTTTCTAGATTAGTAGTGCGGAGAGGGCCTGTTCAATATTACCTCAGCCTTTATACCTATTGTTGGGAGCCCTTTGGTTGTGTGGTGAGACATTCGTGACCAAAGTATTTTTTGTTTTTGACAGAAATAGCTATTTCATATAGCTCTTGTGAACTGTGTAGACAGTCCTGAAACAACTTAGAATTTTCTTTTGCTTTGCAGTATGTGTTGAAGCCCACTTTCACAAAGCAGCAGATTGCAAACTTGGACAAGCAAGCCAAATTGTCCCGGGCGTATGATGGGACCACCTATCTGCCGGGTATCGTGGGCCTGAATAACATAAAGGCCAATGACTATGCCAACGCTGTCCTTCAGGTAGGATCAAGATGGGAACAGTGAGGGAACACTGTGCAGGTCAGCCAAGAAATGACTGCCTTTTGGTAGAGTAGAGTCAAATGGTCCCTGGAGACACTAAGTCTTGCTGAGGACTCTACTTAGCTATTTGCTCTGCACCAAACATAACATCCTATGTCTGCTCAAAGGGCTGCTGCCAGTTGGTGACGCCTTTTCTGGCCTCTGGGCTCATGGCCTTTGGAGTTTTCGGGGAATGAAGGATAGAATGAGTGTGTGGCCTGGCAGTACCAAATAAGAAACACATGTGTTAGATGATGCATCTTTTCTTTTTTTAATAGTGCAGATGTTCCTTGTGCTGGGTGTCCGAGGTCTTGATCCTGCTCTTGCGCTTAAGCTCCGAAGTGGGGAATACAGAAAGCCAAAGTTGTCTTATTTGCAATTAGTTTTGTTTTCTAAAAAGTTAATGAGTCAGGGTGCTTGGGTGGCTCAGTCGGTTAAGTGTCCAACTCTTGATTTTGGCTCAGGTCATTGTCTCACAGTTTGTGGGTTTGAGCCTTGCGTTGAGCTCTGTGCTGGCAGTGTGGAGCCTGCTTGGGATTTTCTCTTTCTCTCTCTGTCCCTCCCCCAGTCTCTCTCAAAAATAAATAAACATTAAAAAAATTATATGAGTAATATGTATATATTGTAGAAAAACTAGAACTTGTTAGCACAATTAAGAACATTAACAATCTTGCTTGGTTGACCAAAAAAAATTAATTAAATTTATAAACATAAACACTTAAGGGGTGGGTGGAAGATGTAGAAAGTACAAAGAATGAAGGTTTCATTCTTTCCTTTGTCTAGTACTCTGTCCTGGGTGAGCTTAAAAGCATACCATGAAATCAGTACAGGCACGCTTCATTTTATTGTGCTTTACTTTATTGCACCTCACAGACATTGTGCTTTTTACAAATTGAAGGTTTGTGGCAACCCTGTGTCGAGGAACTCCTTCAGCACCATTTTCCTAGCAGCATTTGCTCACTTCATGACTGTGTCACATTTTGGTGATTCTCGCAGTGTTTTAGACTAGTTACTATACACATAAAATTAATATGCGTGTGTACGCTATATACTATGTATACGTGTGTGTGTGTATATACTATGTGTATATATATGTACATATACTATGTATATTTTGTAGCTTATTGGGAGGCGTACAGAGAGGAGAGAGAAGCAGGCTGTGCACTATTAACACAGACCCAGGAACCCACGAGATGATTACCCTTGCCAAAATCAAGAGTCAGACATTTAACCAACTGAGCCACCCAGCTGCCCCTGTTATAATTATATTAGAATTGCTGCAATTTCATGGTAAAACGTTAGTGGATGAGGAGTTGCGTTCTTATGTCTGAGCAAAGAATGTAGTTTCTTGAGATGGAATCTACTGGTGAAGATGCTGTGAGGATTGTTGAAATGACAGAGGATTTGGAATATTACATAAATCTGGATGATAAAGCAGTAGCAAGATTGGAGAGGATTGACTCTAATTTTGAAAGTTGTGCTGTGGGTAAAATGCTAACAAACAGCATCATATGCAAGGGGGAAAATTGTTCATGCAAGGAAGAGTCTGTTGATGCAGCAAACTTCATTGTCGTCTTGTTTTAAAAAAATTTTTTTTAATGTTTATTTTTGAGAGCGAGAGAGAGAGAGAGAGAGAACGAGTCAGGGAGGGGCAGAGAAAGAGGGAGACACAGAATCGGAAGTAAGCTCCAGGCTCTGAACTGTCAGCACAGAGCCCGATGCGGGGCTTGAACTCACGAACTGTGAGATCATGACCTGAGCCGAAGTCGGACGCTCAACCTACTGTGCCACCCAGGCGCCCCATTGTCGTCTTGTTTTAATAAACTGCCACAGTCACCTCGGCTTCCGCAACATGATCAGTCAGTAGCTATCAGCATGGAGGCAAGACCCTCCACCAGCATAAAGATAATGACTCACTGAAAGCTCAGATGATGGGGGGGCATCTGGGTTGTTCAGTCGGTTAAGTATCTGGCTCTTGATTTCAGCTCAGATCATGATCTCACAGTTGGTGAGATCAGGCCCTGCGCTGGACTCTGTGCTGACAGCACAGAGCCTGCTTGGGATTCTCTCTCTCCCTTTCTCTCTGCCCCACCCCCTTGCGCGTGCACACTTGCCTCTCTCTTAAATAAATATTTTAAAAACTCAGATAATAGTTAGCATTTTTTAGCAGTAAATTATTTAAATTTTTTAACGTTTATACATTTTGAGAGAGGGAACGTGTGTGCGTGCAAGCGGAGGACGGGCAGAGTGAGAGAGGGAGAGAGAGAATCACAAGCAGGCTTCACACTGTCAACGCAGAGTCCAATTTGGGCTTGATCCCATGAATCGTGAGATCATGACCTGAGCTGAAATCAAGAGTCGGATATTTAACCGACTGAGCCACCCGGCACCCCTAGCAATAAAGTATTTTTTAAATTAAGGTATGCACGTTGCTTTTTTAGATATAAGTTATTGCACACTTAATAGACTATAGTATAGTGTAAACATAACCTTATAATGGATAGGGAAACCAAAAAACTCCTTTGACTCTCTTTCTCGCATTATTAGCTTTATTGTAGTGCCCTGAAACTGAATCTGTAATACCTCTGAAATATGTCTGTACATATTCTTGTGCAGCATCTTTAATGATTACATGTTAATTCAATTTGTGGATGAGTTATAGTTTATTTAACCATCATATCTTGTGTTAATACGTATAGGGCCTAGATTCTAGGCTGTAGGGTGTTTGTAGCAATTTACAAACCCATCAGCAACACAAAAGAGAGTTCTTCATCTTGCATTGTCACTGTTACACTGTTACTTTCCCCCCATTTTGATACATTTAACCTACCTTTTGTTACTCACTTCTAAAGTTGGTTACTTGTATTTTTTCAAGGGTTGTTGGGGCAGGGTGTTCATTTTTCTGTTGGTAGTTTATTTTGCTGAACTCTAAAAAATATATATTAGCCTTTTTCTGTTGTATATGTTACAGAGATTTCCTTCTAGTTCTTTTTTTGGCCTTTAAACTTTGATTATGGTATTTTTACTTAAAGAATTTGGATAAAAAATTATGAAAGTATATCTGTCTGTTCTGGTGTCTGCCACTAATGTCATGCCTAGATCCTGGAAAAGTTAAATGCTTAGGTAGAGAGAAACTTTATTTCTCTTACAGTCTTTCATGGCTTTGTGAAGACTTACAGGATGAACAGATAGGATTTGAACATGGTCAGGGCAGTTAACCTTGGCTTTGTGATGGGTTTTAGTTCCCATAGGAAGTTTTTATTTATAAAAATAAGTAGATGAACAAATCCTCTGTGATACAATTGCCACTAGAATGAGATTGAATGGACGAAGTACTCCATCTGGAGGCTGAATAATTCCCTCTGACACATGCTTTTTGTATTGTTTCTGAAGCCAGAGAACAGCCTCTCTCCACAGCTTGGATAAGTGAGAACTAGGGTGAACTTTGTCCATACTTCTTCCCTTTATTTATTAATTTATTTTTGTAAAGTTTATTTATTTTGAGAGAGAGAGCGAGCAAGCAAGCAAGCAAGCACATGTGCGCATGCATGAGCACGGGAGGGCCCGAGAGAGGGAAGGAGAGAGAAAATCCCAAGCAGGCTTCGCACTGGCAGTTCAGAGCCCGACATGGGGCTTGAACTCACAAACTGGGATCATGACCTGAGCTGAAATCAAGAGTTTGA
Organism: Cryptoprocta ferox; assembly: GCA_028646485.1. NCBI lineage: Eukaryota > Metazoa > Chordata > Mammalia > Carnivora > Eupleridae > Cryptoprocta > Cryptoprocta ferox. The sequence goes on from CM053576.1 coordinate 94,416,765, forward strand.
CACTCAACCTACAGAGCCACTCAGGTGCCTCCATACGTCTTTCCTTTAGATCATAACCCTTTTTTTTAGTAATTATTCTCTAGACTTTAAGGCCTTGTTTCTTTAGCTGAGCAAAGCTTGTACGGGCTTTCCTAATCGCTTCTGTTATGGTGTTCCTGTGTCCTGAGTTGTCTCCCTCTGAGATGCCTAAGTTTATTGTATTTAGCAGAAACCTCTATCCTCCTTTCTCAATGGATTACCTTGCCAAAGAAAGTTTTGGTCGTAGTAAGCACGGTGCTGTTAAGGATCCACAAAACCCATCAGGAGGGACCTGTGGGGAGACTGCATTTATTTAGGGTCTGTCCTGTGGTTTCCCTCCCAGTTTTGTAGCTCATACTGACGAACATGTATTTCTTCCAGAACCAACATGGCTAGTCTTTATCTTTTTGCTTAATGAGGTAAAATTTATGTTTTCCTCTTTTTTAAATTTAAATTTTAGTTAACATACAGTGCAATATTGGTTTCAGGAGAAGAATTCAGTGATTCATCACTTACATACAACACTCAGTGCTTATCACAGCATGTGCCCTACTCAGTACCTGTCTCCCACCCACCTCCCTCCATTACCCATAGTTTGTTCTTTATCATTAAGAGTCTCTTGTGATTTGTTTCCTTCTCTTCTCTTCCCCCTCCCTCCCGCCCCATTCCCATATGTTCCTCCATTTTGTTTCTTAAATTCCACAAATCAGTGAAATCATATGGTATTTATTTCTCTTTCTCTGATTGACTTATTTTGCTTAGCATAATACATTTCAGCTCCATCCATGTCATTGCAAAGGGCAAGATTTCATTTTTTTGATGGCCAAGAGATACTCCATTGTGTGTATATACACATCTTCTTTATCCATTCATTCATCAGTTGATGGACATTTGGGCTCTCTCCATAGTTTGGCTGTTGTTGATAATGCTGCTGCTATAAACATTGGGTGCGTGTACCCTTTTGAATCTGTATTTTTGTATCCTTTGGGTAAATAAATACCTAATACTGCAATTGCTGGATTGTGGGGTAGTTCTGTTTGGTAAAATTTATTTTACCTAAACTTTTTGACCATTTTAGATCATAACAGAATTAATCACTTTTATATATATGTTCATTTTGTATCATTTACATATATAAGTATATTCATTTTTATTTGTTTATTCATTTTATTTTATATTTATTACCACCCTTTCAATAAATACCACAGTCGGGAGAAACATCAACTTTATTAAGATGATTTTCATGTTATTTAAAATTTTTTTAGTGTTTTTATTTATTTTTGAGAGAGAGAGAGGGAGTCAGAGTACTAGCGAGGGAGGGGCAGAGAGAGAAGGAGACCCAGAATCTGAAGCAGACTCCAGGCTCTGAGCTGTCAGCACAGAGCCTGTATTTTAATGTGCATTTGAGAAATGGAGGAAGTTTGGCCTCCAGATAGTAATCTCTTCCCTACCCAAATGGAATATTTGGATTTCTAGCTTTCAATTCCTTATGCATGCAAATATAGTCACAAGCCTAATTAGAGCAAATAAAGGAAATTAGTAAATAAGTTGGTCAGTGGATAGGGACTTGAATCCTTTTTTATAAAAATTTATTTATTTATTTTTAGAGTGAGAGAGCATATAAGAGGGACAGAAAGGGAGAGAGAGAATCATAAGCAGGCTCCATGCTTAGTGCAGAGCCTGATGCGGGGCTCAACCCAACACCCTGGGATCATGACCTAAGTTGAAATTAAGAGTTGGATGCTCAACCAACTGAGCCATCTAGGTGCCTGAATACTTTTTTTTTTTTTTTTTTTTTTTTTCAAACTTCTTGGTCAGGATGCCTGGCTGGCTCATTTGGTGGAATATGTGCCTCTTGATCTCGGGGTTGTGAGTTCGAGTCCCATGTTGGATGTAGAGATTGCTTTAAAAAAAATCTCTAAAAAATATAAATAAATAAATAAATAAATAAATAACTTCATATCCAAAACAAAGTATCTGCAGAACTGGACTTTATGTGAAACTTAACACAGAGGATGTTTCTATAATGTGAACTTTAAACCTAAGTATTTCCCTTTGACTCTTTAAGGCCATTGCAGGCCTGGTTCTGTTAGCAGAGCTTGGCTCCCAGGGCTGTGCACAGGGGCCCTTTGCAGGGGCTCTGGATTAATTGGATGGAGTGTTTGACTTCTAGGCTTTGTCTAATGTTCCTCCTCTCCGGAACTACTTCCTGGAAGAAGACAATTATAAGAACATCAAGCGTCCTCCAGGGGATATCATGTTCTTGTTGGTCCAGCGTTTTGGAGAGCTGATGAGAAAGCTCTGGAACCCCCGAAATTTTAAGGCACATGTGTCTCCTCATGAGATGCTTCAGGCTGTTGTCCTTTGCAGCAAGAAGACCTTTCAGATCACCAAGCAAGGTAAGGAACAGTCATTCATATTTTCTGGTGTTATGGCAACAAAATTAGTTTGATGAGCAAATTTACTTGTACTTGCTCTAAACCTTGTAGTAATCAGGTGAGTGTCCAGTTGATAGTATGATTATGTTCTTCACTCTTCTTTCATCAGCCTGCCCTGCTCAGAGTCCTGAGACATCAGCTGGATAGAAAGTCTGTCATACTTGGTAAACTAACCTGTATGGCTCCGGGGAAAACCAGGAGTTTAGGCACTTGCCACATTTGCTTCTCATTTTGTTGTGTTGCAGACTAGATATTCTGATGACCTGTTTTGACTGTTTGCATCCCTCCATGTCCAGCTAGTTATTGCCATGTGAGTAAAGTGGACACTCTGCAGGTCTTAGCACCTGGATCTTATACAGTGTCCTCTGGCCTCACGTAATTTTTTTCACCTCCATTCCTGCTGCTAGTAGGTTTTAGGGCTGCAGGGAAAAGCAGTTTTTTTTTCTTCCAGGAGCTCCCATTCTAGTGGGGAAGATAGTTGTGTAAAAAGGTGAGCACAGGGTGGTAAGCGCTGTGATAGAGGAAGGGAAGTATGCTCTGGGAGGGAGCATGGAGCAGGGAGCCCCAGCTGAGCACATGGGAGGTTGGCTGGAGTCAGAGTGGAGGAAGAACTAGCTGAGTTCCAGGCACAGCGGAGATAGGTCGGGGCTGGGCATTCCAGGTAGAGAGGACACTGCCAACAGGAGCGTGGACATGCCTGAGACGGACAGAAGGCTGGTAGCCGGGCGCTTGGATTCCAGGGGGCAATGTGAGAGCTGAAGTGGAGGTTCGAAGGAGGGAGTGGATCGTCAGGTTTATGTGCCACTAGAAGGAACATGGGTTACATCCTGACAACAGGGGAGTTAATGAAGGCTTAAAAGCCAAAATGTGATGTCAGACTTATGTTTTAAAAACATGATTCTGGCCAAGGAGTGATTTAGAGGGGAAATTCAATACTGGCTTTTGATGGGTGGCAAGATACACATTTGAAGTAGAGATGATAATCGAAGGTCTTAGTTGGATCAGAGAGCCCAGGGAGAGAGTAAAGATCCAAAGACTAAGAGCTTGACCTTGAGGAGTGCCAGCATTTAATGTCCAAATAGAGAGGATGCCCAGAGGACAGGATGGTGTTGCCTGTAAGGAAGGAGGAAAACCAGGAATGTGGCATCATGCCAGCCAGTGCATGATTTGGATTGTACTAATTTCCAGCTTTGACATGTCCCACCCTTCCTTCTTTTCCAGGGGATGGAGTTGACTTCATGTCCTGGTTTCTGAATGCTCTGCACTCAGCTCTGGGGGGCACAAAGAAGAAAAAGAAGAGTAAGTCATGTTATTTTGTGAAAGGGAGCTCTTTGTTTGCTTCCTCTTATAGGCACTTTGCAACTTCCCATCTTTTTCTTAACTTTGTATTTTTTTGTGTTAGGGTTGTGTCCGTGTATACAAGGACCAAATTTTATTGCTGAATAGGTTCCTCTCCATTTTTAAAAATTAGGATATGGTTATATCCAATGGCATGTTTAATACATGGAAATGGATATAATTGTGCTCTAGAAATCTTGACCTAGTTCCAAACTGGGGCTGGGCAGCATGTTGTTGACTGCTAGTCTCCTGGCAGTGCAAGAGTTAATGTGAGGAGGGCTCACTGTGTGGTTTGCCATTTGTGTGGATTCTAGGTTCGCTGGTAAAGCAGAGTAAAAGCTAGTTCCTCCCCCTGGGCCTACACTTGGAGAAATGAGGCTTGCCTCCGTATTGATTCTCAGACTTTAAGTCCCATGGTCCCTTAACATCCATGTTGGCATAGCAGTAGACAATTTTCGTGAATGCCAGGAATAGTTGTTAGCTTAGAGAGTGCTGAGCTAGATAAATAATTTTGGAGACCTAATGCAGTTTTTTCCTTGTCCTTTTTCTCTCTTCTCCTGGTGTTAATGTTTATTAATGTGGAATTGTGGGTTGATGCTCTTTCTACTAGACGGTCCTGCCACCTCTACCAGATGTCGTCAATCTGTGCACATCCTCTGAGTTCTGTAACTTGTGTCCCATTAGGATTCTAGAACCCTGTTGTGCTATCTGTCTCATTGCTTTGGTTCTGTTCTGCTCCGTCCCTTAGTCTGCATTTTTGTTTTATGTCCAGTGCAGGGTGGACTTCATCTTCCTTTGCACACAGCATAAGGTTATGGGAAAGTCTTCGGATGTATCTTGTCTCGCTTGTGATTTTTTTGTGATTTGTAAGTCTCTAGGCTTTATAAATCATTCATTCATTTCATTCATTAAGATGCACTTAATTTTTCTCTTATGGGACAGGCCCTGTGCTGGAGGGTCAGAGGGCATCTTATGGAGAAGGCAGACACAAGTAATTATTTACAGAAATAATAACAAAGGTACCATCTTGGTATATGTTACAAAGGTACTTCTGTGCTTACTGAGAGCTATGAGTCTTAGCTGAACGATGCTGGTTTATTTCAGAAATTTAGAAGTTAGGACTATGTTCTGGAAATGCTTTCCAACCTGACCGAATTTGCATTTTGATTTCTGTTTGTACAGCCATTGTGACTGATGTTTTCCAGGGGTCCATGAGGATCTTCACTAAAAAGCTGCCTCATCCTGATCTGGTGAGTGGGGGTTGAAACTGACTCTTGGCTTGATTTATCTTACGTAAGAGGATTCAGGGTTGACAGAGAGAGGCTTAGAGGTCTATCAAGCCCTCTCGCCCAAAGATGAGGTTCTACAAAACACTTACCAAGTGACAGCCTCTCAGGCTTTTGTCACATCAGTGTGCTTAAATTTGGGAGTTCCGGTAAAGTCTTGCTGGTTTAAGTGGTCTGGCCACTGGGTGGTGCTAGTGTGATTTTTCAGAAAGCTCAGATAAGCTTTCTAGATCATCTAAAAGGGTTTTAAGTAGTTTGATATTTAAATAACATCTCTCTAGGGACTTCTGAGTGGCTTAGTCAGTTGAGCATCTTACTCTTGATTTTGGCTCAAGTCATGGTCCCAGAGTCATAGGATTGAGCCCTGTGTCAGGCTCTGTGCTGAGCATGGAGCCTGCTTAAGATTCTTTCTCTCTCTTTTCTCCCATGCTTTCTCTCTCTCTCTCAAGTAAAAAAATTAAAAAGCCATCTCTCTCAGGATGGAAGGCCCTCAGGTTTTGCATTACTCTAACTAGGTGGCACTGCTGTCCACGAAATGCCCGTCTCTTGGGTGCCCTCTTCACTCACTTCAATACAAAATGAAGTACACAACAAAAGTATTGTTTCTCTGTGTGTGGTGGTCTGCATACTGCTCACACTCCTTCCCTCCTTTTTCTTCTTCCTCATTTCCAGCCAGCAGAAGAAAAAGAGCAGCTGCTGCATAATGATGAGTACCAGGAGACAATGGTGGAGTCCACCTTCATGTACTTGACACTGGATCTCCCCACCGCTCCCCTCTACAAGGACGAGAAGGAGCAGCTCATTATCCCTCAGGTGCCGCTCTTCAACATCCTGGCCAAATTCAACGGCATCACTGAGAAGGTAGCCCATTTGCACAGCTGCCCTGCTGACGCTCCTTTCTTTCTCTTGACTTTTTCAGTTTCTTTTTATACTTGGAAGTCGCCACGTTTCTGGAATGCATTTATTATGAAGTGTACTGTGTGTAGTGAGCCTCCCAGACTCCATGCTGTTTCTAGATGGTCACCCCAACTCTTAGCTTGATTGGTGGTGCCCTCTCTTGTACTTCTCATATGTTCCTTTAAGCCATCTGCTTCTGGATAGGATGGAGAAAGGAGGGGGTATATACGATAGTAGAAACTTTCTTAAATCTTTTAAAAAATGAAGTGTCAGTATTAAAGTTGAAAAAAATAGAGCTAAAATATAAATAAATGAAATAATTTGTTCTTATTGTCATATTACTTTTTACTAGTTAAACGTATCTTTTTTTCTGCTGAGTAAACGGTTTCTTGGCTAATTCCCTTCTTTATCCTAGACAAATTTAATCTTTTCTGTTCTTTACTGAATTTTTTGATGTCTCATTCCAAGCCCTTTCTGCTCTTTCTCTTCATCAGCTAAGGTTCTTTTGTTTTCGGATATTAAATAGCAACAGAAAACTCACTAAACTGAAAGAGGAACTTTTTTGGAAGGCATCTCTGTAGGGTCTTAGGGAGACATGAACTGGGCAGGACTTGGGAAGGACGGAACTAGGGTGAGAGGGTTCTCAGAAGTGGCGATCTGTTGATTGTCACTTGCACAGGCTGCTGTTAACCTTATTTCAGTCGCTCCAAGGCCCATCCTCTGCTACTCTGCTTCAGGCTTCCTAGGAGTTGAAAGGCCCACTTGAATCAGGTGTTCTTTCTGTTCAGGCACCCTGTGAAAAGAGGCCTTTCCTTGAAAAGGCAGAATTATGAGCTAGGCAGCCACCCTAAGACTCTTAAGACATGCCTCCACTAACCTCCATTACCGTTTCTGTCCGGTATCCAGGTCCATTGTCAGGTACTGTTAGCAAATTTAAAAAGCAAAACAAGCCCTGGATATCCAGGTACAGTGGTAGCTGCCCATGTCACACACACACACACACACACGTGTGTGCACACATGCACAGATTGGTAAGATGTCTAACGCTGTTTTTTAGAGACTCATTTTGGGAGGGTGAAAGAGAGACCTTAGGGTTTGTGTAGCCCAGTTTCTTTATTTTATGGTTTTAAGTGACAGAACCGGGAATCTAAACTCAGATTTTTCATCTGACTTTTTCAGCCATGCCACTTGGTTCCTCTTATCATTGTTTGTTCAGATTTAAGTAATATTAAGATTCCCATGAACCCTCACTATTGATTTAAATTTATTTTTTTTTGCAATGTACTTATCATTTATACCTTTATTTTTTAATGATAATACCGTATTTAATGCATATTTACAATTTTTTTCCTGCTTTTTTTTTTTTACATCTAAGTTAGTTAACATATGGTGTGAATAAATTTATTCTTACTGTAATATTACCTTAGTATACATGTAAATTTTGGTATAAGCTCCTTACACCCACAGCTTTTAAGCAAGTATGAAATTATAACAAATTTATAAGGTATACAAACAAAACTTTGAAACCAATAAAATTGATTAACAGTCCTATTACAGTATAACATGTAAATTGTTCCTTGCTATATGAATGTGGTACTGATGTCCATGGTGAAATTCTTTCCCCAGGTTTTCTCAGGAATTCCTGAGAAACCTTTGTAAGTTAGGCCATGACATCATTTTGGTGTTAAATCCTTTGCTAGTCTGAGAGATGATTAAAAAGAATGCTATTTATTTATTTTAAATTTTAGTTAGTTAATATTCTGTGCTGTATTGGTGTCAGTGATTCATCACTTACATACAGCACCCAGTGTTTATCATGAGTGCCCTCCTTAATACCTGTCACCTATCTAGCCCATCCCCCACCCACCTTCCTCTGTCACCCCTCAGTTTGTTCTCTATCATGAAGAGTCTCTGTGGTTTGTTTCCTTCCCTCCTGAAAAGAGTGGTTTTTGATGTCAACTTGATCGTAGATTCAGATGTGGGCAGTGAAATCTGTTAGCATTTACCTGATTAAAATTTTTTTTTTGCTTTTAATACAGTATTTTATTTCAACTGCACAGAGGTCACTTGATACCAACAAAAAAGACATTTTTTCCAGTAGTGCTTATAAACTTTGATAATCAAAGATTAACCTGAAAGGTGTAGCTGTGGTGCGTGTACTAGAGATGGAAAGCTTATTTCTCCAGTGTTCTTGGGTTATGTATCATGTGACAAGGGAACTTGATTTTTTAGAAAAATAACAGCTTTATTGAGATATAATTCATACACTATACATTTAACCCATTTAAAGTATAATCCAATGGGTTTTACTATATCCATAGACATGCTACCGCCACCACAATTAGTTGTAGAATTTTCCTCATTAGTGTTTTCATTACCCTTTGGTTACCATTGCAACCTCCTCATCTCCCCAACCATAGGCAACTACTCATCTACTTTATGACTCTACGGATTTGCCCATTCTGGACAAGCCCTGTAATGGAATCCTTGTAACATGTGGTCTTCTGTGATTTACTTTTTCCATTTAGCATAATGCTTTCAAGGTTCATCCATGTTGTAGCATGTATCACTACTTCATTCCTTTTTGCGGCCAAATTATATCCCATTGTATGAATATACCATATTTTGTTTAGCCATTCATCAGTTGATGGATATTTGGGATTGTTTCTACCTTTTGTCTACTATGAATATTAGTCTATAGGTTGTTCTGTGAACATATTTTCATTTCTCTTGAGTGGTAATTAAGAAGTGGAATTGCTGGGCTGTATGGTAACTCTTATGTTTAGCCATTTGTGGAACTGCCAGACTGTTCTCCAGAGCGGCCGCACCATGTTGTATTCCCATCAGCAGTGTATGAGGGCTCCAGTTTGTCTACATCTTCACCAACACTTGTGAATTTACAACACTTGTGAATATATTTGACACTTGTGAAATACAACACTTTGTGTTTCCCTGATGATTAATGCTGTTAGCATCTTTTCATGTGCTCGTTGGACATTTGTATATCATCTTTGGAGAAATGTCTATTCAAGTCCTTTGTACATTTTTTAATTGGGTTAAAAAATCTTTTTTATTATTGAGTTGTAAGAATGCTTTATATAACCTAGATACTGTTCCTTATCAAATGTCTGATTTTACAAACATTTTCTCCTCTTAGATAGATTGCATTTTCACCGTCTTGATAGTATCATTTGAAGCACAGAAGTTTCAAGTTTTGATGAAATACTGTCTGGGTGTTTTTTTGAAGTGTGTAATTTTGTTTTCATATGTAAGAATCCATTGTTAAATTCTAACTCATGAAAATTTACCCTTATATTTTCCTCTAAGACTTGTAGTTTCAGTTCGTCTATCTGCTGGAATATCCTCATTGAAGAAGGGGCTGCTCACTGCTTCAGAAGTACTTGTTCCATGGCTATATGCCTCTAATGAATAATCAGCAAGTTCTTCCTTATTTTGAATTAAGTGAGGCTCTCATGGTTTTGTTTTAATTCTGCAGCTTTTAACAAATCCTCTTTTTCATTTGACATTTTTGTTTTCCTTGTAGAAACGAATACCCACGTGGCTATGGGTAGAATTCAGCACTATGCTCGTGTGCTGGCTTAAACATGGCCTAAACTTGTATTGTAGGCAGTCTTTGCCATGTTTTTGTTCCTAAGACTTTACATGGCTTCTGTCATCAGGTGGCTTCAGAATTCTTAAGTGTAAGGTGGAATTATATTTAAAAATCCAAACCAAAACAAAACTCCTCCCCCTGTCCTGATCCTCCAACACTAATTTGATAATTTCCTTTTCCACTCTCTTTCTCGGTCTCTCTCTAGGAATATAAGACCTACAAGGAAAACTTTCTAAAGCGCTTCCAGCTCACCAAGCTGCCTCCATATCTAATCTTTTGTATTAAGAGATTTACTAAGAACAATTTCTTTGTGGAGAAGAATCCAACTATTGTCAACTTCCCTATTACGTGAGTATTACTCTGCTTCTCTTACTCTTAGAGGGAGTGAGCCTGAAGTATTCATATTTATATACCATTATTAATTTTGGACTGTCTTAGTTAGAGATTGCTGGGAACAGAACCTACATATACTAGGTAAGTTAAGGGTTCTTGTTGGAAGGATACAAATATTTCAAGGACCTCAGGTATAGATGTGTCCCTAGAGGCAGTCCTCCTTTCTCCTTCTTGTCTGTTGCTTGCTGGGGTATGTAGTCTTTCAGTGTAGGGAAAACTGGATGAAAGCAGGGTGGGACAGGTAGGATTCTGCCTGGCTTTGAAGATGACCCCGAGTCTGTCCATCTGTTTGCTGCTCATTGCATCTTCTTGCATACTGTGGTTAGGCATGGACAGTGGGAATGGTTCCAGATTTGTCTTGCCATCTTGGAGTCCTTCTATCTTATTTTTTCCCCAGAAGGTAAAATCTGGATTGTGTTTAATTTCTCCTTATTGGTGAGAAAGATAAATTTTGATGTATGGTCTTATTTTATTTTACCATGCAGTCTCTTTGTGAACATTCATGAGTATTTTAATGCAAACTGGAAGGAGTTGTACCAAATGCTTTTAGTTTGCTACTTTCTAACTCAGAAATCTACAAGATCCTCTTGGAGATAGACAGTTGGTTTTCAGTTCTCAAAAGACATGGTTTTCATACTCTTAAGAAGATATCTCTGAGAACATGGAGAGACCTGAAGGTAGGGGCTAGCAGGAGGAAGTGTGGATCTCTGTGTGCTGGCATTTAGGTAAAGGAAGAGTGGAGCCCTAAGGTACTTTCTTATTGAGAAGGATTTGGGTGGATATATGATAGTATTAACTTGATGTTTGTCTCATTAGGGTTGTTGTTGTTGTTGTTGTTTTTAAACTTTCACAAAGTTTGGGAACTGTAATGTATAAATGCTCATCCCTTCTTTTCTTTCTCTCTCCATCTCTCTCCATTTCTTTTGAAAATGGTTCCATGGGGTGCCTGGCTGGTTCAGTTGGTGGAGTGTGCGACTCTTGATCTTGGGGTTGTGAGTCCCATGTTAGGTGTAGAGATTACTAAAAAGTAAAGTAAAAACTAAAAAAAAAAAAAAAGAAAAAATGGTTCTAGTTCTTAATTCTTTGTAGTGTTTAAGAGGGTAGTATCTGAAATTAAAGAGGCCTGAGCTCTGTGCCGTCCTAGCTGTGTGACTTTGGACAGGTCATTTGCATATTTTCTGGATTTATTCTCACATGGATAAGATGAGAGGCTTGGATTAGATGAACCCTAGGGGTCCTTCCAGGTATAGCATTTTATTTTTCCTGGTTTCATGATCACCAAGAATCTGAGAACAGTTAGGGGGTGAGGAGAGAAAACCTTCGTAGTTAGCTGTAGGGGAATCTCTTACTTGCTTTTCCTATACTCTTCTTTTTGTTTCTCACTAGCATCTTGTCTGTGTGACAAATAGAGTGAAATTGGGGGCCATGAAAGCCAGCTCTCTGCTACCTTGAGTGGGACCACAGAGAGCCTTTCTTTGAAAGCCCATGTATTGGGGATTTCTTTCAGAACTGGGCTCTTGTGAACTGTGACAGTCACCAGTGTGTTCCTGGTAGGAGGGAGTGCTCTTGACTCCAGGGCAGTTCCTGGGGAAGGAGGACTATGTATGATAATGGCTCCTTCTCAGTCACTACAGAGATGTCCTTACCCCATTGGTTTCTTTTATATTGCACCTGGGGTATGTTTATTTGGCTACCAGTTGGCATTTAGGTTTTTGGTAACTGACGTCAGTAGTTTGTCCTTTGGAAAGTTTACTTGGGAGAAGTTGAGAAAAAGGTTAACTTCTTTAACTAGTTAGCCTTTTAGAGACTAATTCTGGAAACCTGCACTTTAAGTACTTCATGCACTGTAATTACTTGTAGAGTAATACGGTTCCATATTAGCCAAAGTCTCCACTTCTTGAAAAGGACCCTTTTCTTTTTTTGTTGTTTAATTATTTAAAAAATTTTTTTCCAAGTTAGTTAACATATAGTGTAATAATGATTTCAGGAATAGAATTTAGTGATTCATCACTTACATATAACATCCAGTGCTCATCCCAACAAGGGTCTTCCTTAATGGTCCTTGCCCATTTAGCTCATCCCCCCATCCAAAACACCTCTAGCAACCCTGTTTGTTCTCCATGTTTAAGAGTCTCTTATGGTTTGTCTCCCTCCCTGTTTCTGTATTATTTTTGCTTCCCTTCCATTATGTTCATCTTAAATGCTGGTTTCCCCAGCACCATTTGCTGAAGAGACTGTCTTTATTCCATTGGGTATTCTTTCCTGCTTTGTCAAAGATGAGTTGGCCATACGTTTGTTGGTCCATTTCTGGGTTCTCAGTTCTGTCCCGTTGATCTGAGTGTCTGTTTTTGCACCAGTACCGTGCTGTCTTGATGATTACAACTTTGTAATACAGCTTAAAGTCTGGAATTGTGATACCTCCAGCTTTGGTTTTCTTTTTCAGGACTACTTTGACTATTCGGGGTCTTTTCTGGTTCCATACAAATTTTAAGATTGTTTGTTCTAACTCTGTGAAGAATGCTGGTGTTAAGTGGGATTGAGAAAAGGACTGTTTCCGTACCTATTTTTTCTCCTATGTTTTATTCATGACACATCTTCTTATTACCAGAGATCAATCAGACTTGCAGTGATTAGATGCCTTCTGCTCATTTGGAGTTAGGAGTTTGGGGAGCACAGGTTTAAAGTTGCACTTCCAGCTAATGAGGTGTTCTCTAAATTGGACTGTTCTGATTGGGAGATGAGTGTGGTATGCTCCTCTGGTTATTTTCTAAAACGAAATGATTTAACATGTATTCACTTATTTTTGCCACTTCAACAGTGTTGGTTCAGTCATGAAAACTTGAGTACTAATACTCTTGAGGATTTCTCTACGACTCGTTCTGACAAACAAGCGTGGACAGCTGTTGTTAAAGCTGAGGAGAAGCTAGCATGGGAAGACAGCTTTAGCAGCCAGTAGGCATCTGGCTATCTGGGGCTCACATGGATTTCTTGGGACTCATATCTGAATTATCTTTAAAAATAGGGACACCTGGGTGGCTCAGTCGGTTGAGTGTCTGACTTCGGCTCAGGTCATGATCTCACCATTCATGAGTTCAAGTCCTGTGTTGGGCTCTGTGGTGACAGCTCAGAGCCTGGACCCTGCTTTAGATTCTGTGTCTCCCTCTCTTTCTGCCCCTCCCCCACCTGTGCTCTGTCTCTCTCCCTTTCTCTCTCAAAAATAAACAAACAGTAAAAAAAAATTTAAATTCTCTTTTAACAATAAATGTTGCGATCTGTATGGTATACTGTCTGTAGAAATAAATAGCTATCTGTATCACGCAGAAAGCTATGTAATACCATTAGAGCCAAGTTGCATGTTTGTTTATTACTATATGGTTTACATAAAAAAGTTTTTGTATTTTTGGACAGGTAATGTATTCACGGTCTAAAATTCAAGGGATGATATACATCTGGAAGTGACCACTGTTATCATTTCTTGTGAATCCTTCAGAGATGATGCTATTGTAGATCATGTTTTGAGTGGTGGTACCTCGGACAGCACCATATCCATTCTACAGAGATTAGAGATCTGATACAGTTTCTCTTACTTATGTTCACTGTCACTCTGTTTCCCTGTTTAACTGTTGGGACATTCTTCACAACTGTCTTTGTTGCATCTTCATAGTTAACATTTATCATAGCACTTTACTCCGAGATAACTGATATGTTTATGCTTCAGTCAATGGATAGAATCCAACAAAACACAAAGGAAGATTTTATTCCTTTCAAGAATACTTCTCTATATTTGAAAGTGAATGTTGTGATATTCAAAATAAAATTGATATTTCTAAGTCCCAATTGAAAGAACCTAATCAGTAGTTTCTTTTGGCAACCAGAACTGGAAATTAGGAAGCCATGGAGTAGCCAAGGTGGGCCATGTAAAGAAGAGAAAGCTGAGCTGTCAGAGGAGGGGAAGAACAAAGCTAATGTCAGAAGCAGAAAAGAGGGGAAGTGGCTCCCTTGGATCTTGCTGCTTATCCAGGGCTTGGTTCTAGCCGCATTTCCCAGTCTGAACTCCTTGAGTAAATTCCCCTTTTGTGCTGAAGCTACTGGTCTGCCTCGTTTGCCATATCGAAATAGTTAAAATGATCATGCACAGTGGCGACTCACAGAATCATAACGTCAGTCCCTCCACAGCCAGAGGCTAGGGACCAGGCGTCCCCAAACACTGTGGCTGTGGGATTCCTGGAGGGGGCAGAGGGTGAAGTGTTAGACTTGTCATCTCCCTTTATCTCGCCGCCTCAGAGGAGACGCTCATTCTCATATCATGCAAGAGTCTTAGGTTGTGTAAGCTGTTTAAACTCGTACATGGCTCTGGAGGGTAGAGCCCTCATTCCACTTCTAATCTGAAGGACTCTAGGCTGTGCATTTTTAGTGGTTAGGCGAGCTTCTAAAATGTACTTTCCCTGTAGAGCCAGTCTTTCTAGTTTGACTCATTTTTGTGGCCAAGTATGTGAATTTCGCCAACCTGGGCTTCCGTGGCTCTGCAAGCCTGCCTCATTTCAGGTCCTGTAGGGTCCAGTAGTTCTGTGGCCTGCTGGTGTGGGACAGCTAGCCTCTGTAGCCTTTGTCTGATCAGTTGGCTTTATTATCATTGTCACCAGAAATGTGGATCTGAGAGAATACTTATCTGAAGAAGTACAAGCAGTACACAAAAATACAACGTATGACCTCATCGCCAACATTGTACATGACGGCAAGCCCTCTGAGGGCTCCTACCGGATCCATGTGCTTCATCATGTGAGTCATAAAAATGGTGGTGGTTCCTTTGGCAGTTTGGTGGGCGGCTCTCTTCAGTCTGTCCTGTCTTGGCCTTGACTTTGGAGTTCTACAAGTAATAGCACTGTCAGTGGTTAGTTTCAGGCAGTGCTTCTCAATTGTGGCTGCACATTGGACTCACCTAGGAAGATTTTAAAATCCTGATGCCTGGGCCAATCCAGGCCAGTTACATTAGAACAATGGAATTTGTGCCTGTTGGTTTTCACCTGGAATAGAGGCAAGGAATGCTGCTAAATGTCCTACAGTGCACAGGTAGCCCCTGTAACAAATAATTATCTGGCTCAAAATGTCAGTCAGAGTTAAGAGACTGCATTAGATCATCGGGGGATGGGAGTCAGGCATCATGATGTTTAAAGTTATCCAGGAGATTCCATTGTGAAGCCAAGGTTCAACACCACTGCCCTAGACGAGGGTCTTACCACCTGAAGTGGAATGAATCCTTGATCTGGCAGCATTGACATCATATGGGATCTCACTAGAAATGTGGAATCTTAGGCTCCACCCAAACCTATTGAATCAGAATACTCATTTTAACAAGACCCTCTGGTATGTAATTAAAGTTTATGAAACACTGGTCTAAAGGCTCCCTTTCAACTAAAAAAAACTTTTTTGAATTTTTCTCAAACTGAAAATGAATGAAACAGGTACCTAAGATATATTTGGTATCACACAGGTTATTAGCACAGATTGTTTTAATTTGATGAGTCGTATGGGACTATGGGTTTAATAATAACTAGCTCTGTTTGTCAAGCATTTTACTGTGCGCTAGAAAGTATGTCAAGTGATTAATGTATGTTCATCTCATTTATTCTTTTAAAACACACCAATAATGGTGTTATACGGTACCATTCTTTTCTCTTTTTTTAGTGTTTATTTAAAAAATATTTTTCTTAACGTTTATTCATTTTTTTAAGAGAGACAGAGCGTTAGTGGGGGAGGGGCAGAGAGAGAGGGAGACACAGAATCTGAAGCAGGCTCCAGGCTCTGAGCTGTCAGCACAGAGCCCGACGCGGGGCTTGAAGCCACGAACTGAGATCATGACCTGAACTGAGATCATGACCGACCAAGCCACTCAGACGCGCCATATTTATTTATTTTGAGAGAGAGAGAGAGCGCGCGAGTGCGCGCATTTGCGAGAGGGGGAAGGACAGAGGGAGAGGGAGAGAGAGAGAGAGAGAGAGAATGAGAATGAGAGAATGAGAGAGAGAGAGAGAGAGAGAGAATGAGAGAGAGAGAATCCCAAGCAGGCTCTGCATTAGCAGCTTGGATCCTGACCCGGGGGGCTAGAACCCACGAACTGTGAGATCATGACCTGAGCTGAAACCAAGAGTTAGACGTCCTACCAACTGAGCCACCCAGGCACCCCTACCTCCCCCCCCCCTTTTTTTAAAATTACAAACAAGGACACTGAGTAATTTATCTGAAGTTGATAGATTTGGTCTCTGAACTCAGATAATTAGTTTTACCATGTTCTTAACCACTCCTTGAAACAGGAATGGGAACTTGATTGTGTGATCTTGAGCTTTTGTTATGTTTTCTGTATTCTGAACTATTGACTATCTGGAATATATATAGTCTGTAGTATCTGTCTTTGACATTTCTTTGATGTTTGGATGGATGAGGCAGGTGAGCTTCCAGAAGTGCCTCTGCCCAAATCCAGAAACCTCTTTTCCCCCTTGTTTATGGGAGCATGAAGTAAGGTAGATTTTGCTATATTTGCAGCACTGGTTTTATAGTCCAAAGGAAATAGGTTAGAATTGTGACCAGTGTCCATGAAGGACCCTTTTCTTGGCTGTTGCTATGTTCTCTGGCATGTGGGGTGGGGATGTCTACTTTTAAGTTTTCCCAGTAGTTAACACTGCCCCTGCTGTGTCTGGTCTGACATTGATGGGCGCAAGGAGTCACCTTAGGTGAAGAGTAGAGTGCTTCCTCTTTTTTCTCTTTATTGCCCATCTGAATTCTAAAAGTGTTGGGGGACTCCACTGTACTTGAATCCTAGGCAGGGATTGAGTTTGCTGAGATCAGCACCCTGAAAACTCTTTAAATTGAATGATGCCAGCAGAAGTCATGCACCCTCTTAATTACGACTCTTGCTGAATGATGGTCTAGTGGCTGTTCTGATTTTTCTAACAGTTTGCTGCAGTCTTTTCCTTCTACACCTTTTGGTTTTAGGGAGCAGACTAACCCATCCCTTCATACTTTTTGCAGGGGACAGGCAAATGGTATGAATTACAAGACCTCCAGGTGACTGACATCCTTCCCCAGATGATCACGCTATCAGAGGCTTACATTCAGGTGGGTTGGCCACAAACTTGGTGAGCATTGAACAGACGGGGTGTGGAGCCAGTGAAAGGAATGATATGTGTGGAGGCAGGAAGTGGGATTGAGTTAAAGCCTTGGTTAGACTGGGTACCTCTTGGGATGCACTGAGGAGTGAGGTGTGGCCAAGATCAGATGCCCTGAGAGTCCAGGAGTGATTGTCAGAAAAGAGAAGGGCAGGGAATCTTAGAAGATTTATGGATGGGCAAGGAGGTTATATGTGTGGCTAGGTTAGTTTTACAGTGGTGTGTGGTCTGGTTTCAAGGAGGAAGAGCTTAGAGTTATCAGGACACCAACTAGGAGTCAGCTCTCAAGCTTTTCCCAGCATCCTAAGTCATGTTAGCACTCTTTGTGACCCCACCACGCGCTTTCTGCATGTCCTTACTAGAGCACCAACCTTTTTTTAACTGCTCTGTTGGATTGAGAGCTCGTGGAGCAGAGTATCTCTGCTTCTCCTTATAATTGTTCTGGTACCTGGCAAAGAAGGAAGACTGAGACTAACAAAAAGTGATAGCCTTATAAAAAAAGAAGACACTTCTCATTCTAGAGAGAACTCTTTCCTTAGTGACTTTGTCTATGGTTACAGGCTTAATTATGAGTTCTTTCTTAGAATGCGAGTTTGGGATAGAAGGTAAGGAGAGAGGCAAAAGGGAATTTTCTGAAAGATTATTATGAGTTAGTTTCAGGGGATATACAAATAATGGATGTGGAGGGACAGGTTGTCCATTGCTTAGGGTAGAGTAGGTACTTGATAAATATGTGTGGATTGAATGCCAGCTCCTACATACCTGTTGTATTCATTTCTTACAGATTTGGAAGAGGCGAGATAATGATGAAACCAACCAGCAGGGGGCTTGAAGGAGGAGTTTAGGGCTTTGCTCCCTGGGGCTTTGGCTGAAGATGTAGTAATATCAAAGGTATAGCTGAACGTAGGCTGACTGGCACATTTCCTGGGCCAACCCGTTTTGTGGGTTCTGATTCACACCAGAGCGTCAGAGGGCCCCACCCACCTGGGATGGCTCTGCACTGTCACCCAGCTGTTCTTTGATGACTTGATTATAGATTGACGCTCCTTTCTCCTTTCTGTCTAGCTCCCCTCTAGCTTCAGTAGGCCAGAACTCTTTTTACAGATGTGTAATTTATTTCTGGGTATCTGAGAGTATCTGGAGGATACGATAATGTCTTCTAAGCACCAGAGCCTCAGGATTCTAGGAATAAAAGCATGAAGCCAGTAACATCCTTCTTCTGTCATAGGTGTTTTTCCCCTGGTTCCTGTTGTGTTTTTTGGAGTGAATTAAATGTTTTCTTGCTTTTCAACCAGTCTCTTGTTTCATATCCTTCCCTTAGGCTATTTATCAGCTTGTAAGTGCTTTGTCATTTGGGATGCGTTTGTCTCTAGGTAACAAAATATCTGACCAGAAGCAAATTATTTTGTCTAGCTACAAGTCTGGAGGTGCGTGGTTCCAGTCTGCAGTGAAGGGGCGTGTGAGAGGGAGGGAAGGAAGGAAGGTTGGGAGAGCATCTGACTGTAGTGCAGTTCTGAGAAGGCCTCAGCCAGGCCAGTGGGGAACCCAGAGCAGAGTGCTGGTCAGAAGAATGATTCAGAGAAGGCTTTCTTCAAGCTCAGTCATTGATCAGGAACAGCCTGGAGAAAGGTTCACCTTCATTCAATTGTATAAGCTGGAAGGTTATGCAGAAGTCCTTTTCCCCCTGCCCCCACTTCCCTTGTCTAATCTATTACCAAGTCCTGTTGATTTCATTTTGTGTCTCTTGAGTCTCCCTACTTTCACCAACTCTTCCACTGTCTGGTCTAAGCTAGTGCCAGCTTAGTCCAGGTCCAGTTAGAAGAGAGAAAGCACACAGTAACTTGATCAGAGAAAGCTCAATTTTAAGAATTATGAACGATAAGCAGGGATTGTTGTAACAAGGGATTGGCTGGTAACAAGAGAACTCTGAAGAATATAGGAATAGCAGGTATAAGGAACAGCTGCCACCTGGGGCTGAAGTGGTGTCTGAGGCTGAGATCCAGACCTTGCTGAAGGTCTGACTGCTGGAACCTGCCAAGAAGTCTCTAGTGCATTTATGGGGAGGCATGACCCCGCGCCTCTTCCAAACTGCCTGAGGAGGAGAGGAGTGCCGGGTGAAGCTGCTGTGTACCCGCAAGGAGCCAGGCACCAGAGACTGCCC
This sequence comes from Cryptoprocta ferox, assembly GCA_028646485.1. Lineage (NCBI taxonomy): Eukaryota > Metazoa > Chordata > Mammalia > Carnivora > Eupleridae > Cryptoprocta > Cryptoprocta ferox. The sequence continues at coordinate 94,436,072 of CM053576.1, forward strand.
GCGGCTCGGGAGCCTGCTGCTGGAGAAGGCCGCACGTGCTGCTTTCGAGCAAGCACACTGGAACTGGCGTGCAGAGCCCTGTGTTCCTGTAGTGTGTGTCCAGCACCCTCTTTGGACAAAGCATCGATGGCACCTGGCAAGGAAGAAGTCTGAAGAGCTCGAATTCACCTTCACAGAGCAGATGAAAAGGGTGAATTTGGAGTTGAGAGGCACTACATTGGTAATAGGCACAGTCCATCCCTCTATGACTCAGCTTCCATTTACCCTCTTTTATGTACATTTGAACTCCTATACAACAACAACAAAGAAAACAACTCTATTTCTGCCTAACAAAAAACTGCTACCCTTCTTACAAGTGAACAAATTTTCAACCTTTCCCAAAGTGAGATGTCCTAAGAGTCTGTATCCACCGATGGCTGTATTGGTTACTCTTCCAATCCAGTCATAGTCCCACTGAATATTCCATTACTTAAGGACTAAGTTGTGAAGTTCATTTCCAACAAGTGGTTTATAAAATGAAAGTGGAAAGAAGAGAGAAAAAATGGTTTCCATCTACAAATTATGTATATATAACAAGCAAGTAGAAAAGAAACTTACAGTCAGTATTTCTGTAACAGAGCAAAGGCTGGAATTGATACTTCTTCCACTCCCCCTTCTGAGTCTAGTCTGCCCTCAACCCGAGCCTGAGCTGGTTGGAGTTCTTTACCTGGTAGGGTGACCCAGATCTTCAGTCCCTAAGGACCTGACTCTTTAATCATCCTGCCCCCCTACCCCCCCCACTTTGGGTTGCTGTAGTTTTCCATTAACCTTTACTACTAGACATAGTCCATTTTGCCTGCATTTTATAAGAGCAACCCAATTTTATCTTGGTAGTCAGGATCAGTCACTCCTGACAAGTAGATTACACTCTACCCCCTTCCCTCCGCCCCCCCCCCCCCCATTGAGTTAGTAGCATAAGAAACCCCAAACGTCCACGTGATAGTCTGGTCTTCTGAGTGGAACCATTGTTGTTTTCTCTGGTGGAAGCATTTCTCCCTTGGGAACGAAGATCTCTAAACCAGCAAAGCTTAAAGTTGCTGGGACAGAAGCAAAAACCCTGCAAGGTTATCAGGTGTAATAGAGGAGTCACACCAACATCCAATGATTTTTTAGACCCATGTATTTTGGTGAGAGTACCATATAATGTTCTTTGAGTCCAAGCATATACTGCATCCTATAAAATGAGCACCGGCTGGTATTGGAGCTGGGTTTTCAGTAAGCCATTCTACCTTTCAGTGAGGCTAGCTCCTTCCACATGACGGCGTATGTGTTAAAACCAGTTAGATCTATGGACACGAGCCCATTGCTGCACTACCTTTGCTGTGAAAAGAGTTCCTTCATCAGTTGCTGCATGAAATGCCAAGATAGTTGATAAGGCATTTTGAGAATCCATGGGATGGTGTTGCTGCCAGAAACATGGGCAGGGAAGGCAAATCCATATCCAGAAGGTGTTTCTATTCCTCTGAGGAAGGTGTAATCAGCCTGCACCAGGGAGCTGGCAGATGTCCACGAGGAATAGTGCCATACTGAAGATTCACTGTTAATTCCTGTGGTTGGCAAATTAGATATTCAGCAGAAATACTGCTCAGGTCAGGGGAAGGGGAAGTCTGTGTTGTTGAGCCCATGTATAAGGCTCTGTTGGCACTCAAATGTGGTATATGTTGTCTCCAGAAGCAAAAAACAAAAACAAACAACCCCTACCAAACATTGGCCCTTTTTCTTTGGACCTGCCCAAGCAGGTAGGGCAGGTAGTAGAAGGTGGTGGCAGGTGCTATGAAGTACAGCAGCCTGTATTTCACAAAGGGGGGGATACTTTTTTATACTCTAGACCACACTGTAGACCCCCAGAAACTTCTCTGAGGTGGCAGGCTCCTGAACTGTTCTAGGGCTAAATCTCACTCTCTTGTTTGCCTATGTCTTACCAAGATACCTAAAGTACTTGGGGCATCTGAGTGGCTCAATTGGTTAAGTGTCTGACTCTTGGTTTCAGTCAGGCCATGATCTCATGGCTTGTGGGTTTGAGCCCCACGTCGGGCTCTGCAGCTGGCAGTTCAGAGCCTGCTTGGGATTCTCTCTCTCCCTCTCTCTTGGTCCCTCGCCCACTTGCACAGTCTCTGTCTCTCTCAAAGAAGTAAACTTAAAAAAATACTTGTCATTTTCTGCTCTTCAAAGAGCATCATCATCATGTCAGTAGTATAGTACACTAGTGTGATGTTTTGTGGAATGTCAAGGCGATCACGATGTCTGGGAATGGTATTATGGTAGAGCAGGAGCATGGGCGTTGTCCGGAGGCAACACTGTGAAGGTGTACTGTTGGCCTTGCCAGGTAAAAGCAAACTATTTCTGGTGATCTTTATAAATTGGTATGCAGAAAAAGGAGCTAAAGCAGCATGCCAAAGGCCAGGGGCACTGCTGTGGTGTCAATAAAGATGCTATATCTGTGACAATAGCTTCACTTCTAGTCCCCATCTGATCCATGTGACTCCTGCACAGGCCCTCTGCTACTGTCATTCTAGTCTACACTCTTGCTAGTTTCTGTTTACAGTGGTCTCCTAACAGGTCTCACCCCATTCCCTTGTCTCCTTCCCCCAATTCATTCACACTTTGGCCAGACCAGTCCTTTAAAGCAGACACCTAACCAAGTAATTCTCCCCCATACCCTGATCTCCCACTGAAGACATTTTGTTGGCTCTTGATAAAGATGGAAGTCCTTATGGGACGCTTGGGTGGCTCAGTTAGTTGAGCATCCGACTTGGGCTCAGTTCATGATCTCACTCACGGGTTCAAGCCCCACGTCAGGCTCTGTGCTGACAGCTCAGAGCCTGAGCCTGCTTCGGATTCTGTGTCTCCCTCTCTCTCTGCCCCTCCCCTGCTCCTGCTTTGTCTGTCTCTCTCTCTCTCTCAAAATAAATAAACGTTAAAAAAAAAAAAAAAGATGGAAGTCTGTAGCCTCTCAGCCTCACCTGGGAAGTTTCTTCTGATCCTTGATCCCAGGCTCACTGTCATTCATTCCATCACTCAGATGTGCCACAAGATGCAGGCCTTTATGCCATCTGCTTCCTTTGCTGGGGATGCTCTTCCCCTTTTAACTTGCTCTTCCTTCACCTCTCTGACCTCTCATACTTCCTCAATACCATGTATATCTCTGATTGATAGCACGTATTACACCTGAGGTATTAATATCTTCCCCCTGTGATTCTGTGACTAATGTCTGTCTTCCCAACTAGACTCTAAGTTCCAAAATGGCAGACAGGAACTGTTTCTTTTGTGCCCAGCCCCAGGGAAATACTTATTAGCACTTAAAAGTTAAGTTGTTAATGTTCATCGAGCAAATTATATAGTGCTAAGTCTGTGTTCTCTGTATCCTTTCACACAAATTATTTTATCTCTTTAAACCCACCCAAGATGTTGACAGTAGACACTATTCGCTGAAAGGGTGGGGACCACTGTCAGAGCTGATTGTCATGTTCTGTGTGCAGAAGCTTCAGGACCTTTGTGGGTGACACGTGGCTTGCTTCGACCACTGCTGTCTAAACCGGGGTCACATGTTTCTATGGCTGTGATCTCCGCATTTGGTTCCACTTTTGGAGACTTCAGGCTCTGACTGGTCTGAACCACACCCAAGAAAGAAGTGGAATTCATGTTTTCTTATCCAGAAATCACAAAGGAAAAGATAAGATACGTGGAAAACACAACCTAAATATAAAAGACATATGACAGGGTAAATTTGGGGGCGGGGAGGGTGCAAAAAGTTTATTAAAGCACAGAGACAGGACTTATGGGCAGAAAGAGCTACCATGAGGATAAATTTTGCAACATGAAGTAAAGAAATGATTATACCTAATGTCTTTTTACTGGTAAGACAATAAAAAGAATATTCCCATGGAAAATTGGACAAAAACCCCAAATAGGCATTTCACAAAAGGTAAAATATAAATGGCCAGTGAACATGTAAAAAATGTTTACTTAGTAACTGAAGAAATGCAAAGTAGAATAACCAGGGAGGTCATTTTTATATTTTAGATTAGCAAAGATTTGAAAGATTGCTAACTACTTAGTGTTGTTGGGAGTAGAAAAGGGCATGTGTTTGCTATTGGGATAGGAATTGGTACACCTGGTGCAGAGGGGTAGTTTGGTAATGCAGCCTATATTAAAAGTAAAGATGTGCATAGTTTTTGTCCCCAAAATTTCATGTCTTGGAATTGACTTCAAGAAAATAGACTAGTAAATAAAGATGTAAGTGCCAGGATTTTTATTTTCCACCACATTGTTGATAATAGTTGTTCAAAAAAGATAAGAGTTTGTATCCAGAAAAAAAATGTCATGTGGCAGTTACCAGTGATGACAGATGACTGTATTTATTGACCTGGAAAGATTATTTTTATTTTATTTTATTTTATTTTTTAAATATTTTATTAAAACTTTTAAAAATGTTTTTTAAATTTTTTTGAGAGAGAGAGAGAGAGAGAGTGCAAATGAGGGAGGATCAGAGACAGAGGGGGACATAGAATCTGAAGCAGGCTCCAGGATCTGAGCTATCAGCACAGAGCCGGACACAAGGCTTAAACTGATGAACTCTGAGATCATGACCTGAGCCGAAGTTGGACACTTAACTGACTGAGCCACCCAGGCGTCCCTCAAGATTTTCATTTCATTTCATTTCATTTCATTTCAAAACAGTTTTAATGTTTATTTATTTTTGAGAGAGACAGAGACAGTGTGAGCAGGGAGGGCAGAGAGAGAGAGGGAGACACAGAATCTGAAGCAGGTTTCAGGCTCTGAGCCATCAGCACAGAGCCCGACACGGGGCTCGAATTCTTGAACTGCGAGATCATGACCTGAGCTGAAGTTGAACGCTTAACCGACTGAGCCAGTTGCCTCTCAAGATTTTATTTTTAAGCAGTTTCTACACCCAATGGGGTTTAAACTCACAACCCTGAGATCAAGAATCACACTCTCCACTGACTGAGGCAGGTGCCCCTGGAAAGATTATTTTTAAATGAACAAAGCAGTTGTTCAGTTTACAAAGCAGCATGTATAGGATGTTTCCATTTTTGTAAATCTGTTATATCTATTTTTGTGTATGTGCAGAGAAAAGTTTGGAATAACCTATAGTAAAATGTTATAATGATTGTGTTGTAGATTTTAAATCTCAGTCATTAATCAGGGGGACATAAAAGTAACTGTCTTTATTTCTTTATAACTGAAGTCATTTTGGCTCCTAAGCCCCCAAAATATAATATTTCCATTTTAAAGTGACTCAGCTCCTTGTTTAATAGTCAGCCCCTCTTGGGTTATTAACCACTGGATCCTCCTTCCCTTTTCTCTGGGAATGATTTACAAGGTGCCCCGTCATGAGGAGAGGTGTTGGTGACTGTGCTCTCCCTGGCCGTCTAGGTCTCCCTCTCCGTGTGCCTGCTCTTCTCAAGGTCCACAAAATCTGTCAGTGCTTTGTCCCCAGTCATGGGCTCTTGTGGGCCCACCATTTTGTCTAGAGCTGATTCAGACGGCCTCTTGGACCATGGGGGTGTAGCTGCTCTTCTGCGTCATGCAGGGAGCACCCTCCGAGGCAGTCCTCAGGCCTGTCTGCCTAGGTCCCTCTTTAAGGCTGTGTTTTCACACTCTTTCTAATGTCCTATCAGAGGTGGACTTCTCTAAAGGACTTGCATTCTTCTCACGCTGCACCCTGGAAAGTGAAGAAAAAGTCCTCTCTGCTCTCAGGGTCCCACACCTCCTGGGGCTTCTTCCTACCTTGCTCTAGTGGTGCAGGATACAGGGTGTGTCTCAGTGACCCCCAGAGTCTCAGCTGTTACCACTTCCTGTAGTTCTCTCCTTCCACCAGCTGCTCAATTCCTGACCTGTTGAGTGAAGCTTCTGTTTCCATCATCAGGAGCTCATTCCCACTCTGGCTTCGGGGGGTTAAATTATTTTATTTATTTTTTTAAATGTTTATTTATTTATTTTGAGAGAGAGAGAGAGGGGACGGGCAGAGAGAGAGAATCCCAAGCAGGCTCTGCACTGTCAGTGCAAAGCCCGACATGGGGCTCGAACCCACGAACCGTGAGATCATGACCTGAGCTGAAGTCAGACACTTACTCAACTGAACCACCCAGGTGCTCCTTTGGTGGTAAATTATCAATGCCTCACCTCTTCATGCTTTGTCTCGTCATCTTCCCAGCCAAGTTTTTAAAAAAATTTGAAACCCTCTTCTCTCAAGGATCTTGGCCTTGTAATTGAAGTAATGGCTTTCAAGACAATAGTGTGCTCTAGTTTTACAAAAATCCACTTAAAAGTTCAAATTCAGAGGCCAAGGATTTGTGTACAACATCCTTACCCCAGGAGCATGTTGTATAGAAAGCTTTGCCCTAGAGCTTGAATGGCGGAGATGTGGGGAAAATGGGTTGGAAATGTCCTGTCTATAGCTCAGTGTCAAAGTATATATCCTTCTCTAGTCTTCTCCTGGGATTAGTAGGATTGTGGGTGATTTCCACTCCTTTCTGGTCAGCAGTTTCTGACTTTTCTATAATAAACATGTATTTCTTCTTTCATAACAGGACACATGACAAAAGTTCTTATATACATAAAAGGATACTTCCAGGCACTTAGGTCTTTAATGTTAAAGGTTTATTCAATTTATTGTTTTTGTTGTGTATCTTGAGTTTTTGGTACCCTAACCACCTCATCTCATCTCAGTGAGTGGACTCTTTGGGAGAAGGAGTGGGAGTAGGCTGGAGGCCATTACAGAAGGGAGAGGCACTGTGGGCACTCTCTGCCAAGGAGGAGAGTGCCCCGTCCACCTACCCTCAGGAGGGGGGCATCTTAAATGACTGTGTCTTTTCCCTTTAGTACGAAGCAATAGACTTTGTTAGTATTGTTACAGGTATTGTAATACAGAGGAACCGATTTTTAGCATGCGCCCCAACTGAGCTTTGAGGACAGAAATCCTAGCAGAAATGGATTCATGCTGGAATTTCAACCAAAAGTTGGAGGCTTACCTTACAAAAAGATAAAAAGAAAACCCCTTTTTACATCTTACAGTGACAGCTCTTAAGCTGCAGAACATTGCAAATATGAAAGTTGGCCCCATCAGCTTCCCACCCTGCTTGAGCCCTGCTGTGTCCATTCTCGACAAGTCAGTGATCTTCTGATTTTTACAAAAAGTTTGACTTCATCTAGCCATCTTTTATGGTGCTTCATGCTCCCATTTTTTTATTCTTCTGAATTTGAATTTTGTGAAAGTATTAGAAAAATAATTGTAAAAGCTGGTATCTTGTGCACGTGGAGATCAAGTGAGGCAGGCCCCAGCTTCTACCCCGTTGTTCTCTGGGAGCCAGGGAGGGACTGCAGGGCTGACAGGTTCCCCTGGACCCAGTCCCCGGGGATTGTAGGAGCTGGGCTGGCTCCAGTGCGGTGTGAAGTCTGGCCGGAAGTTCCCGGGCCGGAAGCCCCCTCTTGCAGACTTCCTTCAGAAGATGCTGTCCTGGCTGCACCTCACACCCAGAGAGGATGGAAGTGGCACTGGTTTGGGCTGTGGTTAGAGATAGGACAGGTAAGACTGACACAGGACTGATGTTATAAGCTGCAGGCTTGTGGTCCACCAGCTTAATGTCCTTCTGAGGAAAGGAGGTGGGGAAGGTGACTGTGGGAGTGAAGGGTGCTTCTCAGTGTGCACAGGGGGCAGGGAGCCTGAGGAGGAGCCTTGTCACATGTGAGAGCCCAAGAATCCTAGAGGCCACCTTATTCCAGTCCCCTTTGCTGCTGAGGGGGGGCAACGTATCTTGGCTGGGGATCCATGGCCAGTTGATGGCAGAGTTGGGACCAGAGCCCAGGTCCCCTGTGTCAATCCATTGCTTTTCTTGTTTCAACAGGATGGAAGACCCAGCTCTCCCTGGTCCTGGAAGCCCTGGGAGCTGGGGAAAGGAGACTGCCCTGTCCCCTGGGCAGCTCCCTGCCCCCTGGGGCTCCACCAGCTATTATCAGGGTGGAGGGAAAAGATTAATCTGGTCCCTGTGGGATAGGTCTGAGTTGGGGCAGACACTCCCTCTCCACTGCCTCCCACTGGGGTTTGTGATTCAGGAGCAGGCCTGGGCTTCCCCCTCAGATGGAAGTGTTGGACCCTGGGGCGTGAGCTCCAGGAGGGCATGGGGTTCGTTGTTTTCTTCACAGATGTAGACCTTGCCCCTAGAATGTGGCCTGGCCAAAGATACCCACATTTTTTTTAAAATGAGTGAACAAATGGATAAGTGGCCATCATGTTAAGGGCTGGCTCTGAGCATATTGGCAAAGTGGGCCAAGTTTGTTCTCAGGGACACTTTAAGCCCACGCTTGTTATTTCTGTCGCTCTCAGGGTCGTTTCCCTGCCCTGGGGCACCTGGTCACAGCGGCTGCATCTGACTTGCCCCTCCATCCTAAGGTGCTACCTCTGACTTGGACAATGATAGGGAGAGAGAAGTATGTCTCTGGAAGGAGGGGTCCGATGATGGTGGGGTTCCTGGCATCGGGAGGGGACAACATTTTTGTGCAGTGAAGTCTGATTTCCCCTGAACCTCCAGAAAGGTTGGGCTCGGTACATCAAATACAGAGAATCTGTGGGTGCAGAGGTGACTGAACTCCCCCTGAGGGCCTTGGACAGGGCAGCGGAGGTGGGACCTGGGCCTGGCACCAGGGGTGGCAAGGATTCTGAGGAGAGGGAGTGAGACAGGCCATTCTTGAGGTGGTGTTGTCAGGGACCCTCAGGAGCCTTGAGCTGTGGCCTGTGAGGAGGAGGATAAAGCAACCAGCAGCACTGGGCACCTCTTCCTGCTTGATACAAGCATCCCCCTGTCCCGATGGGTACAAGACCCACCCACCTCTTCCTCCCCTCAACTGGAAAGCCTGGGCTCACCTGGCATGGCTTTGAGTTCTCATCAGAAGTGAGGAATGTGGATGCACTGGAGAGGACTGAACGTGGTCCCACACGCCCCCAGGATCTGCCACAGGGACATCATGAGGGCCTGAGGCTTTGCTCCCTATCCCCCATTCCCAGTTCTGAGGGGGATGGGAAGCTCCAGCCGGAAGGGGCAGCTGGAAGGGGCAGCCACCTGGTGGGTGCTCTTGGTGTGATCTTGTAGACCTCTTGAGCCTCTCCTGAGCCATGGGCCTTCTGGGTTTGGAGCCTGAGGAGGTAGGGTGCTTGCCCCAGAACACTCACTTGGCACCCCCTGCCAAGCACACACTGCTCGGTGAACAACTCCTATCCCATAATGTGCATCAGACCGCACTCCTTAAAGCTGCCCTTCCCATATGCCGCCTTTTCTCTTCTTTTGTGGCTTTTTCTTGACCCATCTGAGACTGTCTTTTCTATGTTAAAACAGCATGGGGGGACCTCCCAGTCCTGGGCCCGCACTCCTGGAGTTGCCCTGGGCCCAGAGGAGCAGGGCCTCTGAGGGCCATGGACGAGAGAGGGTGGGGGCTCTGGGAGCTGAGGAAAATCTGAGCACCAGCTGGGAGGGTGAGCGTACCTGGCAGGTGGTGTGGGCATCCCTGCCCCCAGACACTAGGGTCTGCAGCTGGGCCATGTGCTGTTCCACAAATTGCTCACACTGAGGAAGGAGACAGAAACAGGCATGGGGTAGAACCGGGCCCACGGCAAGACTCCCACCTAGCCATCCTGGCCTCTCCCCTTATCTGGATCACCCCAGGGCTCCCTCCTGACCCAGTGGAGATCTGGCCATCAGCCTCCACTGAGCAGCTCTGGCTGTAAACAAGCTGGCATGGGCTGAAATGGAGGGTTTCTTTTGGGAAGGGCAGAGACCCTGGAGATGAAGAGTATTGAGACTCTGGCACAGGGGCTGAATCTTAGCCACCAATGCCGCATATTCCACCCCCACCCCCCCCATTTAAAGCTCTTCTGGTCTTGGCGACGTGATGTTGGTGGGCGGTGGGGAACCCTAAACATCATTGAGCAGGGGAGTATCACATAGAAACCTGCCTCCTGGGAAGGTAGTCATTAGGCTTTTCTCAGGAGTTTACTTTGTGAAGGGAATTTACTGTACAGACTCTGAGTCCTGGACTCTAAGACCTTCAAGCCCAGCCCTCTCCATAGGTAGGTTTGTCCCCAGTGAATCACATGCAGAGGGGGGATGGGGCGAAGACAGGATGGGGACCCTGGAGAGAAGACCAGGCCCTCTCCTGCTCCAGTGGGCCCTGGTGGTACTCATCTCTCACAGACAACTGGGCCTCATTCTTTGCCCAGGAGGGAGGCCTGCAGCTCCTCTGGAGCCCAAGCCCTTTGTCCAAAGGCAACTTGTGACCTTTGCAGGTTTTGCCCTGAATTATTGTTCCATGTTTTTTTGGCCCCTGTCCTGTCTGTCTGTCTGAGCTCCTCGAGGGCAGTGGCCAGACCACTCTGTGTGTCTCCCACTGGAAAGCCTTTCCTGGGCTCAACCCACTACTGTGGGTAGGGCCAGGGTCCCAAGTCCCCCGTGTGCCTGTCCCACACCTTTTGCCTGTCCAGCCAGGAGCTGAGGCAGGCCTGGCTTATTGCCTGCAGCATGGCCGGCCCACTGCTGTTCCCTGCCTGACTGGTTACAAACATGCAGAGGCGGCACGTGGACTCTTCAGGTAGCCATTCTCCGGGCAGGGGCTCCAGGGCTGTGAGGACTAGAGAACAAACAGTCAAGACTGCCCTGCAGAGTTTCTGTCCTGCCTGGGGCGTGCAGGGGGACAGGGGAGGGGGAGAGCGGGGCAAGGCCAGGGGTAGGGGAAGAGGAGAGCGGGCAGGGGGAAGGGGCTGGGACAGCAGGCTCACCTGGGCCAGGACTGTCCTCGGTGGAGCAGCGGAGGATGAGGCCACAGACCAGCTGGGGCAGTGTGCGGCCCAGCAGTGCATCCAGCAGGAGGACGGTGTATCGCTCAGCCAGGCACTGGCAGATGCCACCCACCACCAGGGGTACAATGTGACACACCTGGCCCACAGCCGTGGCCAGCACACCCTGGGGTGGGGGCAGAGAGAGGGCAGGGTGGGACCTTCCCTGGCAAGATCTATACTCAACACCCAGCACTAGTGGTTTTACCCTGTTCTCTTCTGGGAGGGAGAAGAATTATGCTGAGCATTGGAGAGTCCAAGGGGCCTGCACTCAGTGAGTGCAGGAAGCAGGCTGCAGGACCCAGCTCTGGGGCCAATGGCCCTGGAATTGCTGAAAGGAACATGGCCAGCCCAGACAGCTGAGCGTCACCAAGGCCATATGGTGGCCCCGGGCAGAGGTGCAATCAGACCTGTGTCTTCTCCCTGCAGATCCAGGGCTTGCTATGTTTCCCTGCAAGTGGATTCTCTCTCATTTGTGGCTCCTGGAGCCAACATGTCCCTGGTTTCAGGAGCCCCTGGGGGGAAGCAAGGAGTTTCCCCAGCCCACCCTGATTCCAAACTCAGCCTGAAGGGCAAGAGAGAGGCAGAGGTTAGAGCACTCGGGCTCATTCCCTCGTCCTTTATTCGTTCGATTGATATGCATAAAGAACCTGCACGTGACAGGCTGGCCTTGGGTCTACCCCGGCTCTCGGCCCCACCACTCCCATTGCCAGGAAGGTGGAGTTGGGAGTGGGACACGGTGAATTGAACATCTCTGGGGTGTCCTACCTTCCAAAGGGATACATTTCACCAAACATGGGCACCTGCTTGTGTCAGAACCCACACTCGGCTCAACCTCCCCACTTTGGTGACAGAGGAGCAGTCCTTGCTCTGTCACAGGCCAGCCTGTCATGTACTGGACCCCTGCTCCTACCTTCTCAAGTACTTAATCCCTGCATTATTATCCTCTCTCCCCACCTCACTGCTTCTCCCATCTGCTGGCCAGTCTCACTGGCACACAAACCTGACTCACTTGTCTCTGCCTCCTTTCCTGGAGAAACTTTTTAATCCTTATTATTATTATTATTTTTTTTTTTTGGAAAAAAAATTTTTTAAAGTAAACTCTACCCTCAACGTGGGGCTTGAACTCATGGCTCTGAGATCAAGAGTCATGTGCTCCACCAAGTGAGTCAGCCAGGCACCCCTCCTGGAGAAACTTCTTGAAGGAATTGTGGATATTTGACATTCCACTTCTTGCCCTCCATTCTCCCCAGGGCTCACTCCCTTTGGGCCTCTGTGCCTATCACACTGGTCACTCCTGCCTCCACCTCGCAGCAGCTCTCAGCCCCTCCTTTTTGAAATGCTTCCTCCTCTCTCTGCTTCTGTGACATCACGCCCTCCCCCTCTCCCTCCCTTGATTGTTGCTTGTGCCCTTGTGTTGGCATTTCCCCTTACTTGATCAGGCCTCCTCCTCTACCCTGTCCACACCATGTCCCTGGATGTCCCCACCCCTTCCTTCGGATTTAAATCTTGTCCACATCCAGCAGCCCTCAGATTGATGTCTCTAGACCTGAGCTTTCCCCCGAGGCTTGAGTATTCAGCTGCCTGCTTAACATCTCCTCTTGTGGGACACAGAGGCGTCTTGGACTTCATGGCTAAGGAACGTTTAGTTTTCTGGCCAAGCCTGTATATTCTCAAGTGTATGCACCTCAGCTGGTGGCATCACCAAAGAGCTCGCTGCTCAAGCCTCCATCCTAGATTGTCACTCCTAGATCATCGTCCATCCTAGATCCTCACTCCCCAAGCCTCTTCCGTCACCCAGTCCCAGCGAGCCCGCCTTCCCTCACCGTGGTGACTACGACCATCTCCTTAATGATCTCCTTGCTTTCATTCTTGCCTCCCATCTGCCCAATCTGTTCTCCAAACTGTAGGAGAGCCATCTTTCTAAAGCGCAAATCAGATCACTGCGTCCCCCTGCTTGAAATCCTTCCAGAACTGTAGAGTGCATTTACAATAAAAGCCAGTGTTGGCTTAGATATTGCTGCATGGCCCGGCAGTGCCTGCCCCTCTGTCCCCTTCTCTGACCACTCTGCCAGGGCCCACCTGCCACAGCCACACTGGCCCTCTGTTCCTCAGTCTTGCCGTGCCTGTTCTTGACCGTGACCCTTTGTCCGCCAGGGCCTTGTCCACTTAATCCCCACCTCTCCAGAAACCCTCCCTGACCAACGAGCTCAGTCCCTCCTCTTATCATCTGTTTGAATTCTCTGCTCTGAACTTAACTGAAAAAACCCTCTCCCACCATAGTGCCAACTCAGGGAAGTGGGGACCTCATCTGCTGCTGTGAGCCCTCAGTGCCAGGAGGCCCACAGGCTCCCATCTGGGAAGAGCTGAGGGGGCAGGGCCTCACTACCTTGTACCCCATGTCAAGCCAGGGCAGCTCTGGGCTGAGGAGCCCCTGGGTGATGGTCACTACAGGTCTGGGAAACTCCCAAGTTTGGCACAGGCAGGGATGGGGAATCCATGTGCAGAAATTCTCCTTTTGACAAATCAAAGCACCTTTTCTACGGAGACAACTGGGATTCTTTGCTATCAGATGATGAGCTGGTGGAGGACAGGACCTGGGTCTTGTTCATTTTTGTTCTTACCTGGCACAATGCCTGGCATAGAGTGGGGGCTTTCCAATTGTTGAATGAACTCTAGGCCTGGCAGCCATGGGGCCTGAGCCTGAGCTCTGGGGTCCCTTGGGAGGGGGCAGTGCACAGATGTCTCTCCCCTTCCTACTTCTCTTGATGGGTGTGAGGAAGGGTGGGGGAGGGTGGAGCTGTGGCAGGTCCTGCAGAGCGGAGTTCCATGTATTCCCGGATGCCTCACCTTGGGAATCACAGCTTGGATTCGCTTGATCAGCATCCTGCAGAGCCAGCAGAAGGGCAGGGGGATGGGGAGCCGCTGCTCCAAGAGGTCCTTGGGGGAGATAATCACCTCCAGGTGAGGCCAAGCTGGGCACTGGGAGAAGGCATCCTCCAGGCTCCACCTCCCCTGCCTCCTCCTCTCCTCTCCCCCTCCTGCCTTAGGCCCTGCCTAGAGCTTCTTGTCCCCTTTTTAGGTCCACCCTTCCCAGAGCAAGCACTTATGGGCCTTGGCTGTGGCCCCAGCTCTCTGGATTGCCACCTGTCTGGTATGAGGGGCCAGCAGTGCAGGGGGCTTCCCTCACCTGTGTATGAGGCCCAGGCCTTCCCTGGAGGGCTCCAGGCAGCACGGGGAGGGCCAGCTTGTCCAGCAGGGGGTCTGACAGCTCCGGCTCCTGCCCTGGCTCTGGACGCCCGGGTCTGCACAGGCCCAGGTACTGGCAGATGATCTTTGGGTTCTAGGGCACAATGCAGGGTAAGGGAGGGAGCCCGCTCCTGCCCAGCCTGGCTCAAGGACTTGCACTAAGACCACTGGCTTTGGGCCTGGAATGGGGCTGTGGCTTAGGGTTCTGTGGTGAGGGTGGGGGGAGCCAAAAGGCAGAGGCGGGGATGTGTGGGGTGTTTGGGCAGGTGTCCCGGAATGTGTGTGAGTGAACACAAGTGTGTATGTTTGTGAGAATGGATGAGTGCAAGCATGGGCATGGGAGTGTGTTTGTATGTATGAGTGTGTAATGGTGTGGGTTCTACATGAGACTAAGTGTGTCATATGAGTGTGTGTGAAGGGTATGAGCGCATGTGGTGGACAGTATAGCTGAGCAGGTAGGGCTGTGATCTGGGGCACCTGGCTGAGGGCCACTGTGTCTCCTGGAAAGGTCATGGGTAGGATGTGTATGTGTTGGGGGTGGGCTAGGGTGTTGTATGCGTGAGTAACTCAGCGTGGGTGGGTATGGGGGCTGTGCAGGGAGGCAGGTTGGAGGCAAGGTTGTTGGGCCCTCACAATCTGGTTCTGGAAATAGTCGATGACCACTGGGAAGTAGGTGTTGAGCATGTGATGGCACTGGGGCACCAGCAGCTTCAAGGGGAGAACGTCACACTCACGCTCCAGGAATTTCCGTATTGCGTCCTGAAAGGCAGTGGGGGGCCAACAAGTTTGAAGAAGGGACAGTCAGGCCGGCCTCTCTGAGGTCTGTCCTTGCCCGAGTCCCTGGATGCAGGACCCCCACCAGGTGAACTGGCCACCCTCTCCCAGTGCATTAGAGTTTAGAGAGTGCCAAGGAGTTAAGTAGTTGGGTATGGAGAGGACTCTTCCCCCTTAGGAAAGACCATTTCTGGCTGTGCTGCTGAGCTCACTCCCAGGGCTCTCTCCTGGCCAGGAGGATCCTGGAGTCCCCAGGCAAACCTGGGCCTCACTCTCGGCCTGGAAATGGCTCCTATAGGGGGCTAACCTCTGTGCCCTGCTCTGTCCCCCAGCTGTTGGCCCCTAAGCTTCATCCAGGATTTGGGTCTCATCACCTGTAAAATGGCCTCCTTGGTCATCTTGGTGAGGATGCGGACGATGTCCTCACATTCCTGGCACAGGTCATCCTGGGGAGGGGGCCCCAAGGTGGAGCACTTGAGTGGGGGGGCATGCTTCCAGCTCAGGTGTGTTAGGCTAACAGAGCAGGTAGAGGCTGACAGGACACTCTAAGGCACAGGCAACTGCCTCCCATCCCATCCCATCCTTCCCATCTTACCCCATATCATCCCATCCATCCCATCTTATCCCATTCCATTCCATCCATCCCATCCCATCCCAACCCATCCATCCCATCCCATCCCATCCCATCCATCCCATCCTATCCATCCCATCCCATCCCATCCCATCCTATCCATCCCATCCCATCCATCCCATCCATCCCATCCCATCCATCCCATCTTATCCCATATCATCCCATCCATCCCATCCTATCCATTCCATTTTATCTCATTCCATCCCATCCATCCCATCTCAACCCATCCATCCCATCCCATCCCATCCATCCCATCCCTACCCTACTAGGGCTTGAATCCCCTCAGGTCCATCCAGAGGCTACCCAATACCCTTTATACCAGACCTCCAGTCCCAGTGCATCCATGGGTGGTACTCACGGCTCTTGCATAACCCCAGACTTCCTGTAGGCAGTGCCCCAGGGCTCTACACTGCAAGGCTTGCTCCAGGCTTTGGCACCAGAACTCAGGGCCCCGGGCACAAGTCAGGGATGAGATGGTCCAGTCGGCTGCAGTTTGGGGCCAGAGAAACCTTGGTATTTAGGCCACATCTGGCACTCTGACTTAACCTGATCTCTAAATCCAATTTACTGGGAGCATTTGGCCATTAAACATGATGAAATCAGATAGCTCTGCTTTCCACCTGTTCTAGTGCCCACCAGCTGTTGAACCTTGGACAAGTCCTGGAGACTCTTTGAGCCTCAGCTTCCTCATCTTGAAATGGGGATATATTACAAAGTAGGGATAATGCCTGGTTCAGAGCCAGAGCTCAGTAAGTGTGGAGATGCCCAGGATGTGTCCTCCACACTTGGCCCCAGGTGAGAGGGAGGTGAGGAGAGGCCGGGGAGACTCACCAGCGCCTGGGCCACAGAGTGTGGAGAGCAGCAGCAGCCATGGCAGCAGGTGTGACTTGGCCATGTCACCTCCACAGCCTGGATACCCTTCTTGGGCGGGGGCCCTTATAGTAGGTGGTGGGGGGGCAGGGGAGAGGTGTGGGGGCAGGGCTCTGTGGGAGCAGCAGGGACCTCAGTGTTTGCCTTTGCTTTGGAGAGCCCTCCAGGTGATTTGATCCCTGCCTCTTCTGAGCACTGACATTCCTGCCAGCCACCATCCCCCCACTACCGTCTCCCGCCTGATGCCCAGTTCTTGCTCCCTCTGTCTTCCCACCCTAAGTCATGAGCCTGGACTCTTGGTTCCCTCCAAGCAGGGGGCTTCTGAGTGTCCACATCTTGTCCCATCTCTCTGGGCCATGGGGAAAACCAAGGCAGGGCCAGGGCAGCCAGAATGAGCCCCTTCCCATTTTCTTCCCAGTCCCTCAGGCCCCCTCCACTCTTGAGCAATGCTTTGAAGAGCTTCCTGCCTGGCTCTTGACCCCAGGCAAGCCCTGAAGGAGCAAACCCAGGACCATCCTAGGCCACCTATCTCCACCCTCTCCTTACTCTTTTCCCAGAAAACGCCTCTGGTTCTAGGGCACATGATTGTCATTACTCAGGAGAGCATTTACATGAAATGAACAAACAAAACCCCCAAAGGCCCCAAGAGTCTGAGGCAAGGCTGTGGGGACTAGATTTCCAGAGTGGCTCTGGGCACCCCTGTCCAGCAATGCTGCCTGTGTCCCCAAGGACCCCTCCAGGGTAGGGGCGGGGCACAGCTGGTAGTTCAGGAGAAAGAAAGTGTCCTCTGCAGCAGTACAGGCTCTAGAGTCAGGTCCCTGGTTGGGGGGGAGCACCCTGGGGACAGCTCACCACCTGCGGAGGGGCAGACACTACTGCGAGTGCAGGGGTAGAGCATTAGCTCCTTGTCACCACCTTGGTGATCACTTTATCTGATGATCAAGGTGCCCTCTGCAGTGGTGGCTCCTGGCTTCTGTGCTCCAGGAAGCGCCCTGATACTCAAGGTGCCAGCGGGGCAGGAGTTAGTGACACTACACATAGGACGGTCAAGTGATACATTGGAGGTCCCCCAGCCATTTGTGTAGTTTCTGTTGGCTTCGAGCCCCTGTCAGTATGAGAAACACAGTTGCCATCGGGGATCGTGTGTTAACGGGTGATGAAAGATTGGGAACAGGGTGACGTGGGTAGAATCCAGGAAGGCGGGACTGGAATGTGCTAGTAGTTTACTAGGTGTGGAACAAAGGAGCCAAGGCCGATGCACTCAAGACTGAGTGAGCAGGAGAGTGGGCTTTGTGGATGCCTGCTGCCATGGGACACTGCTCAGGGGGACACTGTCTCACAGCTCTAACAAGGAGCCCTCGAGGCCCGTGGCTTCCCTAGATCCATGGTGGTTTCTCACTCATGTCTCTGGGCAGAGCAGGTAGTCTTGGGTGGGGAGGCTCTGCTTCCCAAGGTCATTCAGGAGCCCAGGCTCCTCTCTCTGTCTGTCCTGCCATCTGTAGGACTGCACGTCCTCCCCTGTATCCTCTACCTCTGGCCTCCGGCAGGGCAGGGAGAGGAAGACTGGAAGATATGAGGAGGGTGTGGGGGCTGGGACTTGGGGGGTGTCCATCATTTCTGCCGTCAGCTCATCATCCAGAACTCAGTCAGAGGTTCCTTTTAACCACACGGTAGGCTGTCAGGTGCACTGTTCCTACGTGCTCAAGGGAAAGGAGAATGACGTTGGACACACATGGTCTCACATCCACCCAAGTGAACACAAAACTGTGTGTTTCCTGGGGTTTCCTGGATAGCAGGTCTGTGGCTTCCATCAAATCCTCCAAGAGGGGTCGGATTCTCCCCACTGCTGAGAGCATAAAATAGAAAAAACATGGAAAGCCAACCATTGTAGAGACCCTGGCCCTGGTGGCGAGGTGTTGGGGGGGGAAGGAGGTGGTGGTGCCAATGTCCTGCCTCATGGTCCCCAGGATGGTATCCAGGTCCCCTTGCTCCAACACCACTGTCACCACAATCTCTGATTAAAGTTTGCCTTTTCATGGGGTGTGGATGCAGGGAGAACCTGCATAGATCTGTCCACTGCCTCCTGGCCCATATTCTGGAAAAAAAAAAAAAAAAACACAAACCAAAAAAAAAAACAAAAAAAAAAAACCCAAAACAAAAAACCCCCAAATGCTGTTAGCTATCCAGGATCTGGGAGCTTCATGAACTTGAGTTTGTTGATAAGAGATGGCTCCCCTCTTGGTATGTAGACAATTGTCATTTCTGAGGGCCAGTTCCTAGTGACTACGGTGTTTTCACTCATGCCTCCTGCCTCGCATTGTGTCTACACTGGCCTGAGTCCCCACTGCGCATGCCAGTCTGTTCTTTCCTGCCCCCAGCAAGAGTGCAGTGCGGTCACCAGACCTGATTCTCTGTCTGTGGAGAATGTGAGGATTCTGGGCTAGAGGGAACCGGGAGCTGACACAGGCAGCAGATATATGCTGTTACAGGTTATATGCCCAAATCTCTGGGATGTCCGTGCGGAGGTGCAGGTGAGAGCCCACTTCCGTGTCATTCCTCTGTGGCTCTGAGCTGCATCCATGTGATATCGCTGCTCACCAGAGGGTCTGGGCTGCTCACCAGGGGCCTAAGACTGTTGTCCCTTGCCATCCCCATCTCCATCCCCATTCCCATCTATCCCCATCCCCATCCTCATCCCCATCCCCATTCCCATCCATCCCCATCCCCATCCTCATTCCCATCCCCATCCCCATCCCCATCCCCACTCTGGGCTTGATTTATTCAATGCAGTTGTGGTTTAGGGGTAAAACCCAGGGAATGCCTTGGCAATGCCACCTTGGGAGGCCTCATGGGAGCCTCTCCTAGCACTGCTCCTTTCTTCTGTTTTAAGTTCTTTCCAATGAAGGAATTTTCCTGGGAAGGGAGGGAGGGAAGGAGGGAGGGGAAGCTTGGAGTTTATAATAGAGCTCTCACTGATTGATTCATTTGGCCAAATACTGGTTAATGGTCTGGGAGTTGGAAGCACAGTGGTCACTGCCCTTGTGGACTTCAAGTGCCCCACAGCAGGGGCAGTGGCCAGGCCTAAGGAGGGGAGGCTCTGGGGGATGCTGGGACCACTGGGCAGAGACTTCAGGAAGCCTAGGAGTTGAACTAGTCAGATGGCTGTTGGGATTGGAGAAGTACTCCAGGCAGAAGGAGTGTCTCCTGAACAGGCCTGGGAGAGAGCGTGCTGGGCTTATATGGGGCTTGTTTTGCTCCCATTCGATGGAGGAGGCAATTGGGGCTCCCTGCAAATAGTGAGTTAAGAATATGGAGCTCAGTGTGTGGTGAGGGCTGGCCTTTTACCCTCTGCCCCATGTGGGGATATACTTCTTTTGTTTTAACTCACTCAGTTTGGCAATTTATAAGGGAGCTCTCAGAAAGTACACGGTTGCCCACCATACTCAGCCTGTCCATCTCTCTCTCCTACACCTACACTTTGCCTACACTTGCAAATCTGAATTAACATCTGCCACGAACAGGGTCTCATGG
Source organism: Cryptoprocta ferox (assembly GCA_028646485.1). Lineage (NCBI taxonomy): Eukaryota > Metazoa > Chordata > Mammalia > Carnivora > Eupleridae > Cryptoprocta > Cryptoprocta ferox. The sequence goes on from CM053576.1 coordinate 94,456,012, forward strand.
TTACTGGTCAATGTTGCCGTGTGTGTTTTTGTTTTTTGTGATGAAAGGGTCTGATACAGGTAGAGGCTGTGGTGTCTAAATGGGGTGTCTCTCTATAGAATGGGGACCCCCAAATGTGGGGCAATGAGTGAGTGCAAGATGGTGGCAAGGGAGGTGAAAGAATTCACCAGAGGCAGAACCAAGGAGATAGAAGTTTACTGAATATACTGCAAGGGAGTGGTGTGCCGGACAGCAGAGGAGAGGCCGTCTGCAAAGAGGTAGTGGAAGGAGGCTGTTTTTAAAGAAGGAAGGTGAGGAGGGATGGCGATGATTGGAATTTTCTGTTATTTGGCAACTGTGCCTGTTTTAAGTAGCCCAGTGTTCAGTTGGGGCCATTGGATATTTTGAGATGGGATGCCCAAGGGGCCTCTCTGTATTCACCCAGGTGGTTGCTGTGGGCCCTTTCTATATTCCATCTCTCAAGCCTGTTTGCCTAAAAGCAGTCTCTATAGAGGCCTTTGGGAAGAACACAGTTTCTGGGTGTTGGAAGAGCTGAGTCTTTGCCCCAGACCTGTGGATGCTCCTGATTAGGTCAACCCCTTCCCCTTTACCAGTAATTACTTTGGAGTAAACATGTGTTCAGGTTCTGGTCCAGCAGAAGTCCACTGGGGGTTGCAAACATGGGTGTATTTCTGGGAAGTGTGTCATTCCTGGTTAAGAGACAGTTGGGAACAAATGCCTCTTTCTCCCTTTGGACATTTCCATGCAAAGATGTGATGTTAGAGTAATAGCAGCCATACTGTCCCAAGGAGGGAGAAACAGGAGAAGCACAGAGAAGCAGTTCGGAGCCCTGAGCTGTCAGGACTGCTAATTTAAGTAATTCTGAATGCTTTTTGACTGCTTATACAATTTCTAATGGGATATATCATGTGTGCAGCCCAAATAATCTAAACCAAAGACAGAATTAAGGGAAGAAGGAAGAAAGGAAGAAAAGAAGGAAGTCAGTCAAATCTTTCCACCATTTCTATGCAGATTAAATTCCATATCCTCCAAGGAGTTTCCCCCACTGGAGTCCATCTCCCCTCCTCTTGCCCCCAAGGACCATCTGTCCTTTGTGAGAGCTCTCTGCTATCAGGTTGCTTTCCTGGAAAGAGTGGGTCAAGGCACTGTAACAGCACCTTGGATGGGGCAAGATTCAGGTACCAGGGTTCCTAGTGACAAAATCCACATCCAAGTGAGGCCATTGGGGAAGCCAGAGTTATTTAGGTGATTCTGGGATGGAACTGGTAGGTGAGGGTTGTGGGGGGAGGGGGGCAGAGGTGGGCTCAGAAGGGATATAAGAAGCCCATTTTGAAGGCCTCTGGATCCAAGGTCTCATCAACCCTAGAAGCCAAAGATGGAAGTTGCCAGTGACTTTGGAGCTTCTCAAAGGATGGAGGCCCATGTAGGGGTCATGCTGGGATGGGAGATTATGAGACATTTGTGAAGTTATGAGCAGAAGATAGACACAGGAAGAAAAGGAGATGTAAAAAAATTAAAATCTGAGAGCAGAGGCCTGGGTGAAGGTGGGCCCCTTTTGCGGCCTGAGAACTTGAGAAACTGGTCAGGGGCAGTTCTGATGAGGTTTGCTAACTTTATGAGAAACCCCTAATCTCTCTTCTGTGTCACACTCTGAGTTATCACTCAGGTGGTGGGGGCCATGTGGTCAGGAGTGTGAGCTCAGCTCTTATCAGGAACACCAGAGAGTTTTAAGAATCAGCCCTCACCATCTTAAATGCCTAGTTGGTCAGAGTGGTGCATTCAGGATCTTCTGTCCAAAACACAAAGCAGGTATGCTGGTCATTTCTAACCACCAGTCAGGCTTCTAGGGTCAGGAGGCTGCCCAGGCCCTGGAAAGGGCCTTTAGAGTCAGTTGATACATACGGTGTGTCTGGAACATGTAGTTTAGAAGATATCCAGAGAGATGCATCCAAAATATTGGAGGAAGCTATACCATGTGGAACGCCTTCCAGCCAGCTAGCCAGCCATGCATCCAAACCATATATCATTCAGATTTCCTTCAGTGACTTCTTCCTTCCAGACCAACTCCATCCATTCTCTACGATCCACCATCCACTCATCCATCCAACCATCTATCTATTAATCTATCCAAAAAGACCCAAGGAAGTGATGGACATGTTCACCTTCTTGACTGTCTCAACTGTTTCATAGGTGTAGACATATATCAAAACTGCACAATAAATGTATGCAGGTGATGTACTTTAACTATATCTCAGTAGAACTGGAAAAAGGAAGGTAATTTTAGTGTGTATCAGAAGGTATAAATTGGAGCACCTGGGTGGCTCAGTTGATTTAGCGTCTGGCTTCAGCTCAGGTTATGATCTCATGGTTCGTGGGTTCAAGCCCTGCGTCGGACTCCGTGCTGACAGCTCAGAGCCTGGAGCCTGCTTCAGATTCTATATCTCCCTCTCTCTCTCTGACCCTCCCCTGCTTACGCTGTCTCTCTCTGTCTCTCAAAAATAAATAAAAAACATTAAAAAAATTTAAAAAAAGAAGGTAAAAATTGATAATAACTCAAAATATCTATCAACAGGACAATGGATAAATTATGAAATATTTACACAGTGGAAGAGTGCCCAGCAATAGAATGGAGCAAACGCCTCATGCACACAATAGCACTCGTGAATATCTTACACATTAATGCTGATCGGAAGAAGTTAGACACAGGGGAATGCATTATGTCTCATTCTATTTATATACATTACAATACTAGAGAAAACAGGACTATAGTGTTTAAGAGCACATGCTCAGATGATTACTACAGAGTCAAGCAAGGACATGAGTACCAATTGAGGTCAGGGTAGCATTACCATAAGGGAAGAGATGGAAGGGGTTTCTGGGGTACTCTCAGGGTTCTTGGCTAGAGTGGTGGCTACACAGATGTTTCCTTCATAGGAAACAATAGGGCTGTCCATTTTGTTTTGTGCACATTCCTGAATATGTTTTCCACTTCACAATTAAGAACGGAACAATGTATATATACTATGTTTGTATGGAAAGATAAAAAAGAAAGTTTTAACAGTGGTTTCCCCTGAGGAAGAGACTATGGAATAGTGGGGTACGGTGGTGGGGAATGATTGTATTTGATTTCTTGTGCTTTTTTAATAACTAAAAATTTGAAGAATTTCCTCATGCTATTCATAAGTAGAAGTGAAAAATTTAAATCATAAACTCATTTAATATAGAGCAGAGAAGGGAGAAGGGGCCCTCCAGCTGCAGGTGGTAACATGGGGATCCAAGCAGAGTAAAGGAATGAACCAGAAGGATGGCTGTGGATATTTGTGAGTATGTGTGTGTGCAGTGGAACACAGGAAGATGAGGCAGAGGGGACCTCAGAGAGATGCAAAGCAGAGAGAGACATGATCCGCTATTGCTGGCATTGAAGATGGAGGGGGACATGAGCCAGGGAATGCCAGCAGCCTCTAGGAGCTGAGAATGACCCTCAGCTGACAGCTGGTAAGCACATGGGCACTTCAGTCCTACAAGCACAGGAAGCTGA
>CM053576.1:94460049-94470801 GCA_028646485.1 Cryptoprocta ferox
TGGAGGGCCCCCTTCCCCTCCCCTGGCATATGGGATAGGCTTTAAACCCACAGAAATCCAGCTGTCACACAGAACTTCTTCCACAGCTCACACACATCCCACCAAGCTTCCCTCCCTGCACTGTGTGCAAAGTGTGGAGAAGGTGGGCAGGGGGGCTGTAGCTGGAAATGGTTGAGAAATACTCCAGGCAATCCTGGGGTGACTTTGGCCTCTGTCTCTGGTCAACTATGTGACCTTGGACAGGTAGCTTAACCTCTGTGAGCTAGAGTGTCCTCACCTGTGAAGGGGACAGGACTCAGTAGCTCTGATTTCCAACAAGGACTGAATGAAATGATTATGTGTAGGGACATTGACACCCAGCAAGTGGCCTCAGACGGGGACCGTCAAAGACATCAGAGCCCTGATTGAACTCCTATCCCCCAGCCCAGCATGGGTCCCTGGGCACTAGAGCCAGGCCACATCTGTGCCCAGGACTCTAGGGGTCTGAGAGCTGAGCTCAGGAGCCCTGCTGGCAGGGAGGGCTCTCCTGTCTCTCCCTCCAGGGCTGCTCGGGCTGTGACTGCAGGTCAGGCCAGGGCTGCAGCACATGGTCCTGGAAGGGACCTCGATTGGCCCTGGTGGCTTGTGTAGCCCTGACTGAGGCTGTGCGAATTGATGCCGGCAGATCTGGGGTCACCTCATACTTTGAGGATCCCACCATTTTCCGTGATTGGAGTCTGTGGTTTTTCATCTCTAAAGCCCCACAATCCACACAAGCCCCTGGCTGGGGTCAAGGATGTGATTCCAGGTGTGTTCTGTAGGGACAGGTGGCTCTAGCCCCCATTTCCCCCCCCACACCCCACACTCCTGCCCACTTCTCTCTTGTCTCCATTCCAGGTCTCTGAGCCTCTGGGGCGTCTTACCCCACCCTGGGGAGAAGCACAGATTCACCAACAACCACCACCTGCTTCTGCCCTCCCCAATCCAGAGCCGACCCTCCAGTTTGTCTCACCTAACTTCTCAGTGCCTTCCCTGCAGAAGAATAAATGTCATGCAAGCTTTTGGCCACAGCTGCTTTTCCTTTGGATTTGAGGGGAGGGGCTGGGAGGCCGCTTGGGTGACTCATGCATTCGTTCAATAAATGTTTATTGTTTCTCCCACACTATTCTAGAAGCTAGGGATTACGTGGTGAACAGGTCAAGTTTAGCAGCCTGTACACATATGGTCATGAAATACTTATGAACAGTCACTAGAGACCCACACTCCTCTGAGAGCCTGGGGTACACAGTGGAGGTACCCCCAGAAGCTCTCTGACTAGGAGGAGGAGCAGCAGGGTTGTAGGTCAGAGTGCTCTTGGTCAGAGGGGACAGAAACCCACCGTTTCCTTTTCTCTGTAGGGGGCCTTTTTTTTTTTCTGTTTTCAGGAAGTGTCTTATTATTTCGGATTCTTTTGGTTGCCAGGTACAGAAATCTAAGCTCTTTTTGGTTCCAGTATAAAAGGCAATTTATTGGGTCAAATCATTAAGCAGTCCATAGTAGCTCCAGGCACAGAAATATCCAGAAATGAGTGGTGTCCCCAGAGCTCCAGTCCTGGTTCTCTGCCATTCTCTCAGGTCTTCCCATCACTGTATAGTGAGACTGATCTCAGCTGGCTTCCTTCTGGGCTGTAGCCATGGCCACATCAGGTCCAAACTTTATATTTTACAGTATGTCATCAAGAGGGAAAGAGCATTCTTTGGTAGCTTCTCTGCCCTTGGAAGTGAATGGAAGCTTCTTTCCTAGAAGCCCCATCAGACACCGATTTCTCATCGGCCTGAAAGGGGCAGGTGTCATCCTGAACCAATCAGTATGTTCCAAGGACATAGGATACAGACTAGTGTGAGCCAAGTCAGGGCAGTCTTCTGGATCTGAGTCAGAGTTCTTCCTCCCAATCACTGTATGGGAATGGACATGAATATCTGGGTGGAAATTGTTGCTGGGAGAGGGAAATGGCCGCTGGCCATCACAAGGTTCTGGGTCTGGGTTCAATCCTAAAAGCAGTTCTAGGACTCCCAGTGGTGAGGTCTGGAGCCATCGGAGTAGGTAAGAACAATAACAGATATATAATGTATATATATAACCCATTGAGTAAATTAGATCCATGAATTCTTAAGGCATAAGTAATAAATTTATAATCAAACAATGGAAAAGAGAAAGTGTTACCTTTCTGTAGATGCCAACTAATACAGGTAGACCTAGTTGCAAAGTATTTTCTCACAAAATATGTGTGACATCAGCAGGCATGGACAGCTTTATGAAGGGGTTAGCAGTAAAGAATCGAAGAGAAATAGCGCAGAGCTGGAGGCCATGTGAATTAGAGGTGGGGTCTGTGATTAAGGTGTTTACCTGCAGGTGGAAATGGTCCCAGGAGAGGGGAGAGGCCCATGGTGGGGAACAGATCTGAGGTACAGCCCCAGGGAGACCTTGTGAAGGGAGAGGATGGGTCCGGGGCACAATGGAGTCTTAGCACAGACTTCCAAAGGTGGGAGCATGGGGAAGGTGGCCTCACCCTTAGGGATACAAGCTAGGAAAGGACAGAGGCCAAGCCAGCTCCGGTAACCTGTCAGGAGGGAGGGTGAGTGCACTTGCTTCATAATTCAGACTCCTTTGGGGGCACCTGCTCTCCCCAGTCCCTTCCCAGTTCTCTACCATTTCCCTGTTACCCACCCAACAGCCCAGGACACCAAGCTTGTGTCATGTAATATCCCTCCCTCCTGGCCACACAGGCCCCTGACCCAAGCTGGAGCCAATGACTCCCTCCTGGGAATTTGGAGCTGCCCCATCCTGGTGCAGACCTGATTCGCCCTGGCCAGGCTCTGCATCTGTCTCTGGGTGGTTTTCAGACTTCCTTCTGCCTTTGCTCCCCCATCCCTTCCGTACAAGGCTCTTTCCAAACCTCAAACCACATCTCCTCACTTTCCAGTGGCTTCTCAGAGAGCTCTGGACAAGTCCCAAGCCTGTGTCACATTCTGGTGTCAGAATAGGAAACAAATGAAATAAAGACACTTACCTCAAGCATCTGCCAATCTACAAATTGCTAGTAAGATCCCCTTAACTTCACATAGCATCTAGTGTTTAATATATTAATAATTTTATTAAATGGTATTTCCTGAGAGCATATCTCTGTGGCGTCCTGTGTGCTGAAATGGGAAGGATGCAGAAGGCACTTGGAATGCACACGGAGGTTGGTGGTTATTCAAGGCAAAGCGTTTTTGTGCAATGTGAACCACCTCCTTCTATCAGGAGCGCTAGTTTTTCTTTGTTGTAAAAAACTCATAGCAGAATTTTCCATCTTAACAATTTTTAAATGTACACTCAGCAGTGTTGTGTATATTCACACTCTTGTGATGCAGACATCCTGGACTTTTTCATATTACAACATTGAATCTCCATACTTACTATTAAAGTGCACGTCTCTTTTTCACCCTGTCACCAAGCCCGGTAACCACCACATTCTACTTTCTTTTTCTATGAATTTGATTTCTTTAGAGATACAAATGGAATCATACAGTATTTGTCTTTTTGTGACTGGCTTATTACACTCAACACGATGTCCTCAAAGTTCATCCATGTTCTGGCATTCAATTTCCTTTTTAAAGTTGAATATTTTGTGTGTGTGTGTGTGTGTGTGTGTGTGTGTGTGTGTGTGACATTTAACTTATTTATTCATTTGCCCATGGACATTTAAATTGCTTACCTCTTGTCTATTATAAATAGTATTGCTATGAACATGGAGCGCAAATATCTCTTTGAGATCTGCTCTCAGTTCTTTGGATAAATACTCAGATGTGGGATTGATGGATCAGTTGGTAGTCCTACCTTTAATTTTTGAGGAACTAACTTGCTGCTTTGCACAGCATTTTTTTGATTTTACAACAGTGCACACTTTCTCCACATCCTCACCAACACTTATTACTTTCTGTTTTTTTTGTTTTTTTTGTAACAGCCATCTTAGCGGGTATGGGATGATATTTCATTCTGGCTTTGCCTTGCATTTTCCTAACAGTTATTGATTTTGAGCATCTTTTCGTGTGCTTATTAGCCATTCATATATTTCTTTGGACAAGTGTGTATTTAAGTCCTTACACATTTTTAGAAAATGTTTATTTATTTTGAGAGAGAGAGCACGAGCGGATGAGCAGGGAAGAAGCAGGGAGCGAGGGAGAGAGAGAATCCCCAGTGGGCTCTGTGCTGTCAGTGCAGAGTCTGCCCGGCACAGGGCTGGATCTCACCAACCCTGAGATGGTGCGTGACCTCAGCCAAAATCAAGAGGTGGACACTTCACTGACTGAGCCACCCAGGCTTCCCACTTTGTGCATTTTTTAATTGAGTTTTTTGATTTTTTGTTGTGGAGTTATACTAGTTTTTTAAATATATTCTGAATATTAACTCATTATCACATACATGATTTGCAAATATTTTCTCCTATTCCATAGATTGCTTTTTCAGTTTGTTAGTTGTGTCACTTGATGCATAAAGTTTTTTAATTTTATGAAATCTTATTCGTTAATTTTACTTTTGTTCCATTTTTGGGCATCATATCCAAGAAATCATTGCCAAATCCAGTGTCATGCAGATTTATTTTTTATATACTTTTGGGTTTTACAAAGAGACTTTTAATCCTCTTCTAGTGATTTTTTGTATATGGCAGAAGGTAAGGGTCCACCTTCATTCTTCTCCATGGGGCTGTCTAGTTTTCCCAGCACCATTTATTGAAGAGGCTTAAATCCTCTCCCATGAGCACTTTCTTCATGTGGTCTTGCACAAGATGGTTAGCAGGCAGGCAAAATGTCTCAAAATCCGTCCACATATTTGGATACTTATATAAGTAGAAGGGGCACAGCAATTTTTAAGTGCAGCCTGTTAACTATGCTCTTATGTAGATACTACAATCATTACACAAAAACAATCTCTAAGTCAGATTAATCAACTTTACTTACATAAAATGCAGTTAGAGACCTAGTTTCAGTTATGGCTTAATTTTGTTTTTTGTGTTTTTTTGTTACATAAATTAACCTATTTCTTATAGGCTAGCAATGTTTCAAATGGTGGAGCTTCCACAGGTCTTTCAACTCCTTCAGTCTTCTGATGGCCAACTTTACCGTAACTTCAGAAGTGGTGTTGTAGGTCTGGGCCCCACCGGCTACCATTTTCATGCAGAAACCACAAGGCCAGATCCCCATAGCTCATCTTTTCATCTTGGTTTTGCTACAGAAGGAACAGGTGTACTTAGCATGCCGCTTATTTCAATCTTCACCATTTTCTTGAGGGAGGCATCATAACAGGTCCCACATTGACCCATGGTCTGACCCCCCCTTGGTGCATTTAGCCATGTTGCTACAAACTAGGTCTGATCCCAGAGAGCTGTGACTTAATTTTGATCCAGTGAAATCTAGAGTTGGACAGTCTGCTTCAGTGATTTATATTTTTACATGGATGTGTCCATTTCAAGTTGTTTAATTTATTGGCATGCAATTGTTCATAGGATTATCATTTTTCTTTTCTGCATGGCCAGTCTTAATGTCCCTTCTCTTATTTCTGATTTTAGTAATTTGGGTCTTCTCTCTTTTCTTTTTAGTAAATCTAGCTAAATGGTCACTTCCATTGATTTTTTTTCAAGGAAACAGTGTTTGGTTTCATTGGTTTTCTTTAATGTTTCTCTATTCTTGATTTGATTAATTTCTGCTCTATCTTGATTATTTCCTTCCTTCTGTTTGTTTCAGGTATAGTTACTCTTCTGTTTCCAGAACCTTCAGGTGGAAGTGTCTGTTATTGTTTTGAGATCTTTCTTCCTTTTTAGTACAGGCACTTAGAACTCTAAATGTCCTCCTAAGCACTGCTTTAGACCACCCCATAAGTTTTATTTTGTTGTGTCTTTATTTTTTGTCACTCAAAATACTTTATAATTTCCCACTTGATTTCTTCTTTTATCATTGGTTCCTTAGGAGTGTGTTGTGTAGTGATTACCTATCTGTGAGTTTCCCAAATTTCTTTCTGTTACTCATTTCTAATTTTATTCTGTGAGGTTGGAGAACATACTTTGTGTTATTTCTATCATTTTTAAAGAAATTTTTAATGTTTATTTTTGAGAGAGAGACAGAGTGTGAGCAAGGGAGGGGCAGAGAGAGACAGAGGGAGACACAGAATCTGAAGCAGGCTCCAGGCCCCGAGCTGTCAGCACAGAACCCAACGTGGGGCTCAAACTCACAAACCATGAGATCATGACCTGAGCCAAAGCTGGGTGCGTAACCAACTGAGCCACCCAGGTGCCCTTATTTCTATCATTTTAAACTGATTGAAGTTTTTTAATGAGCTGGCTTATGGTTTGTTCTGGAAAATGTTCCATATGTCCTTGAGAAGAATGCCTGTTCTGCTTGTTGGTGGTGGAGTTGTTGTGTAGAGGTCTGCTGAGTCTAGTTGGTTTAAGGTATCATCCGGGTCTTCTATTCCCTCATTGCTTTTTTGCCTCATTGTTCTATACATTATTGAAATTTGGATATTGAAGTCATTGGCTATTATTGTTGAATCTTATATTTCTTCCTTCTGGTCTGTCTCCTGTCATTTCATGTGTTTTGGTGCTGTGTGTTTAGGTGCATATATGTTTACATTTGTTCTATCTTGCTGATGGATTGACCCTTTTATCTTATAAGATGTCCTTTTAAAAATCTCTAGGAAGATTTTTTTTTTCAGTTCTGTTGTCTCTTATTAGTATACTTCTGCTTTTTGGTTGCTTGCATGATGTAACTTTATCCATCCTTGTTTTTCTAACCTATTTTTATGTTTAAATCTAAAATATGTCTCCCACAGATAACACACAGTTGGATCTTGTTTTGTACTTATTGAGTCCATTTGACCATTTTTGCCTTTAATTGGATTGTTTAATACATTTACATTGAAAGTCGTTATTGATATGGATGGATTTGCATCTGCCATTTTACTTTTTGTTTTCTTTGTGTCTCATGTCATTTTTCCTTTTATCCTTCCTTTACTGCTTTCTTTTTGCATCAAGTAGATATTTTATAATGTAGCTTTTTATTTCCTTTTCTACCATGCATATCTTTGAGTTATTTTCTTAGTGTTGCCCTAGGGGTTAGCCTATACATCTTATCTTATCAGAAACTTATCAGAAGCTTCAGATTTATGTGACCTTAACCCCAGTGAGATGCAGAAATGTTACTCCTATATAGCACTTTTCTATTTTTACCTTTTGTGTGACATTATTGTCATATATATATGGCTATATGTGTATATGTATATACATATAGCGATATGCATATATATGTATATAGTTATATAGTTATATATTATACCTATACATGTTAGAAATCTAAAAATACAATATTATATATAATTATTACTTCATATAATGTATGTCTTTTAAAGAGGCTAATAGAAGAAAGGGGAGCACATATATATATGTAGCTTTTGTAACTTTTTTTATATTAGCCTTCTTACTAATCATTTATGATGGTCTTTATTTGTTAGTGTGGATCTGAGTTATCATCTAGTGTCATCTCCTTACCCCAGTACATCTTGGTTCCCATTTAACTACATTGTGCCATTGTTGTCAAATACATTGCATTTCTATATGTTATTAGCCCCCACATACATACTATACATGTAGTGTTCTATAATTGTTCTTCAATTTTCTATTTATTTATTTATTTTTACATTCCTTTATTTTCGAGAGACAGAATGAGACAGAGCATGAGTGGGGGAGGGGCGGACAGAGAGAGAGAGCAAGACACAGAATCTGAAGCAGGCTGCAGTCTCCGAGCAAGCTGTCAGCACAGAGTCGGATGCAGGGCTTGAAGCCATGAACCATGGGATCATGACCTGAGCTGAAGTTGGATGCTCAACTCACTGAGCCACCCAGGTGCCCTTACAATTGCTTTTAAATCAGTTCAGAAAGGAGAACTGTGCATTTAAACTGCCTTTTATAATTACTTAATTATCTTGTCTCATTGTTGTTTCATGTGAATGGGTACTTGCTTTTAGCCTGAAGAATGTCCTTTAGTATTTCTTGTAAGGTGGGCGTGCTAGCAACAATTCTCCATTTTTGCTTATCTGGGGATATCTTTATGTTGCCTTCATGTTTGTAAGATAGTTTTACTGGATATAGAACTTTGGTTGACAGCTTTTCATTGATCACTTTGAATACGTTATTTCACTGTCACTTGGCCTCCACTGTTTCTGAGGAGGAGTCCGCTGTGAGTATTATTTGGGTTCTCTTGGAATTGTTTCTCTCTTCCTGCTGTCGTGATTTTCCCTTGTCTTTGGCATCCAACATGTTGAATATGATGTGTTGGATTTGTGGATCTGTTTGTATGTATCCTGTTTTGAGTTTACTGAGCTTCCTAGATGTGTGGGTTATTTTTCAATAAATTTTGAAAAGTTTTCAGTCATTTTCTTCAAAAAAATTTTTTTCTGCTACTTTCTCTCTCTTCTCCTTCTAGTACTTCTATTATATATGAGCTGGTGCAGTTATGGTGTCCCATTGTTCTCCAAGGCTCTGGTAATTTTTTTTTTCATTCTATTTACATTCTGTTCTTTGGATTACATAATCTATTGGTCTGTCTTCAAGTGTGCTAATTCTTCTGCTAATTCAAATTTACTATTGCTTTTTTTTTTAAATTTTAGTTACTGTCTTTTTCAACTCCAGAATTTCCATTTAATTAAAAAAAATTTTTTAAATGTCTATTTATATTTGAGAGAGAGACAGAGCACAAGCAGGAGAGGGGCAGAGAGAGAGAGGGAGACTCAGAATCTGAAGCAGGCTCCAGACTTGGAGCTGTCAGCACAGAGCCTGATGCAAAGCTTGAACTCACAAACCGTGAGATCATGACCTGAGCTGAAGTCGGATACCTAACAGACTGAGCCACCACGTGCCCCTCCATTTGATTTTTTAAATAATTTTATCTCTTGGGGCAACTGGGTGGCTCAGTTGGTTAAGTGTCCATCTCTCTATCTCAGCTCAGGTCCTGATCTCACAGTTGATGAGTTCGAGCTCTGTGTCGGGCTCTGCACTGATGGTGAGGGGCCTGGTTGGGATTCTCTCTCTCCCTGTCTCTCTACCCCTCCTCTGTGTCTTCTCTCCCTCCCTTAAAATAAATAAATAAACTTAAAAAATAATTTTATCTCTTTATTAATCTTTCTATTTCATGTGACATTGTCATTATACCTTTCTTTATATATTTATTTAAAAATTTAAAAAAAATTTTTTTAAGTGACCTCTACACCCAACATGGGGCTGGAACTTACAACCCAGAAATGAACGGTTACATGCTCTACTGAGCCAGCCAGGCATCTACTTTACTTCTTTTTCTCTTTTTTTTTTATTTTAAAATGTTTGTTTATTTTTGAGAGAGAGAGAGAGAGAGGGAGACAGACAGAGTGCAAGCAGGGGAGGTGAAGAGAGAGGGGGAGACACAGAATTTGAAGCAGGCTCCAGGCTCTTAGCTGTCAGCACAGAGTCTGACCCCAACCTCGATCTCACAGACCAGGAGATCATGACCTGAGCCAAAGTCAAATGCTTAACCGACTGAGCCACCCAGGAGCCCATTCTTCATTTCTTTATTCATGCATGGTTTTCTCTAGTTTTTTGAACATATTCATAATGCTTACTTTGAAGTCTTTGATACCTGGTTGCTTTCATAGGCAGTTTCTGTTTTCTGGGTGGGTTTTTTTTTTTTTTTTTTTTTTTTTGGCCCCACGTGTGAGTCATTCTTTCCTGTACTTTTAAGTATTGTATTTTTATTGTTGTTTTTGAAAATTGGGTATTTTAGATAATATAGCAAATCTGACTACTGGTCACAACCCCCACCCCCTTCAGGCTTGTTGCTGTTATTTGCTTGTGTATGTGTTATTTGCTGTTATGTGTTGCTTAGTGACTGTGGAATTCTGTTAGTGATGTCCCTCTGCATCTGTGTCTGCGTTGTTGCACCTTCAGGGGGAGCAGCCTTGACTCCGCCCACAATTATATGTGAGGCCAAGGTGTTTGGGGGGGCTCTCCCTTTCCCTAACAACACTCACTTGTTAAATTCCACAAGTTCAAGGCTGATTACTCTATTGTTTTCAGCAATGCCTCAGGGAATAAATTGCTCCACAGTGGAATGCAATCCAATCAAAGTATCTTGGTAAGGATGGTACAAGGTCAGTGTGTGAGATTTGTTTTGACCCAAGGGAGCCCCTTCACAGTGTGTCTTTCCCAGTTTCACACCAGCAAATAAGCCTGCCTACGCCTATGGTGTAGCCTACAACCAATGGATCTGTCAGTCTCCTAGGAAATGTCTTTCACCACAACCTCCACCATTTTTGAGAGCTCCTTGAAACTTGCATCTGTCTGGGGCACCTGGGTGGCTCAGTCTGTTAAGAGTCTGACTTCGGCTCAGGTCATGATCTCGCCTTTCGTGGTTTCAGCCCCACGTCGGGCTCTGTGCTGACAGCTAAGAGCCTGGAGCCTGTCTTCGGATTCTGTGTCTCCCTCTCTCTCTCTGACCCTCCCCTGCTCACACTGTCTCTCTCTCTCTCTCAAAAAATAAAAATTAAAAAAAAAAAAATAAATAAAAATAAAACATTAAAAAAAGAAACTTGTATCTGTCTACATTCTGTTGCAAATGAAGCCCATTCCTTTAGAGGGGAGTTTGGGAACTCTCTGTTTATCGCCTACTTCTCCTCCCAGGGGAGCTCTCTGAGCCAAGGCTCAGGTGCTGGGGTGGCGATTTAATAAGGTGC
>CM053576.1:94480199-94620346 GCA_028646485.1 Cryptoprocta ferox
AAACGATTTTCACCAATCTGTGGGGCATGGGTCCATGGAGCATCTCACACTGTGAAGCCAGATGTGAAACTGCCTTGAATGTTTTCTTTTGACAGATGTACCTGCAGATAAACCCGAGAAGGCAGGTCAAAGAGCTTCAGTTGGCTGCTTATCGTTTAGTGGCCTGATGCTATTGAAACCACTTAAAAGCATAAAGTTGAACAAAAATAAAAATGGCTGCACTAAAGGTTCAGCGAAGTTCAATTTTAAACTAAGCCACCCTATTCCTCTCTTCTGCAAACCTCCCTCCTCCCTTCTTAGCCTTTTGTGTCAGGAACCTGGTATCACCCTGAATACACAATGAATGAGGCTGGCAGCCAACACACAATTCCTCACAAAACTGACTGGATCTTATATTTCCTTATACCCCCCACCCCCACCCCAGCCACTTCCTCCAGGTGGGCCTGCAGTTTTGAAGGCCTTAGCCCGCTGCCACCTCCTTTGCCAGCAAAGAAATAAAGCTATTCTTATTCTTTATCCCAAACTCTGTCTTTGAGTTGCATATTTCAGCTAAAGAGCATAGAGGTTGCTTTTTGCCATACCATGGCAAGGTCAGGATCACAGTAATGCAGGGTAACAAGTTTCCCATTCTAGGTGTTTCTCACATTTGACCTGGCAGCCAGTTTTACAATTATGGAGGGTGAGTCATTGAGAGATTAAAGGGCATGTGGAAGATCGCATAGCCTTGGCAGATTCTGAATTTGAACCTGGACAGTTGGGTCTGTACCTCCATACAATCTTGCTTTTCCCCAAGGGATAGAAGTTTGGGTTCCATTAGTTAAAACAAAGACAACAGTGGTGCCTGGATGGCTCAATTGGTTGAGTGTCCAACTTGGGCTCAGGTCATGATCTCATAGTTCACAAGTTCAAGCCCCACGTTGGGCTCTGCTGACAGCTTAGAGCCTGGAGCCATTTTTGGATTCTGTGTCTCCCTCTCTCTCTGTCCTCCCATGCTTGCGCTCTGTCTCTCTCTCTCTAAATTTTTAAAAAACGTTAAAAAAAAAAAAGAGAAATAATAGGCCCATGTCACCAAACCAAGACTTAATACCTAATTTAATTACAGTTTCAACCTCTCTCAGGAGTGGAAATCTGGAACTATCTAGTCAGCAATGCTGAAGGAGTCTGCCTCATAGACCCCTGCCATCTCCCAAAGGCAAGTGATCTTGCCTGAAACAAGCCACTCCTTGCTAGTAACTTCTGTGTTCTGCCCCCTTCTACCTATAAAAGTCTTTTAATTTGCACAGCCCTTTGGAGCTCCTTTCTATCTGCCAGATGGGATGCTGTCTGATTCATGAATTGTTGAATAAAGCCAATAAGATCTTTAAAATTTACTCAGTTGAATTTTGTTTTTTAACATCTTAAACTTGGAACCAATGTCCATCATCGTAAGTAAGTGGGGGCATGTGTCCTTCAGGAACAGCAAGATGGGAAGGCTCTACATACAGCTTGAAATGGTTAGAGACAGGAATCATTTCCTCCCTCTTCTGATGTGGTGACCTTGATCCTGCACTGTTGCCAGCACAAATATGAGAAATGACACAATAGAGTAGGTAATCATTAGACTTCTCTTGTGAGTTAAATAAACACTTGAAATTCCACCCCTCCCATCCCTTTCATAACAGGTGGCCTAACTTTGTCAGGTGAACCTGGGGTTTTCCATGTTCCTATCAGAAGTCACCAGCTGGCAGATGGCTAGGTTTAGTGAATTATATAAATAAATTCTCCTCCTTCTCCCTTTTCCTTCCCCTCCTCTACCCCCTCCTCCTTCTCCTCCTCCTCCTCCTTCTTCTTCAACTTCTTCTTCCTCTTCTCCTCCTCCTCCTTCTTCTCCTCCTTCTTCTCCTCCTTCTTCTCCTCCTCCTCCTCCTTCTCTATCCTCCTCCTCCCCCTCCTCCTCCTCCTCCTCCTTCTTCTTAAGAATCTTGGGAAATTCTTATCCCAGGGGTAGGTGGGTCACATGCGGCCTTGAATCCCATATTGGACTTTCCTTGGGAGGAGAAATGGGAAATTCTTCTTTAGTTTGAGCTAAAGCTTTAGTTTGAGCTTTGATGTATCAACCAGGTTCAGTGATGGTAAGCAATATAAACTGATTCGGGCTAATTTAAGAACAGGGAAGTGATTGGACCACCATAGATGCCACAGGGTGGAAGGGAAGGCCTAGAACTGAGTTTGAAGACAGGAGCTGGGCAACTCAGAAGGTCCTGGAAGTAGGAACAGACTCATGGTCTTGCCCAGATGCAGTCAATGGATGAATGAACTTCCATTCCTCTGTCTTTGTGTTTTGGCAAAGTCAAATTTCTAGGAAAGACAGTCCAATTGGCCAAGCCTGGATCAGATGCCTGCCTTTGGTTTTTCTAAGGTGATGAAAGAGAAGTTAGGCAGCAAGACATTTGAAGGGGATTTTTGACTAATGAAATAAGGGGATGGATCCCTGGGTGGATTACTATCCACAAAGACTGTACACAGTAGGTGCCAGATAATTCCCCAAAGGAAATTAAAGTTATGTTGGGAGGAAGAGTAGATGCTGTATGGCCAATCCACATCAAGTGTCCAGCCTACCTTATAATGACAGGTAGATGCCATCCCTGTGGTACTTCCAAATAGGAAGACATTTCTCTGACAGAAATCAGAAACTGCAGATTACTGGTTCTAGGGGCTTGCCTGCCCTTAAGTAAGATGTGCTTTCCTATATAGTCAGGCTGAGAACCTTGGAATTCACTCGACAGACATCCGGCGTACCACCTGTGAACCAACAGGAGACGGTTCCTGTCCTGGGGACAATGCTCTCAACTTTGGTGCTCTATGGCACGATGGGAGTGCCCTTCACCTTCAACTTCACCCCAGGGATGGCATTTGGAGGCCTGGGGGATCTTGGTGGCACCCACCTGAGTCAGGAGGTACCCTGTGGCCTGTGGGTTTGGGCATGCTTGTTTGAATTCCCGCTGGCCCCTCACAAGTGTGCTTAGATGTGGGGTATTTCAAATTTGCTTTTTTAAAAGTTGCGGATTATTTTTCACATTTTATCTGAGGCTGTCAATTCAAAACTTGCTTCCTGTCTTCAGCAGGCTTGGGTGATCTACTGTGAGGACTTTATTACCAAGCCCCCACTCAAAGTCAATTGTACAAGTGCTGCCATCTACTGGAGGAAAATTAACTTTCATCACAACTGCATGAGAAAAGAAATACAACAAACTTGAAAAATAAACTCTTTCTTTTCCCCTCATATCAACCGATATTATGGGTCAACTTTTCATAAAAGACATTCTTAAAAAGGACATTTTTAAATTTACTAATTAATAGCTGAAAAAAATGTGTACTGTTTATCCAGGGCTTCCTAGGTGCTAAGCACTTCACATACATTAACTCCTTCATTCTCAATACAATCTTGTGCACTAGATATTGTTATTTTCTCTATTATATATATATGAGGTAGGTGAGGTTCAGAAAGATAAATAATTGCCTACTTCCAGAGTTCACCCAGTTAAACATTAGGCTATATTGCTTCACCTTTACCCATAACATTGGATCATTAGCATTTCATTATTTGACTAAAATCATACAAACTTGAAAGAAAAGGCATTACGGATCCTGAAAATAAGTGTGTTCCATGATTAAGCAAAGAAATAAATATAGTATGGATGGTGACAACCAGGTTTTTCACTGTTAAAAAGGAGTAACAAAAATAGAAAGAGAGGAGGTCAGAACGCACCTTGTGGTACTGGGTTGGAAGCAGAAGGATTGCTGCGAACTCATGGTTTTATATACAAGCTTAGATATAGAACTAGAAATAGATACAGGTATAAATGTGTGTGCGCACATGTGGACATCTATTGCCTACGTTTGTCCTGTGAGAGTGACTGGAAATAATGACACTGCAGTAGCTATGAGCATACTATCTTCTAGATCTTGGTTTCAAAGTACCATTCTGAAATAAGGAATCAGGGATCCTTGGAGAAATGGATAATTCTAGGGCTGGTACAGGAAAAATATAAATCAGCTTAGAAGACTTTGCAGTGCTAGAAAAAGTGCTCAGAAATGATGAGGACATCGAGGCAGTTGAGGGGCTCATTCTGCTAAGCTTCCAACTCTTGATTTTGGCTCAGGTCATGATCTCATGGTTCATGAGTTTGAGCTCACGTCAGGCACTGCACTGATGCTGCAGAGCCTGCTTGGGATTCTCCCTCTCTCCTTCTCTTTCTCTGTCCCTCCTGTGCTGGTGCTCATGTGAGCTCCCCCCCACCCAAAGTAAAATAAATAAAAATTTAAAAAATCATCAAAAGAAAGAACGAGGACATTATGAAAAGATGTAAGAGCCACACTGAAGGGGCTCCCAATGGCCAAACCTGAGGCAATTTTAGTGACAAAATAAATAAGGATAGTAATAGATTATAACTCATAGAATGAACCAAATATCCATGACTTCATGTTGGTAGAAATAAATAATTGCATAAATAGATAAATAAGGAGGAAGGGAAAGCTCTTCTTTACAGTAGAATTCTAATTAATAAAAGCAGAAGAAATGATGGAAACAGGAAAATCACCATTTGGTTAACATTACGGCAATAATTGCTATAGGCAAAAACAATCGGTGAATAATAAAATTAGTGGGTAAAAGCATGACAAGAACCAAGATATGTTCATAGTCTCAACCTGTCTCCCCACAAGATGCTTATTAATTACAAAAGAAGAAATAGTAACGTTGCAGTGGATAAATCCGATAGGCACCATTATATCCAAGTGGACAAAATCCATATCACCAGGAATGTGACATAACAACTTCGTGTGACTCCTGGCACATGAGGCATGGAGGACTGGAAGACACAGCATCCCTTCTGTGGTACTTGTGCCAAAAATGCATAACCTCAATCTAAATCATGGGAAAACACCAGGCACAGCCAAATGAGGAACATTCTACAAAATAATGAGCCCAAAATGTTGCGATCATGAAAAACAAAGACAGAGGGAACTGTCCCAGACCGGGAGGAAACTAAGGAGACACGATCTACAGTGTGAGATCCTAGGTTGGACTATCTTGGAACAGAAGAAGTACATTGGGAGGACAATTGAAAAAGCTGGAATGAGGTCTGAAAGTAAGTTAACAGTGTTGTGTCAGTATTCATCTCCTGGTTTTGATCATTTATACTGTGGTTATATAAGATGCTACTGGGAAAGCTAGGTGAAGAGTATATATGACTTTTTGGTACCATTTGTGCTTTCTTTTTTGAGTCTAAATTATTTCAAAATGAAAAATGAAAAAGAAGCTTGTAATAAAATATATACAGCTAAAAAAGGTCTTGAAAAAGCAGTATGAAGTGTATCAGGTTTTTGATTACCAAAAGTTTGAACCCTCCCAGGCCAGAGCCCAAATTCTCTGGTTTCTGGTCTCTTTGTCAGATGAAAACCTCTGCTTGGGGCGCCTGGGTGGCTCAGTTAGTTAAGCGTCAGACTTCGGCTCAGGTCATGATCTCACCGTTTGTGAGTTCAAGCCCTGGGTCAGGCTCTGTGTGGACAGCTCAGAGCCTGGAGCCTGCTTTGGATTCTGTGTCTCCCTTTCTCTCTGCTCTTCACCTGTTCACACTGTGTCTCTCTGTATCTCAAAAAAATAAATAAAACATTAAAAAACAAACAAACAAAACCTCTGTTTGACTTCTACATTTATCCCAGCCCAGAAGTAGAAAGAAGGGAAATATTTGGACAAATACCAAGGAACACACACATAAATAAATGTTCATGAGCTGTTTTAGCTAAATTATAGAACACACATCAGACTGACCAAACTCTCCATTCCGGTTCTGGAGTATCCTGACCACAGCCTTTGGCTTAGGTTGCTACCTTTCACAAATATGCCCAAAGCTGCACCCAGTGTGATCTTGAGGACTTAACACTTCCTGCTTTCACAATCCTGGACCTTAGGTGTTACACTTAAGAGGCTAAAGGAAGCAGATCATATCTGCCGAGGGCTTGAAATAGTAATGATGATGATAATGGTAGCTAAGTAGTCACATGCCAAGCAGTGTTCCAAATGCATTAATGCTTAAACCAACCCTGGGAGGAAGGGTCTGTTACTGTACACACATTATGGAGA
The DNA here is from genome assembly GCA_028646485.1 of Cryptoprocta ferox. Lineage (NCBI taxonomy): Eukaryota > Metazoa > Chordata > Mammalia > Carnivora > Eupleridae > Cryptoprocta > Cryptoprocta ferox. Next base: position 94,486,324 of record CM053576.1, read on the forward strand.
GAGTGAGTGACCCTAGGGAGATGGCCTCCAGAGTCCACATTATGATGAAGGAATATGTACAATGGGTGGGGGGCTGAGTTGTGGGGTGCTAAATGCAAGGTGAACTGGAGATTAACCTCCAATCCCTTTTGGGTTTGGTATAAATCCTTCTCACTGAGTCTCAAGACAGAAGATCAGTGATGGTAAAGCATCCACAGGCTTCTGGGAGGTCATTCTGGACCTGGCTCTCATTTCCGGGACTGCAGATATACTTGGAAGGAGCTATATCCAGTGGTGCGTGGACTTCCCCATGATATCAACTCTTTTATTATTAGTCATTCATCCAGCCATTTAGCACTTTCTCCTGTTAAGTGCCACAATGGGGACACTTGGAGGTTCTGACTCATAAGGGTTCCTGATATTCCCACTTCTAGGCAAAGTCATCCTTGATACCTAGAGTGCTCGAGACTGTTCTTGGTGACAGACGGGGCCCCCGTCCTTGCCCCGAGGTGGAACATGCATTCCTTCTGAGCAAGTGTAGAAAGGAAACTTAAACAGAAACAAACCTGAATCAACCACAGCCTCTCCCAGATTTTCCTTCCTCGTGTCTTTTGAGAGGTGTCTGTCATGGAAGTAAGGGAATAGACCAGGAGTCCTGACCTTGCTGTGTGACCTTGAGCAGGACTCTGTCCCTGGGCTTTGGAGAACCTAGCTGTGAACAGGGACTGGGATCTGGCGATTTCTAGGGTCTCTTCCGGTTCTTGCGTTTGGTGGCGCCAGGAGCTTGTGACTGGGCAGAAGGAAGCCAGGCCTGTTCCGGATGGACTTGAAGGCGTTTGCTTTTAGTCTCGCGGAAGAGCTTGGCCAAGGTGTTGGGGAGGGATTGTCGCTGCTCTGGCTGCACACAATTAGGGCTTAGGTGACTCAGAAGTGAACACGCCATGTGTTAAAATAAGAGTTGGCATTTCTGAGAAGGGAAGTCCAGGAGCCGGCCAGGATGGGATTAACTGTTGATAAGGGGCCTGCATTGTTCTAGCTCTCCCCCGAGGCCCACACCACATCCTAGAAGCCAGGTCCCCAGGCCCTAGTTGGGACAGAGTCGAGGCCGAGCTGAGGATGCAGCCCTGAAAGTCTGACTGGGGCTGTGGCCAGGAGGAGGCAGGGCGGAGCAGTGGGCAGGACTGCCGCTGGCGTCAAGGCCACTCGGCCCTGCATGCTGAGTGTCCTGGCCTGTCTCTGGACTCCGATTCTCACTCCAGGGTTAGACTAGAGTAGGGCTGAGTGGAGACAGCGGAGGCCAAGACTGAAAGCCTAGCTCACGGATCCTGAGCAGCACCCCCACCCCCCAAGGTCCAGGTGGAGCAGAGAGCTGGGGAATGCAGTGAGGGGAAGTCGGGAAGCTCTCCAGTTTAAAGCTCTTCAGTCTTGGAAAAGAAAGGCTGATGGGAACATGAGGAAACCACTGTTTACTCTGTTTTCAAAAGTGTTCCACTGAAGTGTGTTCTAAAATGTGCCGAGGTAGAAGACAATGGGGGAGCTAAGGCCTGAGCTGTGGGAACTGGAGATGTGGTCAAGGGCCCCAGGATCCGCAGAAGCCTCAGTGAGGAAGTGTGGATTTGTGAAGAGGTCATTGCTCTTCTAACTCCAGGGGAAACAAACCCACGGGGGAGGTGGGAGCCGGTCCTCTGTGGAGTTCAAAAGGAGCCAGAAAAGTAATGGGCTCAGGGGATGTTGCTGGAGCAGGAAAGGCCCATATTTCCAGAAGGTTTCCAGAAGGTGCTTATGGGGAGCAGTGGACATTAGTGATTCTCCCAGGAAGAGGTTGGTTGGGGGGTGGCAAGTGACAGAAATCTATTAATGTTGGCTTGGCTAAAGAGGAACTTAAGGCAAGGATCTCACAGAACCAGAGGGGACCAAGAGGAGGAAAGGGGAACCAGGAACCTTACAGAACAAAGTCAGGCTCCAGAACCTGGCTTCAGCCCTTCTCACCTGGGTCGTCTGGTCACCCTGGTCTTTGTTGTGTGTCTGCAGACCTGGTGTCCCAGTGCGATCATTGCTGCTTGCAGCCCTAAATGATCTTTACCCATGTGGTAACCACAGACCCTGGGACTCATGACCATCCAGATACAGCACATGAAGTCAGCTCCCCAGAGACTCTGTGGGTGAGCCCCAGATTCTAGGGAGAGAAAGAGCACTTGTACCTGCCTAGCCAGAGATTCACACCTGTCCACTGGGCTTGGCCAAGGGAGGCAGGTTCAGAGGAACAATGTGGTAGCCCCCCACTTCTGAGGAACCACGGCAGGGGAGAATTCTTGCATCCCAGAGGGATAAACAACACAAACATGGGAGACATGGGGCCAGGCGGTCAGGCAGGACCGGAACTGGAGGATGGGGGCCAAGGAGACCTCCTGACTGGGGCTCCAGGTGAGTAGGATCCCAGCTCAGAGCCGAGAAGAAATGAGAATACAGAACATGCATCCACACCCACGAGCTGGACAGTTTCCTCACAGAGAATGAAGAGTGGTTTGAGCTTTGTAAGTCAGAATTTCCCTTGAAGAGAATCTGTAATCCGATTGCCACTAATATAGCAAAAAGATCTGATTTCTCTAGAAGGCCATTTTTGCTCAAGATAACCTCAGAGACAGATTTAGAAACATTTAGGAGCAATATATTTTTTCATGGCCAGGAGAGAAATTTCCTGCCTAGAAAGAAACCAGAGGGAAAGGTTAAGAAATGTGTATGTATGGGTGAACTTGGGCCCAACCCAAACCAATGAAATCAGAATCTCTGGGGGTGGGACATAAACTCCCAAGTGATTCCCATGTGCATCCATTCAAACCACTGGTCTCAGGACAGACAACAGGTCACCCTCCTTTTCCCCCATAACAAGCACTCAGATATTTGAAGATTGCTAATGGAAGTCAACATGACTGATGTTGCTCCAATATCTGGGCCTTGGGCTCTGCAAACTGGCATCTAAGGGCCTCGTGGTGCAGAGGGGTGTTTTTACCACCCTCATTTCTGTCACTGAAGCCACCCAGCCTCTTAGCAGGTCAGCTCTGAATCCCTCTCCACTAGCTGCTCAGGCTGTTGGCAAGTGTTTGCCAACTTGGGAGACCTTTGGAGCATCGTGCATGCCAGAAGCTTCTAGTAGTGTTGAAAGATGGAGGTGGTACTCACAGATGCACAATCCTTGTAAGGGGACCAACTGTCCTGGTTTTCTGGAACTTTCCCAGTTTTAGTACTGAAAGTCCTGCAACCCAGGAAACCTCTCAGTCCTGGGCAAACTGGGAGAGGTGGTCACACTGACAGTGGTCACACTGACAGCAGCTTACTTGAGGCGGAGCACCTGTGGGGAAAGACACTAAGTCGAGGATCAGAAGAGCCCTGCTGACTGCTTCCAGCACCTACCCAAGCCCTGCACCCATAGCCTTCCAGAAGCTTCTCTTACCAGGGTGTTCCAAGTTCTGCATGCCTCTCAGTGCTGGGCTCTTCCCTGTCTTGGAGAATGTTGACTTTTCTCACACTCACACTTGTATATACACAAGAAAAGAGAGAGAGAGAGACAGACAGAGAGAGAGAGAGAGAGAGACAGGCATTGTTTAAACTTATAGCAGGTTATATTCTAGGAAAAGGTGGTGTAAGTGAAAAAGATAAAAACTGGATCAATTTTCCCACAGAAACAATACCATGATGAGAAACCCTGAGCAAGGGAAACAATTCTATAAAAAGTCCTATCTTGGCCATGGAAAATTTCTCTAAACTTCTCTAATTTACTAAACTTCTCTAATTAGTTATCTGAAGCAACACAGAGCAAAAACGGTCTCTTAATGAAATCAGACCACAAATACAATGAACCAAAATGGAAATACCTGTACTCTAGGCCACGTAAGACCTCTCAAACTGCATACACATCAAAGGAAATAGCAGATCGTTAATTAGTCATGTGCAATATTTTTTTAATGTTTATTTATTTATTTTTCATGAGAGAGAGAGAGAGAGAGAGCGAGCACAAGCAGGGGAGGGGCAGAGAGAGAGGGAGACACAGAATCCAAAGTAGGCTCCAGGCTCTGAGCTGTCAGCATAGAGCCCGACACAGGGCTCGAAGTCATGAACTGTGACATTATGACCTGAGCCAAAGTCGGATGCTTAAGCCACTGAGCCACCCAGGTGCCCCCTTATTTTATTTGTTGAAAGGATTCTCTGTGTGAAGGGTTCCTCAGGTTAGATCAGTGGTTTTCGACTGTGGCTGCACACTTTGAATCACTAAGGGGCTGTAAAACCTACTGATGCCTGGCTCCCAGCTTAGAGATGCGGATGAACTCGGGTGTGGCTTGGGAGCTGATGGGCGGCAGCTGTATCTGGGATGAGGGCCATGGAGGCTTGCTGGGAAGAGGAGGAGACTGCCTGAGGTCTGGGGTCAAGGACTTAGGTCTTTAGTGCTGAAACACCGAGGCACATACTAATTGAAAATGAAATCTTTGTCGTGATCGAAGTCAGTCTTGTTTTGCAGATGGGGAAAAACATCAGAAAGGTGAAGGGATATGCCTAAGTCCTCCAGCATTTAGAAATAAAATGAGAACATAAGCATTTTTTAAAGTTTATTTATTGAGAGAGAGAGAGCGAGCACGTACACATGGGCACAAATGGGTGGGGCAGAGATAGAGGGAGAGGCAGAGAATCCCAAGCAAGCTCCACACTGTCAGTGCAGAGCCCCATGCAGGGCTTGAACTCATGAACCATGAGATCAAGACCTGAGCTGAAACCAGGAGTTGGATGCTTAACTGACTGAGCCACCCCAGAACATAAGCATTTTGACTCCTTATCCTGTACTCTTTTCACATCTTGGTGATTTAAAAATATGCCCCCCAAATAAAAAATAAATTAAAATACGCCCCCAAATTCCTTGACATTCCTCTCTCTGAAAGGTGAACCTTAGTTCCCTTCCCCTTGAGTGTGGGCTGGACTTAGTGACTTCTTTCTTTAAAAAAGATAAATAAATAAAAAATAAAAAAGTTTTATTCATTTATTTTGAGAGAAAGAGAGAGTGTGAGCAAGCGGGAGCTGAGAAAATTCTGAGCAGGTTTCACTCTGTCAACATGGAGCCCTGTGAGGGACCTGAATGGAGCTCCATGTGGGGCTCGTACTCATGAACCATGAGATCATGACCTGAGATGAAATCAAGAGTTGGCCACTTACCTGACTGAGCCACCCAGGCACCCCTGGACAACTAACTCTGGAGAAAGTTAGGTGACGCGTCCATGACGTTCAAGCAGCCTTATGGAAAAACCATGTAGTAACTCTGAGGCCTGAGGCCTCCTGTCGGCAGCTTTGTGAGGGTGCCATCTTGGAAGCAGACTCTCTAGCTCTGATCCCATGAATGGCTACAGTCCCTGCTGACATCTTCACTGCAACCTTGTGGGAATTCCCCAGCCAGAACCATCCAACCAAGTCACTCTTAATTCCTCATTCACAGAAATGGGGAGATAATAAATGTTTATTGGTTTAGGCAGCTAAGTTTGACATAATTTACACAGCGATTGAAAACAAATACACACACCACCCTAAAATACTGTTCCGAGTTGGTTGTATCCAATTCAAGGACCGACTTTAGTGGAGCAGGAGAAAAGAATTAAAGGTACACAAAGTATAGCAGCACTTTCCTTCTAAGGGAAGATGAGGCCAGGGTGGTGGGGGAAACCACTCTCTATACTAATCCTTTCTATTTATGGAGGCTGGTGGAGGGTGGAGAAAGAAAGAGGGAACTTCAAGGTGCATGGAAATTCTTCCTTCTGTTGATGCTTACAAGCTAGAGTAGATGGCCTTTGTTTTAGCTCACAAAGCAGGCCTGAACCTGAGTAGGGTTTCGGAAAAAGGGACAGAGCAACTTTAAGAATCACAGTGCCTGGCGCGTCTGGGTGGCTCAGTCGGTGGGGTGTAGACTTCTGCTCAGGTCATGATCTCACGGTTCGTGGGTTTCGAGCCTCGCATCGTGCTCTGTGCTGACAGCTAAGAGCCTGGAGCCTGCTTCGGATTCTGTGCCTCCCCCTCTCTCTGCCCCTCACCTGCTCATGCTCTGTCTCTCTCTGTCTCTCAAAAAAACACACAAATCACTGTGCTTGACATTTCATCCTATTTTGTGTTGGTATGAGCTGGAACTCCTCCACTAACCGCTGAACCTCCTGTGAAGTCCACTTTCTTGTCCTTGGGAGTGGGAGTGGAGGCTCCAGGAAAGGGGCTGAGTACTCTGTGTGGGTCATTGCTGAGCCGGGGGTGGAAACAGAGTCAGGGTGGGAACATGAAGCTAAGGGCTGAGAGGAGGTTGGAGCTCAGAGCCAGACAGCAGAGAGAGATCCTGAAGGCAGAGGCATGGGTCAGGATAAGTCAGGAAACAGAGGCCATTCTGCATCTTGAAGACCTTGGCTCAAAGCCCCGGAGTGTGAGGGGAGAAACTGACCTGCGGTGGGAGTGCTTGGAGGTCTGTGATGTGTCTGCATCTCATGTTGTGAGTTGTGCGCTGTACTTGCGGACCTGTGTGCCTAGGACCTTGACGTGCTCTCCATGTTTGGGTTGTTCGAGTTCTCCAGTGGGCTGAGGACCTTCTACCAGCTTTCACTTGGACTTACTGAGGTCCTTTAAAGACAACGTGTATTTCTAAAGTAATAATAATAATAAGAATTCCACCTTTCATTCTTCAGTAATCCTGCACCTCCTCTGCCTGCTGTCATCTGATTAGTAGAAGGCTACTAGGTGCCCATCTTGTCCTGTCCTATTCAAAGGGTCAACCACTCACCTCTGTGGGCTCTTCTCCACCCTCTCTAGCTGCCAGATTCACATCCTTGCTCCTTTCTCCGAGGTCCATGGGAAGCTCCAGGAAAAGGGATTCTAAGAGCCCTCCTTGGAACAAGTGGTCAGTGAAGCTTGTGGGTAGATCTCCCAGCATCCTTCTCTGTTAGAGGAGGGAGTGTTTGTAGGGTGAGGGCAGCAGTTTGGGTAGCTGGACCGGCAGTGAGGTCCAGACAGTAAGCCAGACAAGCGGGCAGAATACCCAGGACCAGAGGTAGAAATAGATGGCTCAGATTCGGGAAGAAAGGAGCTGGGTCCTGGGGAAGTCAGTGGGGTCGGCGGCCGAAGACGCTAAATTGTTCTCCTGATACCAGGGAATAAGGGTCAGAGTACACAGGCAAAGAGCCCTCAAGAGGAAGTGATGCACAGTTGGGATCAGTCCTAGGACAGAGGCTATGGGAGTCTGTTAGGCACATTCCTTGTGTGGAAGGTTCTGGTGGGCAAAGGCACAGGGTCTGAGATGGGCCTCTAACATGGAATTTGAATTCCAGTTCATCTGTCAACTCACTGCGTGACTTTGGAAGAACGCCCTGACTTCTCTGAGCCACAGTGTCCTTGTCTATGAGAAGGGAGAAGGCCCACCCTCTCCACTTCAGAAGCAAGTTGGGAGGAGATGTGGCAGAGGCCTGGGGGTTCTTTGTGAGCAGTGAGGAACACAGGGTTCCATGGAGGGTTCGCTGGAAATTGGGGAGCTACAGACTAGGATCAGGGATCCCAGTAGTGGGGTGGAGGGTCTCCCCAGATTTCTGCATCTGTAGGGGACGGAAGCACCCCACCTTGACCTTGGGCTATTTCTAGAGCTGGCCAGGGCACTCTTGGTGACGGCAGCAGCTGGCTGCCTCCTCACTGGGGCTGGCCGCCCGCTTGTCAGCACTTGCTGGACCTGCTCCAGGCCGGGCTGTCCCTGGGTGAGCTGTCAGAGCTGAGAGGGAGCACAGAGTCCCAGCTGGGTCCTCTGGAGAAGCCTGGTATCTGAGAGGTACGTCAGCTTCTGAGGGGAATAAAAGACCTTGGGAGGACTGCGAGCCCCAGCTACCTGTGAGAAGCCAGCCAGCAGGGAGAGTCTGAATTAACCTTTGCTTAATATGTTACACTTTGCAAGGGCCTTCTTATTCAGTCATTCCTCCACTCAACAAACAGTCATTGAGGGCTGAGGGCCCCCACAGTGAATAAACAAGTACATAAACGTGAAAAGCAAATGCAATTCCAACTTGTGGTAAGAGCTAACCAGGAAATGAGCAGAGTGTAGAGGCAGGGGACCTCCCCGAGGAGGTGTCATTTAAGCTGAGGCTTGCAGAAGGAGAAGGAGCCAGCTACGTGACTAATGCAGGGAAGTGTTCCAGGCAGGGGGAACAGCATCCGTGAAAGCTCTGAGGCGGGAAAGGCTCAGTGCCTTAGAGATAGCAAGGAAGGGGACTGAACTTAATGACTGAGGAAGGGAAGGTAGGAGACCAGGTCAGAGAGCAGGCAAGGCTCAGATCTTGTGGCCATAGGAAGGAGTTTGGATTTTCTTCCAAGTACAATGGGAAGCAGCCAAAACGTTTCAAGGAGGGAGTAGTGGAGTCTGATTTACATCGTAAGAGGGTTACTGTGACCGTGTGGAGGGAGAGAAGGGTAGAAGCAGAGGGCTTCTGCAATGGTTTGGGTGGGACCATGGGACTACATTAGTGTGTCAGACAGGATGGGCTAGGCTGTGCTGTAGTAACAAACAGCCCCTGACCCCGATGGCTTAATGTAATAAATATTTAGTTCTCCATTATGCTCAGTGTTTTGTGTGTCAACAGAGGGGCTCTGCTCATATTAATCACTGGGGGATTCAAGGTGACAGGGTTACCATTTCAACACTATTTCCAGTATCCCCATGGCAGGAAGAAGGGAAGTGTATTGGCTCTTAAAATTCTTCACCAGAAGTGACAGACGTCTCTTCCTCTCACATGTTATTGACCAAGGAAGTCACATGGGCATGCTTAACACCAGATGGGGCGGGAAAGCACCATCCTACCAGGAAACCAGGACAAGAAAATCTGGGCCACTACCACAGGCCATGCCAGTGAAGAGGGAGAGTATGTGGGTTCAAGACGTGTTCCGGTAGTGAAAGTGACAGGTCTTATAGATGAGTTATACGTAGAGAGTAGGGGAGCAGAAAGAAGAGTCTAGATGATTCCCAGGTTTGTAGTTTAAGCATCTGGGTGGTGGTGGGGGGTTCTGTCTGGGAAACGGGACACTAGGTGTGAAACAAGTTTTGTGTGGAGGACAGGATGAAAGATTGGGAGTCGACACGCTTGAGTGTGGCAATTGAATGACGCAAATTTTCAGGAGCTCAGAAAAGAGGTTTGGGCTGGAGACAAACTTGGGTGCCATCCAGTAGGGGGAGTAGATTAACATCTTGAGATGGAGGGGCTCACCTGGGGGGGGGAGGTGTGGACAAGTAAGAGGGTGCAGGGATGAGTCCTGGAAACTCCATCGCACCATAAGGCTGGGGCAGTGAGAGGCAGCCAAGCGGAAAGGGAAAAGCCAGACAGATAGGAGGGAAGCCGGGGAGTGTGCCTCACAGACGATCAGAGAGCGCGGGGTTTCTTACAGAAGGAGAGGTGGCAGAGAGTTGCTTTCTGAGGAGCCAGGAAAGTGACCCAGGCTTGGACATGAGCAGTTTTGTGGGTTGAGAAGCAAATGGGGGAAGGCACGGAGGAGGATACGGGGTGTGTGGATAATCCAGTGGAGAAGTGAAGCCTGACCTAGGCCCAAATGATGTCCCTGGAGCTAGTTTTCTTCCCCGTTCCTTGGCTTTCATCAGACTGGCCTTCCCCTAGGAGGCAAGAGGGAGGCCTCAGCTCCACCCCCATTTCCTTCGCAAGTTAGGGAGAATATGCGCGTCTTTCCTAGGAATCTCAACGGCATTATCTTGGCTTGCATTGGGTCATGTTTCTTTCTTTGCCTGAACTAACCCCGGAGCCAGGGAACTGGGGACTCTGATCGTCCCAGCCTGGGTTGTGCAGCACATGGCTCCTAGAACAAAGGGTGGGGTCAATGACCCGAGAAATTTCATGAGGGGATAGATCCCAGAGGAAAAGTAAGGCACACATTCTGGAAGAATGAATTGAGACTGGGTGGCACAAATAATAGATGCTCCCTAAATTGAGTTAAGTCTGAATTTCCCAAGTCTAAGTTGGTATTTGCTGTAGCATGTATGTAAAAACCAAGAGCCACCAGGGGAAGGAACTGCCGAAAGCATTTTGTTTCAGGCCACTCCGCGCTCCTGTGTGGAATCATTGCATGTCCAGATGGGCTGTTGCCCTTTCAGAGCCTAGAGTGCCTGGGAGCTGTGGCATACCCCAGGGAGCAAGCATCCTGACCCCAGAAGGTGCCAACTGAGCTCAGGGTGAAGTATATCCTGGCCATTGTTCCCAGAGGCAGAGCCCTTGGAGGGGGCGCACTGCCCAAGTCATGGAGTTAACAACTCACAGAATTTAGTTAAAAAAAAAATTCCATGGGAACCTGGGTGGTTCAGGCGGTTGAGTGTCCGACTCTTAATTTTGGCTCAGGTCATGATCCCAGGGTCGTGGGATCGAGCCCTGCATCAGGCTTCATGCTGGACATGGAGCCTGCTTGGGATTCTCTCTCTCTCCCTTTGCCTCTGCCTGCCCCCTCCAAAAAGGAAAAAAAATTCCAAACGGTACAGAAGGATATATGGGGAAATGTAATCTTAGCCAACCCCAACTCCCATCTCTCATGTCACCTTCCCGTAGTCAAACCTCGTCACCTCTTTCTTATGTGTCATTTCAGAAATGGTCAGTGCAAATGTGAGCACATATGTGTATGTTCCTTGCCTCTCTCTCTCTGTCCTTTCTACAAAAATGCATCTTATTATTCACTGTTCTGTATTTGTTTGTTCCTTCTTAATATTACTTGGCAACTATTCATCTCAGTACAAATATACTTGCTTATTCTATTTAATGACTGCACAGTACTTTACTGTATGAATGTACCATAATTTATTTTAGCCAGTTCCCTGCTAAATCGGTTGTTTTCCATATTGGACTGGGAAAACAATGCTGTAATGATTACTCTAGATCGTGTGCCTTTGTGCACATGTGCAAGTATGTGTGTAGGGTAATTTTTTGAAAAAGTCAGAGTATGTGCACTTACGATTTAAAAAAAATTTTTTATTGTTTATTTTTAAGAGAGAGAGACAGAGTGCTAGCAAGGAAGGGGCAGAGAGAGAGAGAGAGAGAGGGAGAGAGAGAGAGAGAGGGAGAGAGAGAGAGAGAAGCAGGCTCCAGGCTCCAAGTCAGTCAGCCCAGAGTCTGATGGGGGGCTGGAACTCACGAACTATGAGATCATGACCTGAGCCAAAGTCGGAGGCCCAGCCGACTGAGACACCCAGGCGCCCTGCATTTATGATTTTTATACAGTTATCAATATTCCCCCTCAAAACTTTTTTTTTTGCCAGTTTACATTTCATCAGTGATATTTAGGACTCCTGCTTCTCCATCCCTCATCAATACTGAACGTATCTGAATCCTTGTGGCTGTTTTAAAGTTTTAGTGCAGCAGTGGAAAGGCAGAGATTTGGAAGGAGGCTGACTTTGGTTGGCATCCTGGCTTCTTCTGATTATTAGTTTTGGGGTCATGGGCAAATTACTTAACATTTTTGAGACTTATTTTTCATATATGCACAGTGGGATAATGATTGTATTAATTACAGTCCTTTTCGTGGTAAATAAAAATTGCCGCTGATTAATTTAAGCTGACAGGTTATTTACTTATTTATTTATTTTGAGAGAGAGAGAGAGAGAAAGAATGAGTACATGGGAGGGAGAGAGAGACAGGGAGAGAGAATCCCAAGCAGGCACTGCACTGTCAGTGCAGAGCCCAATGCGGGGCTTGATCTCATAAACTGCAAGATTATAACCCGAGCAGAAATCAAGAAGTCAGATGCTTAACCGACTAAGCCACCCAGGTGCTCTGACAGATAATTTATTGATAAGACCCAGAGGGGCTCATGCCTTCTGAGGCTGGATCACCTAATGGCAGGCAAGGCCTATAATAGGCCAGAAAGCAGTGGGTTCATGGACTTTCCTGGTAGAGCAGAATAGCTCAAACTCTTTGTGGTTGAAGGAGTGGGTTTTTAAAAATTCCAAATATCATATTCCAACGTTTGTGAAAATGCAATAAAAGCAAATTACTAGAAAAATGAAATTAAAGAAGACACTTATAATACAAACCCCATTTTTAATTATTGGGTCAGGCTTCATGCACTCCTTGTCATCAGATTTTGTTTTTGCAGACATCTAGGCCACCATGGGCATCATAATTATTTCCTTGGGTACAGATGCTTTGCCAGCACTGGGAGGCGGTGGCAGGCAGGGGAGGTGGGTGGGGAAGCCAGGCTAATGGAGAGAGGGTCCCATGGGAAAAGGGGACGGCAGAGAGAGGAGGAAGAGTGAGATGGGGAGGGTCACCAAGATTCTCTCTTATAATAATAACCACAGTTTCTTCTTTGGGTCTTCACTATGTGCCAGGCACCTTGCTAAGCGGTTTTCACATATTATCTCTTGAAATCCATACAAAACTTAGATGAGGTAGGATCCATATTATCATCCCTGTCTTACAGATCAGAAAATTGAGGCTTAGGTAGGTGAAGGTCAATGAAGATCATACCATGAGTTAAACTGCACGCCCACTGTTCTTAGCTGTCCCTGGTGGTATGTTGCAAAGAGGCATTCCCTGGGCAGCTGTAAAGTGTGGTTCCAGTGAAAAAATTTTTTTTCTGCATTCAGGCGGTGGGGTGGGTGGGGGTGAGGGTGTCCAGAAGTTTCCCAGTAGGCAGAAGCTGGGGCCCTGGGAGACCCTGCTCGGCTGAGGTCCAGGGGGTCACCAGGGGGCAGCAGAGGCCTGCGCTGGCCGGGCCACCTTGTCCCCGGCTGACTGCAGGCTCCCAGCAGCTGTCCTGAGTTAAAACCTGAACCGCTCAAGTGGCCAAGAATAGCAAGGGGCTGTAATTCACATGGGTACTCCTTCCCAGGGTTTCGAAAGTCCCTCACGTCATCCCTATCATTTCACAATCCTGCTCACAGAGCACTTTTTCCATCTTTCTCAAGCAGGTTCCTATCTTGGCCGGCGAGGAGAAGGGCTTCAGGGACATACTTCCTGCAGACAGCATCTTAGATGCTGGGTTGTGTGCTCAGCTTACAAAACAAAACAAAACAACCCCCCCCCCCCGAACAGGTCTTGCCCCTAAGGCAGACTGTCATGTAAAGAAATAACCAAGGTGCACTGGGTACAGCGCAATAATAGATATGCATCTGAAATCTGGTGGCAGCACAAGGTGGGAGACAGAGGGGTGGGATTATAATGTAGCAATTTAGCTCAGAAGGAGCGCAAGGGAGTGTGTCTGCCTCTAGGAGTCATCTTTCCTGTGAGCTGAAGCAGAGAAACAGGCTGAAAGTTGTGGTCTAGAAGGATGTTGGGTGAAGGGTGCCAGGTTGGAAATGATTGGATACTAAGAGAATAACAAATGTTCTGCAGATCATAAAGTTCGTATCTCTCAAGTCCTTCGTCAGGTTGTATGGGCTGGGATAGTTGAAGCAGGCTGAACCTGGGCTCAGGACGATGGCGAAGGAGGGTAGAGGAGGTTGGCTAGAATGTTATTATGAATCTGTCAGTGGGCTCCAGGACCCAGCAAAGCCAGTTGGGGAAGAGACCTAGCTTTGTCTACCACCTCTTGCTTGCCATGGTCGTTCATCCCCAAGGATGACAGGAGAGCTGGAGCCAGCCCTAAGCCACCAACACAGGCTCTCAGGCTTATCCCAGTGGGATTCCCGTCTCCACCCAGCCCACATCCTTTCCCCAAGAAAGTTTGAAATGGGCCTTGGCTGGGTCTTTGACAATCTGGACTCATTCTCAGTTGATAAGCTGTGTGGTCCCTGGAGCTCTGTACTCCCGCAAGATTGTCCCAGAGGGGAATGGGGTTGCCAGGGGACATGGGAGCACCGGAGATGCTGTCACAGCTCTGTTTGCCCCCTGCAGCCCGGCGGCCTTCAGTCGTGCCCCGCCCCCACCCATGGACACAGGAGTGTGCCCCAACCAGCCACGAGAATGCCTGTGTCACATGGGACGCCCCTGCTTTGCCAATCTTTAATTTTATTCCCAGGCAACTTCCTTCTTGGTAGGCTAGTCCCAGATGGTGGTTTTGGGCAGTCATCCTCAGCACAGACAAGGGCCAGGGAGAGGGAAGAGCACCAAGGCCTGGGGTCCCGGCCTGCAGTGGCCCCACCACAAGCAGAACATTTTGTTGATCTCTCGTGCTTTTTTTTTTAAGTTCACATGCCTTTCGCCTTCTGCTTTTTAGTGTCTCTTGGCAAGTTTTGGCATAAAAACAATGTTTTAAATGAATTACAGCTTATTTATTTATTTGTTTGTTTATTTTTGAGAGAGACAGAGTGTGAGTGAGGGAGGGGCAGAGTGAGAGGGAGACACAGAATCCGAAGCAGGCTCCAGGCTCTGAATTCTCAGCACAGAGCCCGATGTGAGAGATGAACTGAGAGATCATGACCTGAGCCGAAGTCTGGTGCTCACCTGACTGAGCCACCCAGGCGCCCCCATTAAATGACTTGCAGTTTAATATAAAGCGAGCTGAACGGCTGGTTTATTTTTTCAGTTCTAAGATGTTGTCCATTGCCAGAGCACCATGGATTTAAGAACGTCTAAAAAAAATTTTTTTAGGAGCCACGAATATCTGCATTAACAAACACATCAATGCATTCAGATTTTTAGAAATGTTTATATGGAAAAAAATGCACAACTTAGAATTAGGGAAATTCTTGTTGGTCATTTTCAGCCTCAGAAAAAAATTTCAGAGTACAAATTGGCTCTCCTGGAAGATGTGTGACGTTCGCCCTTGGCTTCACATTCCCATCGTGTAGCAGCGAGGGGTATGGGGTGAGGTCATGCTTGTTCTGAGAATTTTTTCCTCATCCCCCAGAATGCTCAGGGGCTAGAGTTCAGTTAATCGAACCATTCTTGTTAAATAAGGACCACTCTCAATACATTTTAGAAATGTGACTTCTGCAGTTAGAAAGGGTTCTAAATTATAATCTCATCAATAGGCATCTAATGAATGTCTAATATGGATCTCTCTCTCTCTCTCTCTATTGCCCGCTCCATAACATTAATGGATTCTTACTCCAACCGCTAATGATTTCACAGAGATTCTCAGGGCCTTTGTCACAGACACCAGTTTTCTAGAACTAGAAATTAGAGAAGTGGGAGAGGAGGAGGAATGAGAATCTATGCCGTTGGTGTGTCATAGTTTTTGGCCAACACTTTGTCACGTGTCATCTAATGTGGTTCTTACAATACTGGGAATGTTATTACAATAACTATTCTCTTGGGACCAGGGAAGAAACTGAGTGTCTGACTGATATGGTTCCTCACCTGGCACCACGTGGCTGGTGAGTGGCGGAACAGACCTTCTAGAGGACTCTCCCTCCCTCGAGTGGTTTCTGTGGTGTGGGAAACACCTGGGCTGCTTTTGTTTCATTTTTTTGTTCCAACAAAACCAGAATGCCTTTTTAATCATCTTTTCCTCATACTGAGAGCTGACCCCCAAATAACTCCAAGACATTGAAGAGAGAGAGAGAGAAAGAGAGAGAGAGAGAAATGCAAGGGAGCTCTGGGATGTGTGTGGGTATGTGACAAAGGCCAATTTAAATGTATTTATTTTTTTAAGTTTATTTATTTATTGAGAGAGAGAGAGAGACAGAGAGAGGGAGAGAGAATCCCAAGCAGGCTCTGGGCTCCATGCTGAGCCCAATGCGAGGCTCAATCTCATGAACGGGAGATCATGACCAGAGCCGAAATAAAAAATTAATTGCTTAACCGACTGAGCCATCTAAGAGCCCCTAAATGCATTTAATTGGTAACTATTTGTTAGAGTCTCAATTGTGTGCTCACCATGGGACAAACAAGTCACCAAAGTGGGCTCCGAATTGCTCTCAGCTGCCTCAGGGAGTCCTGAGGCCTGTGAACCGCCCAAGGGCAGACCCTGGTGACCAAGTCACGCCTGAGCTCCGCCGGGTTTCAGCCTGCTCTTGGGGCACTCCTTGTCCTTTGCCAGCGGGGCGGATGGGCAGGTAGGCTGTGGACCCAACTGCGAACACAGCAGTGTGAGCTCAGTGTGGTTGAGTTGCTGCCCGAGCTCAGAGGAAGGCTCTCAGGAATCTGCGAGTGGAGAAGAGGCAGAGGGTGGGGTCAGTATTGGGAGGAGAGCTGTATCACTGAGGAGGTGACATTTAAGCTGCCCTGGGAATGATTTAAGAAATTCACCAGGTGGGTGGAGGTCATTCTTGGCAAGGGAACGGCAGGAGCAAAGCTCAAAGGCTTGGGAGTACTTAGCACGGAAAAGATGGTATGGGTATGAAAGTGTGTGTGTGTGTGTGTGTGTGTGTGTGTGTGTGTGTTTGTGTGTGTGTGTGTGAGAGAGAGAGACAGAGAGGGAGGGAGACAGAGACAGAGAGGGGCAGACTCCTATTTGTGTCCACATGTCTTTCCTTGGCCTCTGGCTTCCGGGACACCCTTCCTGGGGTTCTCGGCCTGGCCCTGAACTCCGTGGGCCCCTCTCTGCTTGCCTCTGGGCTCAGAGCTACTGCACTTCAGCCCCACAAGTGCTTCCCTGCTCCCTCAGCAGCTCCCCGCCTGGACTTTGTTCTTCCGAAGTCTGTCCTGAGCTTGGCCCCCAGAAGGACACTTGATCCCCTCCCAGGGCTGGCAGTGGCCTACAGCTCTCGCAGCAGCTGCAAGGATGGTGTTGACTCCAGATGGAAAGTGTTTCGAGAATTCTGATGTGACATCATACCATCCTGACACTGAGCTGACAGTAACCGATCTGGGCATGGCCAGGTGAAGCCATTCCCCACTTTGCCTCCTGTCAAGGGCTGGCTCAGATCGAGGAGCTGGGCTTGGGGGTGGTAATCTAGAACTGAGGGAGGGGTGGCATACAGGCCTTCTGGGTGTCCAGACCGTCACTGAGAGCAGCCTGGAGGCAAACAGGCTCCCTGCATCCACCCCCTGGGACTTGAGCCCAGAGGAGGCTCCACACTCATGCCACTGGTTGTGGGCGAGGCCCGATGTGGTGGCACTAGGCTCTCCTACCCCACCCTGGGGCCCAGACCCTCTCTCCACCAGCCGGCCAGGCCTCCACTCTCAAAGGGCCATTGGAGCCTGCATGTGGCATCTTGCAGCTCGGCCTTCCCAGCCCCGCTAAGCCCTGTTTAGCCAGGTGAAGAGCTGGGGCTGCCCCAGCCGCACGCCGCAGGATGAAAGGGGAGTGCCCCTGCCACAGCTGACATCCGCACCCTGGGCCCAGACCCAGGACGCATCTTCAAGGCACCATCTGTCGCCCGCCAGGGCTGAGCAGGGACAGCAGGCTGGCACCAGGGCTCAGAGGGCAGAGCTGGGAGGGGAAGTCACAGGGGCCTGTGCTGCAGATTTTGAGGGCCCCCTGGTGAGAGCCCTCTTGCTGCCCCTTCTGCCACCATTACCCACTTGTGCAGTTTGAACCCAGGGCTGAAGAATAAAGGAGTTAGAAGTGGTCAGCCCCCATCTCAGGCTGGCTTCAACTTCCCTGACATATAAGAGCATTCCCTTTTGGGGAAGCCAGAGGGCACAGCCAGATGGTCTCCAGCCCAGGAAAGCGTCCAGTTCCAGGCATCAGAGTGGTCACCGTGGAATCATGAGACAGGAGTTGGGCACTGGGCATCAGGCCACAGGATGAGCTGCCTGGGGTTGGCACCCTGGCTGGCCCTCTGCCCCTTCCCCGGGAGCAGACCATCCTCAGAGCACAGAACTGGATGTGGCAGGAGAGTCCTCTTCGTGGGGACAAATCCCTGCTGGGCAGGGCCCTTGGGACAAGGGCATGTTCACAGGGACTGGGGAGAAGGAGGGCTGCCTGCTTCTGCCACTTTGGAAGGGGCCAGTAAGTTGGAGAGAAGACAGAAGAGGGGAAGGTGAGCAGATTGGAAGATCAGGAAAGAAAGAGAAAAAGAAGAGAAAAATGTGAGAGGGGAGAGAAGAAGGGGAGGAGAGGTGAAAGGAAGGGCTGGATTCCAGGTAACATAGACCCAGAAATAACAGTGGCTCAAACAGAATGGCAGTTTCTCTTACACAAAGCTGTAGGTGATGGTCCAGGGCCAGTGTGGGAACCCAGGCTCCTCCCCTTTCCACCATTTCCCCCAGTATAAACTGCAGTGTAAAGGAAGTGTGGGGGGGGGGGAAGGGCATGCCCATCGCCAAGTAGTTGTTGCACACATCGTTTCCCTCGCCATGTCACTGATCAGAATGTAGTCACAGGGCCACCTGTAGCTTCAAGAGAGGCTTTGGAAGGCAGTTTTTGTTCTGAGCATCCATGTGTCCGGAGTAAGAAGCCCCATGAGAAAGAAGACAATGGGTGATGGGATAAGAGGTAGAGAGGCTCTTGGAGGGAGGAGGGAGGGAGTAAGGAGGGAAAGACTCTTAGGAGCAACTTGTACCTGTGGCCAGACCTGACCTCCCAGCACGCCTGGACCCACCCCCTGGGGGTTTGTCATAGCCAGGCTCTGTTGGGGCTGGGGGGGTCTTCCCCTTCCCCAGAAATGGATTAACCTGCTACATGGGCCCAGACTTGACGTGGGTTGGGGATACCTCGGCAAGGGTCTCTGGAGAGGGGTCTGCATCTAACAAAAGGGAAGAAGATGAAGTGCAGGGTTTTACTTTCCTACTTAGCCAAGAAGAGGTTTCAGAGTGCGCTTTGGACATAAAGGAGGATGTGATGTCATACTGAGTAATATTCTTTCAGGATGTAAGGAAGGAACTTGTCCAGTTTTCCTCAAGATCCATGAAAGTCCATAATGGTGTTATGAAAGGCAATGTAGCTTTCGCCTTGCTCTTTCTTGGATCACGTGTTCTGGGGAAGGCCAGCCACCATGCCACGAGAATGTTCCAGCAGCCCTATGGAGGGAAGTCCCCATGGGAAGGAGCTGAGATTTTCTGCCAAAAGCCATGTGAGGAAGTCATTTTGGAAGGGCGCCTTCCGGCCCCAGTCAGGTCTTCATATGACCGGAGTCCCTGCCGACATCTTGACTGCAACCTCGGGAACCACCCAAGCAAGAACACCCCAGCAAAGCCACTTTCAAATTCCTGATTCACAGAAACCATGAGATAATAAGTGTTTATTGTGTGAAGCCACCAACTTTTGGGGTAACCTATTAGGCAGCCAAGGCTGGGAGTAGGGTGAAGTAAATGAGGAACCCAGGGCACAAAATTTGAGGCCCAACCCTGAGAGTGAGCTCCTCCTTAAATTTTGTGCCCTGGGTTTCTCACTGCTTCACCATAGTCCTGACCTTGTGTCTAGCAGCACAAAACCTTCCATGCCTCCTTCCATTTCCCAACATTCTTCGGCTTGCCCTTGGGGTTCCTTGGGGTTCTGAAGAAGCTGACTCCATCTCTGGTCCAAGGGTGGAGTGTATGGCTAAGTCTGTCAGCACATTCCAGTACCCTTAGTTCTCAGGGACTGGATCAACTGGGGCACGTGACGCGGTCCTGTCCAATCAGAGGAGATAACAAGCCTTTTACTAGGGATCCTGAGACATATGATCCCACTCTTGTCATTAAACAAGACACGTATAACTGTGGGGGCTTCTGGCAGTCTTTTGGGGACCCCAGAGGAGAGTCAGTTTGGAGATGATGCTCCTAGCAGGGTACAAGGAAGCTGAGTCCTGGGTGATACTGTTCAGCTGCTAGATTAGTGCTTACCTGCAGCCAGCCTCGTCTCTGGACTTTTTCAGCCCAGTGAGCTGGTAATGTCCTTTTAAAACATTCAAACCAGTTTGAGTCTGGTGTTCTGTTACAGGCAAAGGAAAGCACAACTGTGATGTTAAACACACAGAGGAGACCCCACATCAGTTACTCCTACAGATGCTGCCAAGGATCCAGCTGTTTCACACTGTGCAGAGTGAGTATCCAGATGTTCCGTGAAAGTGTTCTCGTTTCAGCCAGATGTTGAGTATCTTGTAGATGGAAGGTTAACATGATTTAATGCTTAAAAGCAAACTTCCTTCCCTCTACCCCCACCCCCCCACCACTCGTCTGATGCCTGCTCACTCAGAGTCCTTTCCAGATAGCTATGCCCCACTCAAGTCCTCAGGCTGGGGTCCTGCTTTGCATCCTGGTATGACCTCCACTTGTCCCCTTCTTCCACAGCTCTTTGGGCCAGGGATTGGTATCTAGACCAGAGAGCCAGGCTAGAGGCTGGCAAACCACCCATGTGTGGCCTGGCTTGAAGAGACGAGCTAGGGCAATTGATCTTGTTTTGCCACTCCAAACTAAGATGTAATGGAAGCAATTACAGGCAGAGCCACAAAGCAGAGACAGGGCCATGCGAGAATGATAAGCAAGCAAAAGTTACGTGGGAGCGGAAAAGAGGAGCAGGTAAAGCTACAAGAAAAGAACGACTCCAGAGTCCGGGGCAAGAATACGCCAGTTGGTAGGGAGAAGAGGATGGAATTGATTCACAGAAAGAATAGACTCCCTGAGCGAGGAGGGGCGTCGCTCAGGTGGAAACGGAGCATCGAGTCAGGATAGGCTAGACTCGGCTGTGGAAACAAACAGTCCCAGATGCCAGTGGCTGACCCAGCAAGAGTTTATTCTTGACCACACACTACCTGTCCACTGCAGGTGAGCCAGGAAGGTGCTGCACGTTCTGGTGCCGTGGGAACTCAGACCGACAGGCGCTCCACCTCGGCAAGTACTTCCACGCTTGCAGAGACAGCAAGGAAAGGAAATGCAGTCAGTTGCTCATCAGCTATTGAGGCTTCTGCCCAGAGGTGACATGTGACCTTTCCGCCTACAATATAGAATATGGCTGGGCCTCATTTTAAAGGTAGAACAGTCATGTGATGCTGCGGTGCGCATGAAAAGAGAAGAAAGGGGAATAATTGTGGTCAGCCCATTGACGTCCAGGGAGAAGGGAACTGGTCCCCAGAGCTGCTTCAGATTGCAGAGGTCCAGATTTCACGAGGCCCTGCCGTACTGTGGTCCTGGTTTGTATTCATGCAAGACCTTCATCTCCTTATTGCCCCGTGCCTGCCTTGCAATGCCCACCACCCTCCACACACACATTTGCTTATTTCTTTTAACTTAAGACCTCATTCCAGGGACTTATTTCCTTTGAGTGTTCCTTTCTCAGCTGGGGACTCCCTCTCTCAAAAGCCTAAAGCCAGCACAAACCACCTTTGTGTCCCTGTTTTACAGCAAGATGGGGATCTCTAGGCCTGCCTGCCTCAGGAGAGTCAGAGAAGGCTGCTGGAAACTCTATGTGCACACACCAAGACTTTGTAGGTTCCCCTGGCCGGCAATAATACAAAGCCATAAAGTTTTCTAGTGCTTACTGTTAGCTAAGTGCTGTGCTGAGAACTTCATCTGAATTCCCTCATTTTAAAATACTTTCAACCTCACTTTTCAGGTGAAGAAACTATGGCATAGAGAGGTGAGCAACTTCCTGGGGGTCTGATTTTTGTATCTGTGCTCCTCACATTGTCGGACACAGCCAAGAGAGACGGTGAGGAGGGCTTTGGGGCGGATCGGCCAGCCCTGGGGGACTGAGATTGATCTTCGTGGAGTGAAGAAGGACAGAGGCTGCCTCAGGTGGGTAGAGAGCTTACTTCCAAGGAGGAGACAGTCTGGGATTCGGGAGAAACACACTTAACTGGGCAAGGTGTCCTATCCTTCAGATGCCCTTAGGCCCAGACTCAAGTCCCTCTTGGAGAAGATTAAGAAACTTAAAGAAAATAAGCTGTCTTTGGCCATATATAGTGATCACATTGTGGTCTCTAAACATCTTTTCTCATGTAAAAAACCAAAGCTTCTTGGAGAATTGGCTGTTTCCAGGTCTGGAGCAGGAAACATATAACAGGAGCCCAGAACATCTTGTACCAGAAGCCAAGAAAACTATCAAACACCACTGGAGTCATGTCAAAAGGACACAGGTGCCAACTTGAGGGAGCTCCTACTAGACAGAAGGGGATCATTTGTGCATCAAAATCAAAGCTAAACAAACAAAAACCTCACAGTGAATTGCAACATATCAAATATTTTAAAAATCTGTAAATCCAAAATGGTACTACTAATAAAAAGACATTTGAAGGATGTTTACAGACAACTCACTATTCTGAGAACCGATAAAGGGAAAGAAGTTCTTTAAAGCTAACTTTGGGACCTCCCAAGAATATAGTGAGCTTGAGGCCTAGTTGGAAGGCTTCTCATGTATTCCCAAAAGTCTCCCTCTGGCTTGAATTTCCACCATTAGAGACTCATTCCTTTGGGTTAGGAGATGTCCTGAGTCAAAGCCTAAGTACCCTTGGGAAAAGTTTGTTAACTACTACCTTCACAGACTGTGATAGTCCTGGGTCTGGACAGATAGGGGTACAGCTAGAGAGGAGGGTCAGAGAACTTGGCCACATCATCCAGGACAGGAGTTTTTCAACTGGAATGTGCACAAGAACCCCTGAGCTTCCTCTCCAACATTCAGCTCCTCAGTAGCCCAATCAGTTGGCATCTGTTCCAGCAGGTGGAAAGAATGGCAGAATTGTATACTTTATTATATGTCCCTGGTGATTTGGACACAGGTGGTTCTGTCACCATTTTCTGGGAGACACTAGGCCAGGGCTCCTGGATCTCTCCTACTGACTTGTGTGACTTTCTGCTTTAGCAGGGCCAGCCTATCCCACTGAGCCCTTCCAGCCTCTGCAGACTTTAACAGGCCCCTCTCCCTGGGACCTCTTTACTATGGCTAGGTCCCTCTAAGATGCCAGGCTCTTCCTTGTGCAGGGAAGCTGGCACCATGGAGAAGGGACCAGGCACATGGGTCCCAGTGTGAGCTCTGAGCTGCTTACTCTCCCCTCTCTTGTGGCTTCCTGAGCTGTCTTGACATGCTCAGCATCTCATGTGACAGCCCACTCACTCCTGATGCTTGATAACACTTCTTAGGCTCTACTGGGCCTGGGACCCTGCATTTCAGCTGAGGGATTCCCCTCTCCTCCCTGGTGCCCTTACAGGACCCTTGTCCCTGAGCAGGAGGTTCTTTATAGCCCGCTGATCAGCTCTGTGTCTCAGCCGGATTAATGGTTGATCTGCCCTCCCTCTGGAGTCTGCTAACCACCTCTCGAGGTCGTCTTTCCCACCCTATCACCTCACCAGCCCCTTCCTGTCCCTTGGACCTCTCTCAATCCCTCCCTCCTGCTTCATGGCCAGCCCCTGCTCAAAGGGGCACCTATATTCCAGGCCTGAGCCCATCCTTCTAGTGATGCCCCTCTTCTCCAGGGACTGAGCACTTGATTTAAAATTGACCTTCCGAGTCCCATCCCCACGCCCCAGCCCTTGACTAATGGGCCCAGCTGAGCTCTCCTCTTCAGACACCTGGCCTGTGCCTGACCCCATGGGCAGGCCTGGGCACCAACCCTGGCCCTCCCTGGCTGGCCTGTCCCCCTACCACCCAAGCCTGGGTTATGACATCTTTCCACTGAGCGGCTCCGATTTGAGAAGGCAAACACGGGGGTGCCCACAGGCATGTGCGCACGCTGGCACACGCACACACGCACCCCCTCCTCGCCCTGATGCCTCACCCGCTGCCGTGAAAATCCGGCTGGCTGTGTTTATTTTTCTTCCTTTCATTTCCCCTTTAGAACAAACACCAGCCCTGTACCGGCGACCACCCTCTCCCCGCAGATCCGCAGCCTCCCCGCCCTCTCGCCCTCTCCTGTCCTCCCTCGCAGCTGTGAATGAGAACAGAGTGAGTCTTTTAGCCGCAGGCAGTGGCCTGAATGAATTGATCACAGCCTCCAAGCCAGCAGGGGAGGGGTTCAGAGCATGTGCGTTTGCTTCTTAGAAACTCCTTGCACATCCCGAAGCTCATATTTTTCCATGTGCCTTAGAGCAAACACCTCCCCAATTCACCCTCCTCCTTTCAGATTTTAATTCATTTTTGGTCCCATGCATTTTGTTTTCTGTTTTCTACAAGGGAGCCTGAATCAGGGCCTCAGAAAAACAAGGCCGAGCTGCCAACTGGAAATGTTTGCTCTGGGGGCGAGTTCGGAGGCTGGCGTCAGGCGGGGCAAGATCCGTGCCAGTGGAATGTGATTTGGGGGGGAAGCTACAGGTCACTCAATCGCTGGCAGCCCGCCCAGGAGCAACTGGATGCTTTCTGGGCTGTGTGTGTGTGTGTGTGTGTGTGTGTGTGTGTAGACTTTTCTCCCTCATCCAAACAGAGCCCTGGAGATGTGGAGACAGAAGCATTAGGAAGAAACTAGACAGGGGGTTGGAAAATCAGGCAAGCAGGGAGATTAGGTGGGTGGGGGTGGGAGGCTGATGCCAGGATCTCCGCAGCCACTTTATCTAGCACCCATTGTGTTCCCAGCCCAGGGCTGGGGGCTCTCGGGAGGAAGGGGAGAGGCAGACCACCCCGTCTCCCGGTGACTCAGAGGCTCTTTGGGGAAAACAAGTCTCTCAGTACAGAACACAGTCGGGCCAGCCTGAAAGTTCCCCAGAGCCAGATTCATGAATGACTGATGGTGTTCAGGGAAGGCTTCCGGAGGAGGTGTGGTAGGGTCCGAGCCCGGCATTGCATGAAGTACTGCATTGAAAGGAAGGGAGAGGCATTCAGGATATTGTTCCAGGTTCCCCTGTGCCGAGTCCTGTGCTAAGCACTTTACACTGGACACTCCCCTTCAGTTTTCCCAGCAACCCTACAAGGGTCACCCATCTCTCTATTTGACTTTGCAAACAAGGAAACTGAGGCCCAGAGAGATGAGGGAACTTTGCCAAGCTCCCAGCTTGTAAGTGGTAAGCTAGTGTTCAACTAAGGGCTGTCCCACTGTAAAGCCTGATTTCTCCGCACCATACGGAGGGTCCTTTTCTATTTAGCCAAGTTGCCTAGGTAAGGGCCTATTTTTTGTGTGTGTTTTTTGGTTTTTGGCTTTTTTTGTTTGTTTGTTTGTTTGTTTTTTTTTTTTTTTTTTTTGCTCCTGGAAAGAAAACTGTTAAATTCAGAGGATCTAAGATGCCTCCCAGAGGCAGTGTGACAAGTCCGTGGAGATCAGAAAGGAATCTGCCTGGCTTCACCATTCCCAGGAGGTGGCAGCTGGGCCCCTTGGCAGTCCTGCCAGGTTCCATACCAAGCCAGGCCTTTCCTGTAGCCTGGATCACCTTCCTAATGACCCCATGTCCCCTCCCACAGCCCCCAGCATATCCCCTTCACATGCCAAGTTCTTTCCCACCCTAGATGTTCACTCTGGACTGCCCGCTTTGGGGATCCTCAGAAGTTCTCTGTGCTACTCTGGTGCATGAAACTGAGGTGAACCAGACAGAATGGGTTTCTCAGGGCAACCAGCATGGCTCTAGAGTTGGAGTCAGGAGACCAAGAGCTGCCACGACTTCCTAGAGATGTTTAGAAAGTCTTTTCCCTGCTCAGGTCTCAGTTTTCTTAGTTCTAAAGTGAGGAGTGGCATGGAAGAGCTATCACAGATGGAGAGGAAGAGTCTAAGAAGGCAGAGTTGATAGGCAGGTGTTGGGAGGGTGGCGAGCTGAACTTGTCTCAGGTGGCCAGCCCACAGCAGAGAGATTCTCTGGCAGAGGAAGCAGGGTCTTTCACAGACTCGGGAGAGAAGAAGGAAATAAGCCAGTCTTGGCAGGACATGAGAAGATGGAGAGAGGGAGGTGGAGTCATGCTCAGGATGGTCAAACCCAAGCTTGTCAGGTAGAGATCAGATGGGGCAGTCATCTCTCTGATTAATTTGCATGACTCCATTGGCCACCTGGGGACTTTATCGTCTTGAGGTCAAATAGTTGGTTAATCTCACCCATTGGTTCTTTTTGACCTAACTGACCACTAGTATTAGGTGAGCACCGGCTTGGGGTCACCTGGGACCACCAGATCACCTACATTGGTTGAACCGATTGGTCAATTCCACAAGAGAACTGATTTTACCAATTATTTCCAGGAAACAGGTAATTGACTGAATTCACCAAACCCAGTAATTGTTCTGGATTTCCAGAGACAGTCTTTAGATCCGGTATCTTTGGTCCTCAGACACATTTAGGCTACCAGCTGCTTACCAACAACAGCTAGACTCCTGAGAAGTCTTGCGGGGGCGGGGGGGGGAACCCTATGAACAATAAGCTTTGGGACTCAGTCTCTCCAACAGTAAAATGGGAAGGTTGGACTAGATCAGGAGTGGCAAACACATGGTGTGAATACTACCACTCTTCCACTTTCATCCATGGCAGACATTGCTAATCAATTATAGCACTCATTCCCAGGGGACCCAGATGCCTCAGAATCCTTTTCAACACAGGGCTTCAGGCAGCCCCTACCAATCAATTAGATTTGGCATGCATGATAAAAAGCATTTGTCCTCTGGGCACTAGAGGATCTTGAAGCCTCCCTCCAGCTGTGCTGATCTAGGATTGCAACTGATTAGGTGTCTGAGGGCTCAGCCTGGAGACCACCAGATCGACAGCTGCCCCTGGGGCTTCCCAGGTCTACAGAGCTGCCCTTGAGCTGGGCCATGGCTGAGCCGGTGCCTTATTAATTTTCCTCACTGCTAATAAATGTGCATTGCGTCAGCTCCGCTCTGCCCCCTCATGTTCTCCGGCTGCCGCCAGCAGTGGGGACTTTTTCAGAGAGCAGTAAAAATAGTTTTTTTTTTTTTTTTTTAAGAAGCCTGCACAGAAGAAGCAGCCAAGCCTTTTTTGTTTCCCTTCTTTTCTGAGGGAATGGGGGAGATGGGTAGGGAATACTTCACAATGAAGGAATGTGCTCCTTGGGGAATTTAAAGTTGTTTTCCTTTTAAAAAAAAAGGGGGGGGGTGGTTATCACACTCTGGTTTCACATCTAGCCCCAGAGCAAGTCTGTGAGGATTGGTAACTGCTCCCAGGAGATCACCGGCGTAAGCCAGGTCTCGTTAGGCTGTTGACAACTTGGTGCTGATGAGCGGAGCCCTAATAAGCCGCCTGCTTGCTCACTGCCTCCTCCCGGGCTGACCCAGCTTCGATGTTCCAGTGGGCTCGATAGCTCCATGAGACAGCTTGTCTCGTCTGCTGTGGAGGTTAGGCATGCAGGAGAGCTTTCTCTCCTATGAGTGGATGTTGTACTTTTCCTCACTGGCTTTATGACAAATGGAGAGATGCTAGGGATGGTGGGGGGGTCTTCGGGAGAGTTTGGCTCCCGCTCCTCCTCACTCTTCCCATTTTATAGATGAAGAGACTGAAGCCTGTGGTGGGGAGGAAGGCAGGGGAGGCAGGTGCCAAAGAGAAGGGTACTAGCTGAACCTGGGAAGAGAATGAACCTCTTGCTTCCCAGACCGGCAAGTCAAAGCCGCAGAACTCCGACAGCATCTAGCCCAGAGCTTCTTGGACCTGAGGAATGTATGCCCTTGTCTGAAAAGACGACACATTGTCACAGAGCCCTGTGACATAGTTGTACTCTTATGCTATGACATAATTGTACTCGGTCTTATATAACCAGAAACCAAAACAAGTCAATAAATTAATAAACAAAACCACAAAGGTGATCTAGCATTAGCAACATTAAGTTAGTTCGGTGGAGAATATTGTTTTGCTTGAAACAGAACCCAGAGGGCAGAGAGGAGGAGCAAAGGAGTAGCAACAGAAGACTCGGGGCCTTCCCTGCCAGAGGCCGTTAGGAGGAAGGAATCCGGAGGACAGTAGGAAGTCAGGGTGAGGGAAGAGGACAGGAGGGAAGAGGACAGGAGAGAGCAGGCCAAGTCAGATGCTGCTCAGAGGAAGCTGAGAGCCTGGATTCCTAGCTACTCCAGGGCGGACCACACGTCCTCTGGGGGTGTATTTGCCCAGCACAGCCTGGCTAGCAGTGTTTCTTCCTTGGGCAGGTCTCCAGAAGTCTCAGATAATCCCCTTGCTTTTTAGCAAATTCTTTTTTTTTTTTTTTAATTTTTTGGTCTTTATTTTATTTTGAGACACAGAGACAGAGAGTGAGTGGGGGAGGGGCAGAGAGAGAGGGAAACACAGAATCTGAAACAGGCTCCAAGCTCTGAGCTGTCAGCACAGAGCCCAACGCGGGGCTCGAACCCACGGACTGTGAGATCATGACCTGAGCCGAAGTCGGACGCTCAACCGACTGAGCCACTCAGGCGCCCCAGCAAATTCTTGAAAATCCAAGCAGTACCACGTGACTATCCCTCTCTCCTCGGCCATCTTGCTGCCAATGGGAAGAATGTTTGCTGAGCTTTGCAAGGGAGCAGGTGTTGCTCCTTCCTATCTCCTTTGGGTGAGAACACAGACCATGAATGTAGTGTGTTAGCAGCAGGAAAGTGCTGGCGGTTCACTTGTAAATGGGTGGTAAGGGGAGGCTGCTGTGAGGGCGTGATGTGACAGTGATGAAGTGACATGAGGCGGAAGGCTTAAAGGAGCAAGCTGTGGGCATTTGCCAGGGAGGCAGTCTGCCGGGCCAAGTCTGACTGTTCTCAAGCATGGTTTAAATGGCCCTTCCTCCAGGAAGTCTCCCAGAGCTGTTCTGCCACACTTGGAGTTCCCACAGCTTTTCCTGCAGTGTGTAGCACTTTGCGCTGTGTCTTACAGCTCTCAACAGATTTGAATTATCTTTCCACTGGGCCAGGAGCCCCTTGAGGTGGACATCATGTCTCTTCCCCCTGGAATGTCCACCCTCGGAAGGCAGGGGTGTTTCCTGTCTTCACTGCTATATCCCCAGCCTCAGTTGGTGGTCTACAAATGCGTTCTGAATTGTCAGAGGCAGACCAGGGAGGGAGGGGGTGGGAATGGTCTGCCGTTTGCACTTAAGCTCCTGATGTGGACACTTCATCTCTTTGCCCTAGTCCCATAATGAGACCTGAATGGGCACAAGGTTTGTCAAAAGAATGGATGACTGTTGATTAAAACCCATCGTCCTCCACTCGATTTATCAGTCCAGAGGCCAAAAGTCAGAGAGAAGAAACTGAATCTGGCATGACCACCCGTCCTCAGTAGTTCGAGCAGCCATTCCTGTGACGCAATCCGCTCTGTCCCTGGATCCACCGGTTCTTCTGTCAGAGCAGCTGAGCAAGCCCTGGTCCATACTGTGCAGTGGGCCTTTGTTCATTCAGTAAGCATTTTTGAGTGCCTACTATGTACCAGGGATTGTTCTAGAGGCTGGGATGCAGCAGTGGACAAGGCAGGCAAAAATCCCTGCCCCCATGGAGCTGACATTCATATATACAGCAACAGATATATATAATCTGACATAGATATAGTGTCAGATGATGGTAAGTGCTTTAAAAATTATAGCAGGGAAGGGGAAGGGCTCCAAACTTTACATGGGTGCTCAGGGACAGCCTCACTAGTGTGACCCAGAGACACCACAAGGGGTGAGGGAATGAGCCATGAATATACCTGGGGGAAAAGCACTGCGGAGGGAACAGCCAGTGCAAAGGTCCCTTGGCTAGAGGAAGGTAGAAGGAAGACTAGAAAGTGAGTCCAAAGAGGCTTCCTGCCTGGATGACTCATCCCTGTCCTCTGGATCCAGAATCCTGCTGATTGATGCTGGCGGTGTGGACCCTGTATCAGAAGATAGGGAAGGGCTCTGGGGCCACCAGGCTGACTGTATTCTGCTTTGTGCTCACTCCCCTGGGTGGTCCTATGTAGGGCTGCTTCGAGCACCGCTCCGGGTGCTCTAGACATACACACCCCGTTTCCTTCTGGCCATCCAGGGTCCGCTCTTCCTCCCTTTCTTGAATAAGTGACAGACACACTCACTTTGGAACACTTGGGGCAGCCAGAAATGAGGACTGCAGATCCAGGAATGTAGAATTTCATGTAGCAAGCGTCCAAGGTTCTATCCCATGCAGCTAAGAAGATGGCAATCATTGGGTGTGTCACCCTGCCAAGCTGTCCCTTGGTCACCCATGGGTGTTGCGTTTGCACCAAGGGATTGCTGGGCAGGTTCCACTGATGTGAATGGCATCAGTGCTTGGACACCAAGATCTGAGCTCCATACACCTGAGACCCTCGAATGTCCAGAGTGGCACCCTGTCGTCCGATCCCGACCTGGAAGGAGTGGGAGGCACACTGGGCTGATCCAAGGAAGGCCAGTGGCTTCAGACGAGAGGTGGTCAGCAAGAAGCTCACCCAGGCTGTCAGCACGTGCAGGGTCAGCCAGGATGCCACGGCAGCCAGTACTTTAGGTAGCCCAGCTACGCAACTCTCCAGATGCTAGTCACTGAGGTTGCAAGATGCAGCAAAACACAATGACTCAAAGCTTGGGTTTTTGCCCTGGATTCAAATCCCAATTCTGTTATTTCCGTTCTGTTGGCAAGTTTTTTACTCCAGGAATAGTTTCCTTATCTGTAGAATGGGTTTACCTTCTTGGGTTGTTATAAGGATTTAGTGAAATAGAGCATGTAATCAATCCCTGTGTGGAGGTAATTATTGCTGCCTGGCTGTCTACTATTTGTTCCCAGGGGCCTAAGCCCTAAGCTCTTGCCTTCCTTTACCTTTCTAGCTTTGTTTTTTTACTTGGACCAGCCAGGGGATGTGGAATCTCCCAATGGTACCATCGTGCTAGCCCAGGGTAACAACACCAAACAGTTGATTCAGTGGGGGATGTTTTTAACGTAGGGCATAGGTTTTCTGGGGTGTCTGTGTTGTGCCACCCCAAGCAGAGGGCGAGACCATTTTGAGCCTCAAGACTCTTTTTTCTCCTCTCCAAAAAGTTCACTCTTTGTGAACTCTATGAATTCACAAAATGCATATGACTGTCATTGCAGAGCTACCATTCCCCGCTCCAAAATCAGCAAGATCCTTGTAGGAGAGGTGCAGTACAGGCAGTGTCACACCACCAGGGGGCGCTGTCCAGCTGGTTTCTCTCCCCCATTTCTCAAGGAGGCTGACGCCAGGCAGAATGAGGAGCCCTGGAAGGCAGGTTTGCCCTTAGGCTGCTGTCCATGGGCAGCTAGTCTGCACCTTGAAGATCTGCCACCTGGCGGGTTGGGAATGGCAATAACAGGGACTCTTCACATCACTTGGGCCCTTCACAGTTTGCCTCCTATTCCTGTACATGCATTCATCTTATGACTAAGGGGATAAACCCTAGATAATGAACTAAGGCTCAGAGATGTAAAGCGGCTGCTCAAGGCCACACAGCTGGTAAGTGGCAAAGCAAAGATCCCTCCTAGGCTTGCCTGCTGCCGACCCCTCGGCCCCAGAGTCTGACCAGAGGAGAGGCAGCATGGTGAGGGGGCAGGAGGGTGTCCTGGGAGACTGGAGCAGGGTCTGAGTCTTGCTCTACCTCCACCCAGCGCAGCTGACTATTCCTATCCATTCACTTCCCTTCTTCCCACACTGTGCGGTTTCAGCGACCTTCTCTATTTTGGCGAAAGTTGGTAAGGGGCTCAGGGAGCACGATACTGAGAGCCCTTGCACTCAGCTAAGATATGTGCTTTTCCTGGAGCACAGCCTGGGCTCTTTAGGGATGATTTTCAGAGCTGCCAGAGACGTCCACACTAGCCACCGCAAATAGCCACGACACCGTAGCCTGTAACCGCACCCCTAGTCTGGGGGCCGATGCTTGGACGCAAGGAGCCAAGGCAGTGTGCTAACAGAGGATGCCTAAGGCCACCATTCTTTCTACGTCATCACTATGCTCCGTGCTGTACATGCAGCCTCATGACAGCCCTGTGAGGCTCAATATTATGATCTCCATATTACAGGTGAGGAAACTGAGGCTCAGAGAGTACCTGAGCAGCTCAGGAGAGGGGGGCCTGGCTTTCCTCCCATCTCTGCCACTGACTGACTAGATGCATGGGGACTGGACAAACACGGATCTTAGCCTCTGCTTGAGTTCTGGAGAATGTGAAGGGCATAAGAGCTGGTTGTCCTTCAGCAAAGGTTTCCTGAGCACCAACTCTTGGAGACAGGGAGAAAGGAGACCGCAGGCTTCCAGGAGCCCACAAACCTAGGGGGTCAGCCAGGTCCTCAGTGAAGGATACATTGCAGCCATACCGGTGAGTATGTGCAGAGGACAGCAAGAGCGAGGCAGGGGGCTCTGGTGGTCGGCCAAGGTTTACAGGAGGTGGGGGGGGGGGGCTGGAGCCAGTCATCAAATGGTGAGGACTAGCATGCTCTGCAGAGGGGAGATGTGGGAGACCTGTGAGTGAAAGCCAGGGTATTGGGGTCCTGGCCTGGGGTGGGGGAACAGCAGTGAATGAGGGCTCCTTTCTGGGGCACATGCTTGGTCTTAGGAGAGAGATAAGGTGCAGGAAGATGCTGGGTATCCATGGAGGGAGCGCCCCAGGAAGCACATAGATTATGGAGACCCATCTCGGTGGAAAAAAATGTAGGTTCGGACTTGCTATAGTCAGAAAATTTCATGCCTCCGTGGGTGTGAATGTGTATGTGTGACTGTATCTTTGAAGCCTACGTCAAAGTGTTTTTACATCCACAATCTCTTTTCACTTTCCCAACTACCTTGAGAGGTTGGCTGGACAGAAATATCATCCTCCGGGACAGAGGAGCAAACAGAACCCCAGTGGGATGAAATGTCTGGCCCACGGTCATGGGGCTCAGTAGTTGAAAAGCCAAGGTCTATGCTGGCCCCAGCTCTCTGCTCCTGCCCCAAAACTTTAGCCTAGACTGCTGTCCAATCTCCCAGGACCCTGCATCCCACAGGCCACCAAGCCACCTGCCTCCTCCTGCATTTTTACAGGAAAACCTCCATCAGGTCTGGTAGCTTTGGGGGCAGGAGTGAAGGAATGAAACCAGAAGAATGAGGGTCCCAGTGGCTGCAGAGGCCAGAACCCAAGACAAGGGTTGAGGGTCCATCTTCTTCTCCCAAACTGCTTAAAGTGCCCACCACCGCCTTAAGGAGGAACGGCCACAGAGAAAGGACCTGGGTGAAGCCCTGTGCTGGACCTCCAGGGCGGACTGGAGAAATGGTCCCCCTAGCCTGACCTCTACTTTTCAAATCTCTAGTGGGATTTGGGGACCGAAGGTCTGGGGGAGCAGGGAGTCGACCTCTGCTCTCTGCCAGTAACTGTGGGCACTTGCAAAGCTCTCTCTTAGTGCCAGACACTGCTCTGAGTGTTGCACACATATTCTCAATCTTCACAACCACCTCAGCAGGAAGCTATAATTATTACCTCCCATCTACAGGGAGGCACAGAGAGGTTTCAGCGACTTGCCCAAGATCACTCAGTTTGTAAGTGGAAGAGCTGGAGTTCTAACCCAGGAAATCTGTCTCTAGGAGCTACTCTACCCTGTTATTATTAATACCAATTATAAGCAAAGCTACCACTTGACTAGGACCTCCTGTGTGCCTGGGGCTCAGTTCCTTGCAGCAAGGCCTGGACTTGGGCACTGATGGTCTGCACATTTCTCCTTTCATAGATGAGTCAATCTGGGCTTAGCAGGCGACCTAGCGGGAGGCGACTTCACAGTCTCACAGATGCTAGGTCTACCTAAATCCGAAGTGTCCACTCTACACAGCCTCTTTGGGGGCATCTTTGACTCGCTGTGTGACACTGGGAAAGCACAATTCTTTTCAGAGCCTCAGTTTCCCTATTGCTTAGGTCTTCTACTCCTGGCCTCCCTGCTCCAGCGAGTGACAGAGTGGGTGGGGTTGTGGTGCTGTAGGAGTGAGGGTCTCGGCTGCTCAGGGCCTTTCCTTGCCCCCACCCTTGTGCCCTCCGTCCCGCCCTTCGCAGAAGTCGCCAATCCGCCCCCCCATTCCCCCTCCTCCATTGGTGAGTTGGGACGGAGAGGGGCTGGGTGCAGAGTCGCTGCTGCATCACCTAGAGGTCAGCTAGCCTGGGTAGTAGAGAAGGCCCAGCTCAGATTTGGGTAAGGGCCGAAGGGCCCAGAAGCCACGTGCTCCGGGCAGTTCTGCTGGAAGCGGACCGTCCTCTGGGGAAAGAGAAGCGCCCAGGACTTGAGGAGGGGGCGGGGAGGGGGAGCCTGAGGAGGCATGTTCTGGACAGAAGGGATGGGGGTGGGAGGAGGTAGAGAAGACGCGGACAAAGGAGGCGGCCGGCAGCCCAGCTGTTTTGAAAAATGCTTCCTGTTTCTTTAAAGGCGCTCGCAGTTCGGGCGGCCGGGGCTAGGGAGGCGGCGGCGGCGGGAGCTGCCTCCTCTCCGGGCGGCGGCGCTGACTGATCTCGCGAACTGGGCTTCTGTGTAAACTGAGGCTAAACAAACACAGATGGAGCGCAGCGGGCGTTCTCCAGAAATGCTGGCAAGGCGGCAGCGACTTCAGATGACACTCTGAGCGCTCCGGGAACGGACAGCCCGGCGGCTTCGCGGAGCCGGCGGCGCAGCTGCCCCGGGCGAGGGGGAGAGAGGGAGGGAGGAGGGCGGGCGCGAGAAGGGGGAGAGCCCGAGACTCCCAGGCGCTGAGCGCGGCGGCGGCCCGGGCAGAGCCGGCGC
Source organism: Cryptoprocta ferox (assembly GCA_028646485.1). Lineage (NCBI taxonomy): Eukaryota > Metazoa > Chordata > Mammalia > Carnivora > Eupleridae > Cryptoprocta > Cryptoprocta ferox. Next base: position 94,520,625 of record CM053576.1, read on the forward strand.
GCAGCGTGCAGAGCGAGCGCGGCGGGCGCGCGGCCCGGGCAGCCCCACGCCCCTGCCTCTCGCGCTGCCCGCGCCATGAAGCACATCCCGGTTCTCGAGGACGGGCCGTGGAAGACCGTGTGCGTGAAGGAGCTGAACGGCCTCAAGAAGCTCAAGCGGAAAGGCAAGGAGCCGGCGCGGCGCGCAAACGGCTATAAAACTTTCCGATTGGACTTGGAAGCGCCCGAGCACGGCGCCACCGCCACCAACGGGCTGCGCGACAGGACCCAGAGGCTGCAGCCGGTCGCGGCCCCGGTGCCGGCCCCGGTGGCGCCCGCTGTTCCTTCAGGTGGGGGTGCGGACCCAGCCGGGGAGCGCCGGGGCGCCCGGGTGCCGGAGGTCTCGGACGCGCGGAAACGCGGCTTCGCCCTGGGCGCAGTGGGGCCGGGACTCCCCACGCCGCCGCCGCCGCCGCCGCCGCCGCCGCCGCCGCCGCCGCCTCCGGCGTCCCAGGGCCAAGTACCTGGGGGTCCCGAGGCGCAGCCTTTCCGGGAACCCAGCCTGCGTCCCCGCATCTTGCTGTGCGCACCGCCTGCACGCCCCACGCCGTCGGCGCCCACTGCGCCCCAGGAGTCTTCGGTGCGCCCGGCGCCCCCCACGCGCCCCGGGGAAAGTTCTTACTCGTCAATTTCACACGTAATTTACAATAACCACCCGGATTCCTCCGCGTCGCCTAGGAAACGGCCGGGCGAAGCGACCACTGCAGCCTCGGAGATCAAAGCCCTGCAGCAGACCCGGAGGCTCCTAGCGAACGCCAGGGAGCGGACGCGGGTGCACACGATCAGCGCAGCCTTCGAGGCGCTCAGGAAGCAGGTACCGGCTCCCAGCCGCACACCCACACTGCGCCCGGGGGATGGTTGCCGGAGTGGGTGGGTGAGTGCGGGGAGATTTTAGGGAGGATGAGGGTGTGAAGCTCGTATTGTTCCCGCCCAGTCGGCCCCAGGGCCCAGACAAATTTGAGCCCTTTTAGGGCAGTAACCTTTGTCACAGCGTTGGTACGGATCTTAGCTTGCAAAGTGAGGGCAAAGGTTCGAGATCTCCGGCCCAGGCACGTCCCGGTTCTTCCCCCAACCCCCCCAGGGTGACCCTGTCTGCGCGTCTGACTTCAGCCCTCATAGTTCACTTTTATGGCAGCGAGTTATTTGCCTCCCCGGGTCCCTGGGGCGCGGTGGGGAGTGGAGAGAGGGAATGTGGGAATCTGTCTCCAGCGAGGAAGAGTGGGGAAGACCCTTCGTCTTCGGGCATTTAGCGTGGTCTGGGTCTTGGGAGGCCCAGGTGCTGCGGAGGAGTGGACCTAGTTTTGCTAGCCCCTCTTCAGCCCCTACCTCCCAAAAGGGATATATATCCCTGTACTCAGGCTGCTTCGGGGTTCTGCACCCCATTCCCTGGTATCCTTAAGGATCTGGGCTACAAGCCTGCGTCCTCTCCCCAGGGGGTATCCTCAGGAATTGGGTGGTGAGAGCCTTCCCAGGGGATAGCCTCAGCTGCCCCCCATGGTCAAACAGGTAGGTCTACTGAGGGGACCGGATGGTTGGGGGATCTTCAGATCCTAGTTCTGAGGTGGGTCAGGGGCTTCTCAGTATGGGGCTGGTGGGCACTGCCCTAACCAGCGTCCTCTGGGGGGCTGAGTGAAGAAGAACATTTGTCAGAGAATTACCCTTAGTGGGGAGGGGCAGTTTTGAAATTAGACTTTAAACAGGACTGGGACTGCCCTGGGGTTCTAGACTTCTCATTTTCTTAGAAGGGAGATCCAAGAAGAGGGTAGTAAGTGCCCCTGCTCCCAGCCCCACAGGGCATGGGGAAAGATTGGGGGTGGATGTGACTGGTTTAGATGTTCAGGTTTTTTGCTTACTCTATAGCTGATTTCTTGTGTGACTCCAAGAAAGTAACTCAACCTCTCTGGGCTTTAGCCAACGACAAAGCATCTGAGCAAACATGATCTTCTTTTTGGATCCCACTGTCTTCCTCCTTGGGCGGAGTAGACAGGTACATGGGTCCATCCATTGAAAGGGAATTGAGCACCTGAGAGAAAAAAGGCTCTACAACTTGAGCCAAAGTGTCTTGCTTGGGCTTGGGTAAGATGCTTGGTCAGTGAGGTGGCCAGCCACACCGGCTGGGACCCTGGGCAGTGGGCCCAGTGGAACATTCAGGCTTATTCTTGGATAGCAGCTCTGTGTCTGAACGCCTGGGGAGGGTGGCAGCCTGTAGAGCATCCTACAACCCACCCCAAGGATGGAAGGATGACAGAAGGGCAGAAAGATGCCTATCTGCTTGCTTCCCTTGCGGCTAGGGAGACGCTCCCAAATTGGGGAGGCCACGTGCCCAGAGCATCACAGCCGGTGAGCAGCAGGGCAGGGCTGTCACCTCGGTCCCTTTGACTGCCAGTTAAAGGCCCCCTTGGCCCCTCTGGATGCCTCTTTCATTTCTGAGAAAGTATTCGTGGTCTCTGTGTACTCAACTACATCGCATTCAGTGGCTTTAACTTCTTTCAGTACTATTGTATCTTATTTGATCTTATACCGTGTAAGCCCATTCAATGGAGTGGAAAACTGAGGCCTGGAGAAGGAAGGAAGGAGACTTGTCCAAGATCACCTAGTGAGTTCAGGAAGCTGACAGCAGTTTCTGGAATGCCTGCCTGGCCAGACGCTTCCCACAGTGACATCTTTGTACCAGTGTCATGTTTATTCACAATCAGAAGCTGGTCAACACATGGTTGCATCTGAGATGAGATTATTTGAATCCTGGTCCCTTTTTGCTTCTGCCCTTCCTGTGGGGGAAGTTCAACATAAAAAGGACAGATTCAGGGACATACCTGTGTCTATATAATGATCATTACACGTACCCAAGGACACACACAAATACATGGTCACGGAGGTGCCTGCTCTTGTTTGTTCCCTCCTTGCTCAAACCCCCTGTCCCTTCCCTAGAATAGGCCATAGAAGGCATCTGCCTATTGTCTGGGAGGGAAGGAAATAAGGCAAGGGCACTTGTGGTCTCAGAGCCAGGGGCTGAGGCCACACCCACCATGGCACCCATCTGATGGAGAAAGTCCTGTGTCCCCAAGGAGCGCCTTCCTCCTCTGGGCCTCAGTCCCCCACGTGTAAAAGGCGCACGCAGCCACATCCCAGTCCAGACCCTCCAGTCCAAACAGGCTGTAGCTCGGGATGAGGCTCAGGTTTGACTGTTTGAAATGGGCCCTTGGCAAAAGAGGAAAAGGAAGGAGGATGGTTTTGCCTGAAATGAGGGCTTGGCCATCACAGCACCGAGATCAGTTCTGGGACTGTGGCTCTGATCTGGGGTTTTGTTTCCCTGGGCAGCTTCCTGGTCTGGCTAAAAGAGCACTGGGTGAGGAGTGCAGGGGCCCCCTCTGGGTTTGAATCATGCCTTTGCTGCAGGCTTTCTGTGTGATCATGGAAAGTCACTTTCCCTCTCTGGGCTTCAGTTGATAAAGCTGGAAAATGGTGATAAGGCTCCCCCCACCCTAGCTTCTTTGCCAAGAGCAAATGAAGAAAGGAATGGGGCTGTAGGAGGAATGAACAATCCCTGAGCATTTATAGTGTCCTCAGTGCCAGGCAAAGCCTTAGAGGTATGGAAATAAATATTCTATAATCATTTTATTTTATTTTATTTAAAAATTTTTAACATTTATTCATGTTTGAGAGAGATAGAGACAGAGTATGAGTGGGGGAGAGGCAGAGAGAAAGGGAGACGCAGAAGCAGGCTCCAGGCTCTGAGCTGTCAGCACAGAGCCCAGTGCGGGGCTTGTTAACTCATGAACCTCGAGATCATGACCTGGGCCGAAGTTGGACACTTAACTCACTGAGCTACCCAGGCGCCCCCATAATCATTTTAATAACAATGATAGAAGGTACCATTTATCAGATGTTTGCTTTGGGTCGAGCACTGGGCTAAGCATATTATGTGTATAGTTCATTTAATGAAATAGGTAGTATTATTAGCCTCCCCCCATTTCACAGGTAGTGAAACTGAGGTTCAGAGAGCTTATGTGAGTTGGCTGAGGTCACAGCCTTTTGCCACCACATGGGGCCTTGCGGGTTTTGTAACGCACATCTCTTTGGTGTACAGTCATTAGATTTGCGTGTGCTGGTGCGTCCTTGGCATGGTGCAGGTACAGCCTGGATAGCTGTGTGCCACTGTCACTGTAGGGCCGGGATTCAGATCAGAGTCAGTGAGTCACTCCAGTGCCCAGGCTTCTAAGAGCTCTGCTTCTCGAGCTCTTGAATGCCCTGGAGCTGTCCACCCTCAGCACCAGGAAGCCTTCCGTTTGGTCCAGCCCACTCTGCTCTTAACCAGAAAGGGAATTGGGGGCAGCTGCTTGGCCAAGGAAGTGCAGGTGGGGAGAGGCCCTCTGGTCTTGGTGGGGGGGAGGGGGGTGTAGGGCAGATGGTCAGGCCACAGCACATGCCACCAGCCCAGCTGCATAGGGCCCTCCCTGCCGCCTCATGTGAAGGCCATGTGTGCACAGCTGGGCCTGGCCCGTGTGCAGGGCTGCTCGGGGCCAGGTGGGAGGGGGTCAGAAGGAAAGCCTGGCCTTGCTGGGTGAGCGAGGGGAGAGGCCAGAGTTCTGGCCTCAGCCTCCTGGCAGAACGTTGGGACAGCTGGTGTGCGTGCAGCTTTCCTCTCTCCCGTCAGAACTTGAAGCCCCTCAGCCTTGATGGAGGAATGGCAGCCTTACAGGGCAGAGGCCTGGGGTGGCAGTGCGGGGGCCCTCAGGGCCTGCCAAGACACCTCTTTATGAACGGGCTGCCAAGCAGGTTGGGCCTGGGGCCCCTTCCCTGCTGTCTTCCCAGGGGATCCTCACCGAGTGAACTCAGGGTGGACCGTGAAGGGGGCATTGGATGGTGCCCCCAAGCCTGTACCTCCCTTAGTCCTGACCCCATAGGATGCCGGGGGCTGTGACCCCTCACACCTCCTCAGGGATTGGAGGCAGGCCAGCTTTGAGGACTTCATTCACATGGTTGAGGGGTGACAGAGGGCTTTACTCTGCCCCCTCAGGACCACAGTCACCAGGGTGACTGTTTATTGAGCCTCATTGCATTGGGGGAACCTGAGCCTGTTGCACACCGCTGCTGTCACCTTTCCATTTTACAGATGAGAACACTACAGAGAGGTTAAGCGAGTGACCAGGACTTGTACCCGGGTCTGTCTAGCCCTGGGGCCATGGCTCTTAACTACTAAGACCCAGGTTCTCAGGGTCCGGCCTCGTGGCTGTGTGGAAAGGGGATTTTAGAGAACCTATTGCCGTAGAACTTGACAAGGACCTCGCACAGCCCTGCACCAAGTGGCTTCACCCCAGGCAGCCAGCACTCACTGGCTAATCACTGAGCGATTAGAGAATAGTTTCAAATGCAGTCGGGTTCAGCTGTGTGCTGTGGACATGGTGGTATTGGAGCTCTGTTGATCCAGGAGTACCGATGGGCTACCCGGAGGGCATCCCGGGCTGGGTCTGAAGAGGGGGAGGGCTTTGAGGACTTTCCTGCATGGGCTGGTAGGTTCTTAGGTTTGTTTCTCTGTAGCAGCTTCTGATATTTGCCTACTGGGCTTCCACTCTGAGGTAGTGGTATTCTGATGATCATTTTGTTGGTGAGGAAACTGAGGTCCTTTAAGGTTATGGAACTACCTAAGGTCACATTAGATGGCCAGGAGCAGAGCCAGGTCCTCAGGCTCCCAGGCCAGTGCCCCTCCCACCTTCTTCTGCTTCCCAGAGCCAGAGAGAGTCTGGCTTGAGATGGGTGGGATGGGATGTTTGGGGGGGCCTAGGGGACCTTGTGAAAATCCCTACCCCTGGTCCTCTGAAGCTTGAGAATCCTGATGGGGTGAGCACGAGGCAGGTGCTTTACTTTCCTGGAAGTTGGGCAATCTGTCAGGAGTTGAAGCCAAGTGACCCTGCTATCTCCTGTGCCCTGTGTCCTCTGACTAGGGTCACAGACAGCTGCTGAGGGGTTTCCCTGCATGTGGTGGGGTTGCTGGTGATGCACAAAGGCTAACGTTCCACGGGATGATCAGTCTAGAACTCACCATCCGCAGCTCAGAAGGGTGGGCTGCCGGTCCCCCGACCTTTGGCTATAAAGGCTCATCCAAATCCTCAAGCAATTGCTTCTGGCTCATTGGAAGGAGCCCAGCTGAGGCATCAGATGCTTCTCTGTACAGTGGAAGTGATCATTTCTACCTCACTTTTTAAAGATAAATATAGGCATTGTATTAAAACCATAGATAAAGTTTAAAGATAAATATAGGTGTATGTGAGAAATATCCTTAGTAGATCACAGTAAACAGCAAGAGGTGGCCTGGTCCCCACAGCCATGTGGAGTCCCCAGGCATTGTTATCCCTGCTCTCTGGGTGAAGGAACTGAGGCTCAGAGAGGTAAAGCCACTTGCCCAGAGTCACACCATGGATTAGTGTCTGTGATTCATACCAGCTCCTTCCACCCTACCTCCACCTCCCAAAACTAGACCTGCTCCTAGACTCTTTGCAGGGGCCAGGCCAGGCCAGGGTGCTTCTGACCGGCCTTCTGGGGCCAAGGGGCTGCATCCTGGGGCTTAAAAAGCCCAGGAGGGTCCGGAATTAACCAAGTGAGCTGAGGACCACCTCCCTCCTGGGGAGGGGAGGAGGAAGAGTGAGCTGCCCAAGAGGTGCCCTTGGTGGCCCATATATGGCCACCTGTGGCGGAGGGAGCCTGGGGAGCTCAGTGGCCATGTACCTTCCTTTATTTGGGGGAAGGTTTTAAATGGGACAAATGACCTGCGAATTTCTCCCATAGTGCCAGATATACAGCTAGAGCTTGATAGATGGTTTTCGTGTCAGATCTGGATTTTGATAGAAGCAATGGGACAGAGTGACAAACGTGGCCCAGAGCCTGGCACGGGAGCCCCTAGGTTGGCCTTGGCCTCATCAGTGCAACCCTGCAGTGCCCTTGTATCCCCACGTGCAGCTCCTTCCTGAGATCCTTACTCCCCACTGGCAGGAAAGCCCATCTGTTCAGGGCCAAGAGCTCAATGAGCTGGGTAACTCCCAGCGTGGCTCCTGGGTGAAAACAACGGCAGGGACCTGTGTCCCTGAGCTGTGCCCAGTGCCCAAGAGCCTCTGCCAGATAGGCATTCCCTCCTGGGGTGCAGAGGAGACAGAACTGCTGGGCTGGCTTTTGAGATCCCCCCTCCCCCACTCCCGTGAACCTTTCTATCCCACAGACCTTGTTGATTTGTTCAGGCTGATAGAGCAGGATTCTCTCAACTCTGGTTGGGAAAGCCAAAGTGCATTCTTCTGCTGGCCTTTCTCGGCTTTTGTTGGATGGGTTTGGAGCCACAGCCAGGGCTGGGTGTCGGAGGTGGGAAGGGGGAGTGCACAGGAGGCTGGCATTCTGTCTGTCACCAAGCTGCTCCTCCTTCAGTTTCCCAGCTTGGTAAGTGGCAACTCCTTGGTGACTGGAGGATTTCGGAAGGAGACAGCAAACCTTGCCTCTGGTGGGGGTGCCATTTCAGGACCCCGGGTGGCAGGGTGTGGGGCTATGAGCCAGCATGGTGTCCTGGCACCGGCCTCCTGCTCCTCCCCTGCTCCGGAACCCCTCTTTGGAGACTTTCTGCAGTCATAACTCACTGACTTGTATCAGTCCTTACTCTGTGGGATGCACCGGTCATCTCACTTAATCCTACCATGCTAGGAGGGCAGTCCTGGGGGCATCTGAAGAGGATGGTGATGTCACTCACCCAGACTCTTACAGCTGGGGAGAGAGAGCTAGCATCAGGAGTTAAACCCAGATGACCAAAAGGGATGTGTACTTCAGCTCTACGCTGAATACCTAAATCTCCATCCTCAGGGAGAGGGAAGGGTTTTGAACCCACTTCTAAACATTCTGGAGACACCTGGTGAACATGGAGGTAGATCATTCATTTATTTATTCATTCATTCCCTCATTCAACAAACGCTCTTGAGGGTCTGTTTACGGCCGAGGCCTGTGCCGGGTCCTATAGACATGGGCCTTCCCCCAACGGCTCACTGGGAGACTGGCCATTAAATGAGTCACGATAATCGCGAGTTAAGGACAGTTGGGGAGCTATGAGAACATATTAAAGGCAGGTGCCCTTTTGTACACTCCTACCCTTGCCCCCTGGTTTTGGGTTGGGTAGGAAAGGTCAGAGAGAGCTCCTGGACACGGTGAGGTTTCAAGTGAGATCAAAATAGATGATGCACTTAGTTAGAGACCCCATCTGAGGCGACTGTCTTCATGATTTCTTAATCTCTGCACCAGTGACAGTTTGGGCCTGGCGATTCTTGGTGGTGGGGGCCTTATAGGACCCTGTGCATTGTGGGCTGTTTAGCAGCAACCCTGGCCTCTATCCAGTAGGAGTCAGTAGCACCTCCCCTCCCCCACTCCCCAAGATGGACAGTTAGGTGTGTCTTGCGGACATTGCCAACAGTCCCCTGAGGGACAGAAGCATCCCCAGTTGAGAACCACCGGCCCAGAACAGTGCCTGGCATATGGGGGATACTCACCAAATACTCGTGGGATGGACATGCTGGGGTGACCGCCTCCATGGGATGGGGGTTAATCAGTTCCAGAAGCGGGGGTAGGGGTGGCTGCTGGGTATAGATCCTGGAGAGCCAGAGAGCGGAGGAGACCAGAGCCCTGGTTGCTGGGTCAGCGCGTTTCAGCCGTGTAGGTGAACGGTGTGTCAGAGGCGCAGTGGGCTGTATCAGCACCGGCCATTTGCACGTCACAGCGCAGAGCTCAGCTGTAGTCTTCATCGCCCTTTGCTCACATAGGACAGTGTTAAAAAGGTAGAGGCCCCATCTCTTCATGCCGTACAAACCCGTGTGCAATTAATGAGTGTGTACTTGGAAATGAGTCACTGACAAGCATGTCTGGTTGGGACTGTTAAGTATATATTGTGCACCTGTTGTATGCCCAGCAGCACCTCAGGTCCAGAGAGCATAAAGAGAAAGAGAAAAGAAAAAGAAAACCAACCGTATGTGTGCCCTCCCCGCTAAGCACTGGCACTTGCCTTCGTGTGTTCCCAGAGCCCCAGATACCTAATTCCATTATGACGCAGTAACATAACTCTTGAGCGTGAGTCCTCTGAAGCCAGGAATCGAGTTATTGTTCATATTTGGACCCCCGTGTGAGTGGATGCATGGAACGTCGTAGCTGACACGTGTCCGTTCTCTTAGAGAGACTCCTTGGGGAGGCTGGGGGACAGAGTTCTGTCATGGCGGGAACTCACGCTTCATTCCTGTTGCCTTGTGGGCCTCAGTTTCTTCCCCTGCAAAATGGGAACATGGATGCCCCCAGAGTCTGTGAGTGGATGAGTTGGGATGTGTGTGTGTGGGGGGGACAACAGGTGCTTTGAAAATAAAATCCGCATCAAGGGATTGGACAGGCCACCTCTGCTGCCCTGCAGTCCCCTCTCAGGCGGTGGGACATCATTGTGAGGGGCCCCACATTGGCCTGGCCGGGGTGCCCTGCTGGGCCTTGCTCAGCACAGAGACCTCCGGCAGCCCCTCCTGATGCCTCCTCAACCCCCAGGTGCCGTGTTACTCATACGGGCAGAAGCTGTCCAAGCTGGCCATCCTGAGGATCGCCTGTAACTACATCCTGTCCCTGGCGAGGCTGGCCGACCTCGACTACAGTGCCGACCACAGCAACCTCAGCTTCTCCGAGTGTGTGCAGCGCTGCACCCGCACCCTGCAGGCCGAGGGCCGTGCCAAGAAGCGCAAGGTATGTGCCGGCCACTCAGGTAGCAGCCTCTGGAGGGGGACAGGAGAGGCAGGAAGAGGAATCAGGCCACCCCACTCTCACCCAGGCTTCTAAGGGGGCCAGAGAGATCAGCCTCTTAGAGGTTTGCAGGGGGTTGCTCCGGCTTCAGAGCTCCTCGCGCCCCTAGGATTATGGGGGTGACTGTACTCCTGGTGATGGGGCTGGGGGGTACCTTGGACAGTCACCCTGGGCCTCCGGGCCTGGGTTTGCTCACATTGCGGGAGATGGTGTATCTGAAACTCTTTCTGGTTCTATGTGCTCTGGTGCTGGTTTGCCCATGCGGCCCCTGATAGATTTATATCAGAATGAGATCCTCCGAGCAGGGTGACAGCCCGGAGAGCCCTTCGGCATGTTTTGGGAGTGTGACTTAGCCTGTGGATTACCTGAGGCGGTGCATTAAGGCAAGTGATAATTGTGATTCATTCATTCATTCTGGAGAGATTTGCCAAGCCCCACCCATGCTGGGCAGGGGCTATAACAATGACAGACATATGGTCCCAGGCCCCATGAAGCTCACAGCATAGTCAGAGTGACCCCTCCCTTCTGCCAGTAGATATGGATGGTACGGGATGGCAAGGTGGCCTCGGAGGTCTCTGCCAAGGATGGTGGAAGGCCAGGCAGAAGAGGGACAGGTCACCTCTCCTGCCCAAGGGAGTTTGAAAGAGCCTCTTAGTGTAAGTAGTGTTTGATCTGGGACCAGAAGGACAACCAAGAGGTAACCAGGAAGATAAAATGCGGAATAGCATCTGAGACAGAGGAACAGCCTATACAAAGCTTGATGTGTTTAGAGACATATGTGCAGGAGGAAAGGTGGTGGGCACAGCTGTGGTCCCTGAATGGCCTGTACTTCCATTCTTTCCATTTGGGGGCGAGGGCCAGGCAGCGTGGAGCCAGGCTTGTGGCAACCCTCTAGATGTCTGTTCCTATGAGGCTAGGGGAAGAGACACAGAGGGTGGGACCCAGTCTGTGTCCACAAGGAGGGTGGAGGCTGTGAGAGATGCCCAGCTTCTCTGGGCATCCAGGGTGGGGAGGGTGGGGGAGCCCGGTGACTGTCATCCTCGATCCTTCCTTCTGCCTTTTCCATCCTTCCTGACCTGCCTCTCCCTCTCGTCCCTGACGTTCCTGCTTCAGCCCCCCTTTCCAGCAGGCTCCTCTCTGGGTTCTCCAGGTTTCCCAGAGGCCTCTGGGCCCTCAGCCAGGGAGGCCCCCCCCTCCCGGACTCTCCTGCCTCCACCAAGGAGGGCCACGCACGTCCTCACCACCAGCCGCTGCTGCAGTAATTGTACGTTGCATTCCTGGGAGTGATTTAACATGGACCAATTAGATGAAATCCTCATCAAGTGGGTGAGAGAGGAAGCGCCACTGGCTGCTGGCAGGGCGGCTTTCCTCTGGAAAGTGACACGGGTAAATTAAGGGCGTGATTGATGGCTCCATGCAGGGTTCTGTGACAAAGGAGGTTTGTAAACTCTGGGTGAACTTCCCGTGGCATTCGGGCGGTCCAGAGGTGTGGATGGGCAGGGTGGCCAGGCGCCGTTCGCTCCAAATCCACCCCTCATCCCCTCGCCTCCCCCCCAACAAGGTCCCTCTATGCAGCAAGACAGGAGTACTGAGGCCCCCCTCTCTTCCCTGTTCCTTGATTGGAGCAGACCCGGTCCTGGGCTGCGGAGGACAGAAGTGGATGGGGTGAAGGTGCCCAGCAGAAATGAGCTTTTGGCTTCCCCTGAAATCATTGCAAATCTAAGATACCTTAGAGGCCATCTGGTCCAACCTTCCCATTGTCCAGATTGGGAGACTGAGGTGGCAGACTGTGGTTCAGAGCATCAAAGAACCCTGAGTTCACAGTCACCTACCAGCTGTGTCATCTTGGACCCATTTCCTAACCTCTTCGAGCCTCGGTTCTCTTGCTGATAAATGGGCCCAGTGGGAACATCATCAGTGATTTCTCAGGCTCTCTCCAGCCTGTGTGTCCACACAGGGGTCGTGCCTCACCTCAGAAGAGCATGGGGCCGCGTGCATCCTGCACCCCCTACTGCTAACTGTCCACAGGCTGCTACCTCCCGAGGGCTGTGCCTGCACCGTCAGCACTGCCAAGAGGACTTAGATGGACAGGGTCCTGGAGTTGCCGGGACAGCTGAGGACTTCTCCAGCCCCAGTGTTGTGCCCTGGCAGGCAGGGGGTTCGCAGGGCCACCCCGTGTCTGTAACCTGTGCTTCCCTGCATCTCTGTCACCATGCAGGTAGGTGAGCTCTGAGATGGCCTTCCTCAGGGATGGTCTCTCGTGACCTGCCCAGTGGCCCTGAGTAGCTGGGCAGGCCACCTTTTTGTTAGTCAGAACCAAGGAGGCTGGTATCCCTGGAGATTGATCATTCATTCACTCACTCACTCATTCATTCATTCATTCATTCATTCAATGTTCATTTGAGCACATGCAGTGAGTTCCACACTGAGGCTTGACCCTCCATAGTCCCTGTACACAGAGTATATGGATTTGGGGCTCAGATCAAGCCTCTGGACCCCTCTCCTGCAGCCACTGAGGGTTTGGGGATGGGGGTGAGCCAGGCTTAAATCCTAATGAGAGAGGTAGAAAGCAAAGAAGGGAACAAACTAGAAAACACATACCGATATAAGTGGCTCAAAGAAGTCCTCTGTACATGGCAGTGACCCTCACCAGTATGACTGATAGCAACTTCAGCTGTCCCACTCGATGGCTCCCTTGCACAGTTAATGTGTCCTCAAGAGGCTGGGCGGCCCTTTCTCAGGACACCTCCTTGAGTGATGGCACATCGCGTCATCTGAGATCCCCTATAGCGCTGACGAGCTGCCTTGCCTGCCCCGCCAGACTTGCGTTAAGAACGGGATTTAATCTGAATTCAGCTCCCTCCGCTCCCACCCCAGGTCCCAGGTGCATCCTTCTGCCCCATCTCAGTCCTTCCCTGACAGGGTGGGAGATTGGTGTCCCTTGACCAGTGGGTTCTCTGTCTCTGGTCCTCATGGAAAGCAACTTTGAGGCTTCAGAGCCTCGTCTGAAAGCCCCAGTTGTGCGGCGAGGCCTGTGTCGGAGGCTGCCTAGCCCAGAGATGGTGGGGAAGAGTGGATGGGCCCTGGAGAGCTCAGTTCTGACTCTGGCTGTAGCTGGAGATAATGCACGTTAAGCACCTGGCTCTGGGCCATGTTTCTGCAGCTCCTGTTTTTAAAAGCAGCTACTCCTGGGAGCTTTGGAGGGGGTGGAGGAGGAGGAGGAGGAGGAGGGGAAAGAGAAAGAAGAACAGAAAGCTGTTTCACACCTGGGCTGGGTGGGCCTTGCCAGACCTGCAGAATAGGAAAGGACCAATTTCCCACAATCGAGGATGCCCCCTTTCGAGCGACTTTAACCTACTGAGTAATAATAATAGTGGTAATAATGACAGCTACTAACACTGAAGGCATAGTTTCAATGCTAGTGCTAAATGGCCAGTAAGTCCGTGCCCTCAAGTTGCTTGCAGGCTATTTGGGGATGGGGAGAGAGAAAACGTCATGATGCATTGACTCCTGGGCAGCGGTTAGGGACCCCCGGGGCTGTGCCAGATGGAGGGAGGCTGGCTCTATAAGACTCCTAATGCGTTGATCTGGGCCAGAGGAAGCCCTGAAGCTGATGCAGCTCCATCAGACTTGTGTCTTCCCTCTTTTCTTGCTGCTTTTTAGGCGATGGATGCTTTTCTTGGTGATGGCAGGTTCCAGGGTGACCTGCTCCTTTTCGGAAGAACAGCTCGTGTGCGGACTTCTGTAGCTTTGGTGCTGGGGACAGGCGGGGGTGGTACATTGGTTTTGGGTTGGGGGGTCCATGGGAGCCAAGGGTGTTTCAAGGGGCCCCTTAGTGTCTGAGTGGAGACCCTTATGTGGACTGTCCCCAAGCCCTGAAGCAAGTGACACAGTCTCGAGAGCTCCTGCTCTGGCTGGATCCAACTGCCTGTGCGCCTGGGCTCCTGTGTCCCTAGAGTATCCACCAAGGGGCACTGTCCTGGCTCCGTCCCCACTTGAGTGTACATAGCCACCTGCACTGGGGCCTCAGTTCCCGCTTCTGTGGGGTGGCCTGTCACCAGAAGTGATTTCTAAGGCCCTTTCGACTGGACTTTCTGAGCTGAGGTCACCTCAGCCCCTTTTTCTGTCTGAATGACTAAACGTGTTCCTTCCCCTGTGCCCCGCGTGGGCACCTCACACAGACCTGAGAGCTGCTCACAGAGACTGCCATCTCTCCAGTGCAGTGTGTCCCGGAACACTGGTCATGCCTGATGTTCTTAGAGCCTGGGCTACATGCCGGGCACGGTGCTTGGATCTTGTGATGTATCACCTCGTGACTCTTCCCTCCAGGCCTGCGAGGGGGGTACTGGTACTGTCCCATTACACAGATAGTGACGCTGAGGTTCGGAGGCATAAGGAACTTGACCAAGGTCCCTTAGCCAGTCAGAGAGATGTGCAGGGGCCCCTACCCTTCCCTGTCCTGCCTCCCATGTGGAAGTGGGTGTGTGAGAAGAGGTTCTATTTCCAAATCCTCCCGGCCAAGTTGCTGAGTTAAATACCATTTGCCTTCAAAGCCCATAGAGTCCATCTCTGCTGGGAAAAAAGGGGGGTGGGTGGGAAACCACCATCAAATTCCCTTCTAGTCATAAAAATGGATGCAATTTATTTTTTCTGGCATTCCGATTACATAGACGTTTGTCGCCAGCTGTTTGCTCTAACACAGAGTGTTCTCTCAGCTGCCGTTTCCCCTCTCACATTTGACATCATTAGTCCACAAGTCTGGCAGGGACTGGGTTGGAGGGATCATTGGCTAGGGAGCTCACAGGTGAGCTCAGAGCCAGCTTTCCCCGGAAGGCAAAACTCACTCTCTGATGTTCCCCGGGTGGTCCCCCGGTGGGGTAGAGGCTGGTGCTGCTTTCCTCTCTGCCCTTACGCACTCTTCACCCCCTCCTGTCTCCTTTTTCAAATTGCTGCCCCCCTGACATGAGTCAGGAGCCTGCTGTCTATGAGTGACAACTTGGAGTCTCGGGCACAGCAAGAAAGAACCAACCACCCATGGTCAGAAGGTCACAGAGACATGGGAAGACCCCGCTGAGGCTCTAACCGATCACCCTTGGGAATGCAGAGACCCTTCAGAGGACCTCCCCCCCCAACCAGCTCCTCTTTGAGCGAGGGTGTCCCTCTGGAAATGCCTGCAAAGGCTCAGTGACCCTCGGTCCACGACACTGAGAAAGGGTGTCTATGTAGGTGGGGGGTTAGGTTGAACCCTACAGTTCTCTCTGATGCGGTTGTGTAACTTTAAGACATATAAAAGCGTAACAGGGAGAGACCCTCAGCAAGACTGTGAAGTAGGCAAAGTATAGAACTTTGGGGCCGGAGACCTGGGTTTGAGTCCTGACATGGGCACAGCCTAGCGGTGTGACCTTAGACACATCACTTAACCTCTCCGACCCCCCCATTCCCTCATCTATAAAGTGAGAGCCCACATGCCTTCCTTGCCACCTTGCTGGAAGGATTAAACAGGTTCCCATATGAGAAGGGGCTGGCATTTTCTCTGTGAGTGCCAGAAATGAAATCTCAGGAATTTATAACAGTAAGGTAACAACTTCATATGGAACCCCAGGAAGGACTGTCTCAGGAAAGGGCGGTGCCTGGGGTGGACGAATGACTGACCAACCAAAAGGCAGATAAAAATGAATAGCTCTGAATGGGGGACCCCTCCCTTCCCCAGCACTTCAGCCCAAACCCCCAGTCCTGCACCCATAAGGTGAACATGCAGCCAACTCAGAAATTCCCTGGCTTTTCAAGTTCATGGATTCATACCAAAAAACGTGCATAATGTTTGGTTGTGCACAGTAACCGTGCTAATAAACAGCCCCCAACGATCGTGTCAACCACGCGGTGAGTGCCCATTGTCTGCCAGGCACCTCACATACATTATGTCTACCTCATGTTACGTTAACCCCACAAGGTAGGACCTCTTCCCCCATTGCACAGAGGGGAAACCGAGGCCAAGAGGACGGCCCTTGCCCAAGGCCACCATGGCTAACGAGTGGTCGAGCCGTTTCCAGCCTGTGTCTCTTTGGTTCCAAGCTCCATGCTCTTCAACTCTGGAGGCCTGCCGGGCCCTCAGGCTCACCCACTGCCCATGGGGTGGCCTGCGCCCAGCGCCCCCCCAGCAAATGCCTGGGGCAGCGCCTTGCCCCGAGCAGCAGCTCTTATGTAAGCGGCCGGGCGGCAGCACGTGGAGGCCCCATTTAGCTGCAGGGAGCCGACAGCCCGCCGGGGGTGGCGCTGGGGGTGGCTCGGGGTGGGGTCGGCCGGGGGCGTCCTCGGCCCCCCGCGCACCCCCAGCGCTGCACCGCCAGCGAGGCTTGACACCGGGTTAAGCCGCCTGGCGGCCTCTGGCTGCAGCTGGGAGCACGCCTGGTTCCCATTCGGGCCGCTGTGGTTTTGATTAGCTGTTCTGCGAGGCGGGCCTGGTGGCGAGTCGATGGGAGCTTCGCTGGCTGGAACAGAGGGTCCCCCGCCCGGCCGCCACGGCCCCCCCTCCTGGCAGCCCCAGACTCCAGATGTTCCGAGCGCTCGCTGGGAAGGCCTGCTGGCGCCACGGAGGGCAGAGGGCAGGGAAAGCACGCGAGCTGGAAGCCCAAGCACTCAGTCACCGCAGGCCTTGGCAGCCCGCCCGGCCCTCTGCTGGCACATTCCCCAGCTCTCCCCTGGCCATCTGTTCCCAAAAAACCCTTTCAGAGCCTCATCATCACTCAGGATACAACAGCGCGAGCAGCTGGTTTGGAGGCAGAAGGGAAAACCGTGCAAAAGGTCCTTTGTGAGAGAGGAAACTCACTTATGAATAACAGGGCTGGACGCCGTAAAAGTTGGCGGCTGGAATTCTTGTTTCTCAGGCGCCGCCGTTTTCTCCTGACTTTTTATCTCTGGTTTTTATTTTGTTTCCCCTCGTTTTCTTTTTATGTTGTTTTCTTCCTCTTCTTACACCACTTACGACTTTTCTTCCTCCTCGAAGGTGCCTGAAGACCACCTAATTAGTTCTCCTGGATGCTGCCAGAGTCCTTTCCCTCTCAGAACTGTTAGGATTGGGGACAGTTGGGAGTGACTGTTTTCATAAAACCTGGGCTGGAGGGGACAGACGGGAAAGAAGGCGCCTGGGAGGGCACGCTGGGGGCAGAGCCCAGGCCATCAATGCTTAGGTCTTGGACGGGAGGCAGAAAGTCATAAACCCGGGCACCGAAGATGCCAGTGATGTTGGGGCGGAGGTAACGCAGAGACCCCCGTCGGCTCATCAGAGAGTTCTGTGGAGATGCTTGGGGAGAACGGTGGCATTCATAAACACCCTTGTGCCTGGCCCCTCAGCTGATTGCAGTATGACATGAAGCCTTTTTAAAGAACTGGCTGCCTCTGCCAGAGGCTTCTGGGAGATGTGTGCCTGGAATCTGGGCACCTCCTGGGAGTAGTCACCCGGTGGTCTGTCCGGAGGCCATGGGGTGCTGGGGCAGCTGGGACAGCAGCGTCCAGGAGGACGGAAGATGGCGAGGCATGGCCCGCCTTCCTCATACCCCGTGGAGCACGGATGTGGAGCTGAGAGCCAGGCCCCGGGCTGCCAGGTGGGGGGTGGGAGTGGGGAGAGGGATGCCTCCCAAGTATCGGGGAGTGCTGTTGATTTGATATGAGGGGGCACAGGTCAGGGCCAAGGGACTGGGGTCTCCCCTCTCCTTTCTCAATTCCCTGCACCCCTTTCCCGCTCTCTGACCCCCCACACCACCCCAGCAGACCCAGAAGCTCCAGAACCCCTCACCGCAGCAGTGAAAAAAGTCTGTCGTCCTGTGGCTGTGGGTGGCTGGCTTCTTACAAGCCAAGGACTGTGGGCATTGGAGGGTGTCTGTGTGTCTCATCTACACTGTACCTAGGCCCCTGCATTTCACTCCTTTGCCCTCCTTTCCTCTCCTCCCAGTTTTAGTTGGAGAGAGGCAGCTCCGGAAGGACCAAATATTTACGTTTATCACAATTTCAGAGCCATTAATCTTGCCGTCTGAAGGGCTCAGAGCGGGCTGAGATCTACCCTCCCTGCTTGGTCTCAGTGGGCAGGTGTTTGGGCCCGGACTCTGAAGCCAGCCTCAGCTCTGCCCTGTCGCTGTGTGACTGGGTGGCCGTGTTCAAGTGTCCTGGCTGGAAGATGTCCAGCCTGCCTCCCGGATCTACTCAGGGATTGATGCACAAAGTATGCAACACTGTTTCCTGAACTCCCTCCTCCCTCCCATGTCCTCTGCCTGAGAAATTGGTCTTTGTGGGGCCAAAGGTGTGGAGGGCCCCGGGCAAGGAGGAGTGACCACTGGCCCCAGGCCCTTGGTTATAATGTGGAGTCAGCCCAGTGAGCAGAAATTGCTTTCCAACCCTGAGGCTTCCCTGCTCCCTGCCCAGCCTCGAGCACCTGTACCTGGCACAGCGGAAGGCCCGGATCAGAGGGGTGCCTGCAGGCCCCAATTCCTCGCCTGTCCTTGAACTGGTTCTCCGTTTTTATCTGCCCTAGCAGACCAGAAACCTGGTTCTAGGGGGGAAATAGCAATCCCTGCCCTCCTTGAGCTCCTAGTAAAAATATTTCTGGAGGGAGATGTAAGAAGCCATGTCTTCCTTCAAGACCCTCCTGCCCTCCACCCAGGATTCACAGCCACCTGGGACCTGGCCCAGCTGCCTGGCTCCATTGGTCCTCACCCAAGCCCCACCTAGCAGCTCAGCCAGAAGCCAGCTCTGACGGCCTCACTCGGGACCCTCAGGGGCTCCCCACAGGCCAAGAGTAGAGGCCACACCCCTTCGTAGGACACCTGACCCTCCCCCAAGTGACCTGGCTCCAGCCAGTCACTCCCTGTGTCCCAATTTACACTCTAGCAACAAGGAACTCCTCGCCCAAAGGGGCTATTTTGGGCCTCTGTGCTCATGTTGTTCCTTCTGCCTGGAATGCCCTTCTCCCCTGTCTGGCTGGCTGACTCCTGCTCTTTCTGGAAGGCTCAGTTCCTCCTGGAAGCCCTCCCTGACCCCTACCCCAGGCTCCTCCTCAGGGCCTCATAAGCACGGTCACTCTACTTGTCTTTACCTCAGGGGTGTGTATAGTCTACTTCAGGAGAGTGTCCTATGATATGTTGTGAAGTAACGATATAAGATGTTCTCTCATGTGATGTACTGGAGCTCATGTTGTATCGTTACATTCTATTTTTAGCTGGTACATTACACCATATATTAGATGATATTATAACCCCCCACACTATACTACATTATGGTATACAGTGTTTGTTTAGTGCCTGCTTCTCTAGCCAGACTGGGTGCCCTTTCATTTTTGTGTCCCAGTTTCTGGGGCATAGGAGGCCCCCAAGTAATGGTACACCATTCCTTCAACTAATATCCACACAGCTGGGGCTGAGTATTCCTAGGCTGAAGGCAGAGACTCTAAGGCAGAGACTCGAGGGAAGAATAAACTAGGGACTTCAGTACACAACCAAGGAAATGCCCCTGTGTTCCCTCAGGCCCCTATTTGGGGAGTTTGTGTTCTTGTTCCCTTGAATCAGTGAGGAAAGCTTTGCGTTTCAGATCACAGAGCCCCCTCAAGGATCAGCTTAAACTAAATAAGGGTTCCTGTTTCTCAGGAAAGCTGAAGGGAGGCAGCTGCTTCCTGGGTTCCAAGGCTTCTTTCTGTCTTCGCTTCATGGCTACATAGTGGCTGCCACAGCACTGGACACTTCATCCTCATGTTACATCCAAAGACAGGACCGTGGTTTTGCTGGAAAGAACATTTCTCCTCATCAGTCATCCTGGCCAGACATCCCCTACCTGCCCTAAAAGAAAGGGTGCTCCCCCCGAAAGTGAGAGAGACGTCAGGATCTCTCAGCTGGGACTGCAGCAGGTTTAAGCAGCTACGTAACTCATCCCTGGAGGATTGGCCCTGATTTGTGACCAGGTGGTTTTCTTCTCAGTGGGGCTAACCGGTGTCCTAACCTTAACCACAGTGCCAGAATCTGGTTTCCGTGAGCCTGATCCCTCTTCACTGTGGCTCTGCAAAGTGAGTGCCAATAGCTCCCTTTTCAGTTGACAGCACTAAGGTTAAAAGAACCTGGGTGACCAGGCCAGGCCACTAGTGACTGTGTACCTCTCTCCACTGTGATTTACAGTCTGCAGAGCCCACTCATGCCCGTCATTCACTTAACTCCTATAGCAACTTCTCAATATGTACCTTTCTTTCTTTTCTTTTTCTTTCTTTCTTTCTTTCTTTCTTTCTTTCTTTCTCTTTCTTTTTCTTTTTTTCCTTCCTTCCTTCCTTCCTTCCTTCCTTCTTTCTTTCTTTCTAGAATTGGGGAGGGGCAGAGAGGGGGGACAGAGGATCTGAAGTGGGCTCTGCGCCGACAGCAGAGAGACCAACGCAGGGCTCAAACTCATGAACCCGCGAGATCATGACTTGAGCCAAAGTTGGACCCCTAACTGACTGAGCCACCCAGGTGTCCCCCGAGACACACATTTCTAACCATGGTGGCTAGGTGGGGAGGCTGGGACCCAGAGGTGAAGTCACCCAGGTCCCACAGCTGGGCAGGCCGGGTGGGGTGAGACAGGCTCCTCAGCCCCATGACACAGGTGCTCCTGGATCTAGACCGTCTCTGTCCTCCACTGCTCCCAAGGTGGGTATGGGCTACAGACAGTGTCTGGCAGTGAAAGGCGCAGGGCCTGGGGATGTGGGTCTGAGTCTCAGCCCAGCCACTCGTGGGCTTTGTGACCTCAGGGACTTGCCTTCTCCAAGCTCTGCTCCTCCTAAAACATGGATGGAAATGGCCAGAGGTGAGCAGACTCCAAGGAAACAATGGTTGAGAAAGGGCTTTGTCATCTGGAGATGCTGCATAGTCAGAGAGGTTTCCCTGTCCGTCAGGGCGCTGGGCAGAGGGGCCCCCGTGTCCCCTCCCCACCCAGTGATTTAGAGAATGGATAGCAGACTGGGCTGCCCACAGACGACTTGATTCCATTGCCACGCAGAGGACACCCTGCCTGTCCTGTACGTGCACACATGGGTGTCCTGGTGGGCCTCTAGGCACCATCTGTCAGGATCAGATGGGGGGCCTCCTACATGGTAGGTTGAGTTCCTGGCCAGGTGGGGAGAAGTGTTGCTGAGAATCACCCTGCCTACCCCATGACAGTGATGTCCTCCTGCCCCCACAGCCCCACCAGCACACACACGTGGGACATGGGTGGGCAGCTGGCGTGGTTACTGGCAAAGGTTGATCCACTTTGGCCCACCCACCCCCTCAGCATATACACACAGTAATTCTTACTTGCTCAGTCTCTTGAGTTAACAGGAGCAGAAAAAAATGAAGAAAGCATGAGGCTCCCGCACATTTATTTAAGAATAAATACTTTGGAGTGTTCACTATGCGTCAGGCATTGTTCTGGGTACAGGGTCACGTTGGGGAACAAAACAAAGGCCCCACCGCTTGGAGCGAAAGGCTAAATGACACAAGGGCCATGCATAAAAGCTCACAGGGGAGCCCTAGAGGGACCTTCTTCAGAGCCCAGTATGCTTAATCCATGCACCGTTCTGACAAGCTTGACTCTCCGGTGTCTCCGATCAGAGCAGCTGAACAGAAACAGCCTATTGAAGTGGTAGGCCAGCTCCTGGAGCAGGTGCAGAGACAGCGCCCGGAGTCACAGCCAGCGGCCTGATGGTGTGGGAAGAAACAGAAAAACAAAAAGAGCCGTGTCAGAGGCTCAGAGCCATTTAGTGTCCGAGTAAAGGGCCCCCAAAGGCTCGAGGACCTGTGGAGTCTTCTCCGGCCCAATGTTTCTAGGCGTCTTGACCTTGGGTTGTCAAGAGGAAGCTAAAGTACATCCAGTAACGTCGGACTGAGAATGCAGGGAAGTGCATCAATTATTAGGAAAGGACCTGTCCGAGCTGTTTTGGCACAGAAAACACGGGGCTTCCTTTCTCTAGAGAAGTCTGCTTCTGTGCAAGGGCTGATTCTAGGATGTCAGCACAGGGAGGGCAGGGCTGTGTCTGTTTTGCTCTTGCAGCATCCCCAGTGCCTCCAAGGGAGCCCGGCATGGTCTAAACACTCCGTAGATGTTTGCTGAAAGACGGAAGAATGGAAGCTGTAGGAAAGGAAGGGTTTCCAATTGTCTTCCCCCATATCTAATAGGCTGCTCCTCTGTGCCCAGTACTGGGTGGGACCCTGGCAGTGTGAGGTGGAGACACAGTCCTGCCTTGAGGAGCTAACGGGCCAATCACAGGGAGACACAGACACACACGGGTGAGCTCTGGCATGTGGCTGCCTAATGCCGAGTGCTTTGGGTGGCTGCCACTGTGCTCTTGGGTCCTCCCCACAACCTCCTGCAGTAGATTACTATTATTACCATTTTATAGGTGAAGAAACTGAGGTACAGAGAGGTTAAGGAACTTGCCCAAGGTCACACAGCTGGTAGAATGAAGAAGTCAGGATTCATACAGAGGCTGTGGTGTGCCACATTCAGCCACACTGCCTGCCAGTAGATGTGCGAGTGCACATGCCCGTGGGTAAGATAATTGTTTCTCTTCCAATCTCAGCCTTTCCCTTGTGCGGTTGGGAGCTACTTTTATGGTGTCACTGATGGACAGGGTGGCAGTGAGCAAGGAGCCCTGATCAAAGATGTCCCCCACTGGCCCATATCCCACTGTGCCTCTGGAATCTAGCTACGAGGGGCCCAGGGATGATGGGAAGGGGTAGGGGAGGTGTTTTCCTCACCCTAAAACTGCATTTGCACACTGTTTTCGTGGAAGTCGTTTGATTGTTCGGGCTCTCCAGGTGCCACATGACCACACATTATTGCCCCGCACTGGTCCTCAAATGTCTACAGCTTGACTCCTCCCTGGAGGTCTCCTGGAGATGCATCGTGATCTTTGCAAAGGTGTGCTGGCCAGCGTGTGGGCATGAATTGGCTTGTCTGCCTGGCTCCCCATCTCCCCTGCTGTCAGTTGCAGTAAGGATCAGGGAGGGAGGTACTGAGAGATGCGGGGTGTTGATGGCGAGCAGTCCCCGGGATCTGTCGGCACTGTGGTTAGGGGTGTGTGTGTACGTGTATAGCATGTGCGGGGGTGGGGGTGGGGGGTGAGGGGCACGGGCCAGGGCCCCCAGGGCAGCTGCCCGGGAGCAGGGCCTTCCTCACCTGGCTGGGCCACCTGTCCGCCCAGCTGTCTGCTCCCCTCCAGCCTGAGTGCCTCCCCTGGCTCTGGGGCAAGGTCACGGGCTCCTTGAGCTCCTAGGGTCTGGAAGAGCAGTGTGTAACCGAGTGGAATTGGCTGGACAACATCACAGAATGGGAAGCAGATGGGGAGCTGCGGCAGCTGGGCCTCAGGCCTCTCTCGGGCCAGCTCGACCCTCACAGTGCCCTGTGCTCTGGGTGGGGTGGGGCGGGGGCCAAGAAAGACAGATAGGCTGATGGACGGGGAGTTATAAACACAGGAGAGGCCAAGAGAGAGTTGGCACGGAGACACACAGGCGAAGCACGGAGAAAGAAACTGAGAGACGGGCAGCCAGAGAGAGCAGCCTGTAGCCCAAGAAGGCGTCGGCATGGCGGGGGCCATGGGTCTCCTGGGCCCTCCCCTGCAGGCGCGCTGGGCTCCTTTTGGGTTCTGGCTCTGGCTCCGGGAATGCCAGGCCTCCCACGGCCAGCCACCTTTCCCTTAGGCTCAAGGGACAAAGTCTGAGATTTTCTTAGAACCAAGGAAGGTGGCGGCTGGGTGGATGGCTTGGGGCCGCACCAATCCCGCTTGCCAGTGAAGAAGCTGAGAGGTCAGGGGAGCTGCCTTGCTCTGCTGCGTCTTAGCAGCGTGACCCGGGGAAGCCACACAAGGCACTCGGCCTCCGTTTCCTCATCTGCAAAATGGGAGCAGCGATGGCCACCTCCCAGGGCACGTGTAAGACAGCACGTGCAAAGGAACGCAGCATGGTGCCCGGCAAGAGGCCGCCCTCAGTAAACCTTAGCTCTGGGCACCGATTCACTTGCTTCTGGCCTTAGGCCTGGAAGGACAGCAGTGGACAGGACGACGTGGCCCCTTTCTTCCCTCGGGAGCCAACGATGATTCCTGGCACCGAGGGATGTGGGAGTCCGTATACGGTGCTTCGAGAGTGCAGAGGAGGTGTATACTTTTCTCAGCCTGCAGTGGGGGTGAAGAGACTTGGACTTGAGTCAGCCCTGATTATCCTGGACTGGGGACACAGCAGGGACCCAGCCACAAAACCCTGCCCTCCTGGAGTTTATGGTCCAGCTGGCGGGAGTAACTCCGAGTCGGGCTTCAGGGCAGCGTGGGGTGTGTGGACAGTGCTCTTGCAGTGCTTGCCCAGCATACCGGACCCGGTTCTGCTGCTGGCATCTTAGCACCAGAGGGGGCCCAGGGTTACCCGCTCTCATCCTCACCGTTGTCTGATGCGGCGGTTCCTCCTTCCTGGTAGGGAAGTCCTTCCCTATGTCACTGACCGCCTGAGGTTTGAACGTCTCCACTGGCCTCAGTTAATGGGGGGCTGGGGCCCAGAGGGCAGGGGAGCCACGTAGCTGCACAGGCAGCTGTCTGCACATCGTAGCCTAGAGCCCCTGTCCACCGCAGCCGCTCCTCCAGAGAGGCGAACACAAGGGGGACCGGCAAATCGACAGCATGTACCAGCAGCCGTGGTTTTCAGCCTCCCCCTGGAGTTAACATCGTCAGCTGCTCCAGGGCAGGGACTCTAACCCCGTGCCTGTCACAGAGCTGGCACCCAGTAGGGACTCAGTACATCTTTGTTGAGTAAATGAATTCTCCCAATTCACGGTCCCCAGGCGGGTTCTCCTGGCCCGCAAGGGGCTCTGGCCATAACTCTGCAAATCATAGACGACTGGGACCTCAGAGGGCCCTCCCAGCCGGGACACAGTGGGATCCTTGATTCACACCATGTTCCCGCCCTCAGAAAATAGCAGCCAACTCCAACTGCTCATAAATTTCCTGCCTGTCACCCCTGGCGCCCAGGCCAGGCGGGGCGGGAGGCGCTGGGGGTGGGCTGGTCCCTACCTGCTTCCAGTTCCCTGGGAAGTTGGGAGGCCAGAAGCCCAGGCCTGTGCTTGTGCCCAGAATAACCTCAGCACAGCCTGGCCCGTGGAGATGTGAAAACACATCTGCCCAATGCAGAGCTGTGCAGGCTGGAGTGTTGGAGAAAACACAAACACCAGCTGTTTACACAACATAACTCCACTTCCATAAACTACTATAGAGGTGCCAAGCGTACTTAAATAATAAAAATTTAAAAATATAAGTAAGCAAATAAACACCCAAACAGACCAAAAAAATTCTATATGGGTGTGTCTAAGCATTAGGAAACTATATGGCACAATAGTCACCCAGTGCTATCGTTTGTTCCCAGTGGGGAGATTGAGGTGATGGAAATGTTTTCTCTTCTGTTCACTCTTCTGTATTTTCTAGCTTTTCTATAATTAACATGCCCTACCTGGGTAATTTTTTAAAATGTAACTGCTTTATTGAGATCATATATAGTTCACCTGTTTAAAGTGTCCACTTCAGGGGCACGTGGGTGGCTCAGTCGGTTAGGCCTCCGACTCTTGGTGTCGGCTCAGGTTGTGATCTCACAGTATGTGAGTTTGAGCCCCACATCGGGCTCTGCGTTGATGGTATGGAGCCTGCTTGGGATTCTCTCTTTCCCTCTCTCTCTGCCCCTCCCCTGGTTTGGGCGCATGCTCGAGTGCGCGCTCTCTCTTTGTTTCTCAAAATAAATAAATACATAAATTTAACAAAAAAAAATACTTAAAAAAATAGTGTCCACTTCAGTGGTTTTTAGTATTTCCACACCTATGGCAGCCATTACTACAGTCAATTTTAGAACGTTTGTATCAAGCAAAAAAGATACCCTGTATGCTTTCGGTATTACTTCCTACCCCGCGGTCTTCCCTGTCCCCCAGTCCTAGGGAACTGCTAGCCTGTGGATTTCCCCATTCTGGAAATTTCCTGTAAGTGGAATCCTGTGACACATGATCTTTTGGGACTGGCTTCTTTCATTTAACGTACTTTTCTCAGGGTTCATCCATGTCCAGGTGTGGGTTAGTGCCTCATTTCTTTTTGTGGCTGAATAATATTCCAGTGCATGGATGCACCACACTTTGGTTATCCATTCATGAGGTGATGGACGTGACTTAGGTGATTTTAGAAGTTGTGTCTATTAAAAAAGAAAATCCATTGAAAGCAAATTGGTCAAGATGACAGTTGGCTCAATGTGACTTTCTGGTTACTGATTTTGAGACTTTTCAGCCTGTGATGCCATTTTATGTTTTTAAACACCCATTAGTCAAACCGAGGACCCAGCTCTTTGCAAGAACGTGAACCAGTACCTTCCAGTGCTCCCATCGTGTGCCAGGCCCTGCCAGGGGGTGGGGCACTGCTCTATTGTCTCATTGATTCTTGGCAACTGGAAGGTGGGTACTATTACTATGTTCACTATAAAGATGAGGAAACTGAGGCATGGAGAGATTAACTCGCCTGCCCAGGGCCCCATGGCCTGCTGACTTTGGGGCCAAGGTGAACCCCAGTGTTCTGCATTTAGAACCAAACACAAGACCCCCTTCCCAGCCCACACATGGGTGTACTTAAAAGTGAAAGAAGAAATAACACCTAATAGTGTGGGTCTTGAAAAATACTTCTCCCACGCCCTCTCTGCTTGTCTTTCGTAGTTTTGTTTTAAAAAAACATCTGAAACCTGACTGTTCTTTTTAGGACAAACTAATACAAAAAAAAAAAAAAAAGATAAGGGTTTCAGTTCCTTTGATGTCTTTTTCAGCATGTAGAAGGCTGTATCCAAATTGCTAAAATATAAAAAGAATGTATAATTTAAAAGTAGTGAAAAATGGTTAAGTAGGTAACGTGGCCTGAAAATGAATTTAAAAGGTAACATACTTTAGAAGGCAGACACAGTCATTTTTAAATGCCCCTAAAATGGTAAAATTGCCCTGCGATACATAGAAGTGATCAGAAGAGGAAACCCACCCACCTAAAGCCAAAGACAGACTTGGTAAGCAGAGGACATATAGTCAGAAATAAAAAACTAGAAGCGAACAAAAGCAAAAAAGATGCAAAATTGTTCCAGGATTCACAACAATCACCCCAAGTTTCCCTAGAGCATAGGCATATTTTCAGAACTGCTAAGTTACATTTGAAACAGGAAACGTACTCCATGGTATATAAAAGCTATGGTGAATAAAATGCCTGTGACTGGAAATATTTATTCACTTGTTCAACAAATATTTATCGAGATGCTAGTGTGTGTCCAGACTGTTCTAGGGCTCTCGGGCTACATCAGCGAACAAAACAGATCATGTCCCTGTCCTCGCGGAGCTGACGTTCTGATCACAAATGATGTTCTGACCACAAATGAACAGATAAAACGATTTCTAAATGTGATAGACTCAGCCACTTTGCCGCACTGACCAAGTCACCTCCATTGGACTCAGCATGTCAGACCCACGGAAAGGGACCTGGGAGGCCATCTTGTCTAGTCGTGTTCAAAGTATATTTTCGCCACAGAACCTGTTTAAAGGACATCTTCTATGGTAAGGGGCTGGGATGTAGGAGACTTCTGTGAACAATGAGCCAAGGGCCTTTCTCAGCTATACCCAGAGCCTTGGCCCAAAGAGGAAACATCACCTATAAAAGGCCAGAGGTGGATGGGATTCAAGAGGCCCTCTCAAGCTGTGCTTCTCATATGGGGTGACATAGGATATTGCCACCAGTTTCACGAGAAGGGGTCTGTGGTATGTTTGCCAAAGTAGGGGCCTTCTACCTCGTATTTTAATTATGTGCCTGTAATTAATACACACACACACATACACACTACCCCTTCTGAAGGGGCATGCATGGGTTTGTCTCCTAACTGTCAGCCATAGCTGACCTATGGAAGAAATATGACTGAGGCTGGACCAACTGGCTGCACTGGGACATTTGAGTTGGGGTGCTGAGAGACTGGGCCAGCTGCTAGGCAGGAAAGAAGCAGACACTTGGAAGTGGCTGAGTGCTGCTTCTGGGAGGCGCCCAGAGGGAAGGGCCACAGGTTGACTCAGGGTGCAGTTGTGATCACAGGATCATATGAGTTCAGAAAACAGTGAGTAAATAAAACCGCATAAATTTCTTCGTTGCAGGACTTTTCAGAGCCTTTAATATGCTGATATATGTAGTGACTTTCCAAGATGGGGCCAAGGTCTAAAGTGTTTCCCAGACTCCCAGGGTGGGATAACCTCACCTGGCTAGTGTCTGTACCCTTTGAGGGGAGTGCAGATCCATGTACTCGTACTTGTATGTGCTGTACAAGTGAAGGAATTAAACACAGAGAGGGAGAGTGAGTTCCCCAAGGTCACAAAGCTGGTTAATCCCAGAGGAGGCCCTGGCACCCAAGGCCTCCTGGTGTTCTTCCCACCACACCCCATTCGACATAAGACTTCCATGTATGGATGATACATATGCTGGGATTCCTGTACCGAGGTGGGCGGTGGGAACACAGGGCCGGTGGAGACACCGGGGAAAGGGTGGGAGCAAGCATTGAAGGTCAGGCTTTGGCCAGAAGAACCCGGCTCCCTCGCTCTTGGGTGGTAGTCACGGCTTCCGCAGGGTCCGAAAGCCAATAGCGGGCTTGGGGCCGGGCCCCGGCGCCGTGACCGTGACCGAGTAGCCAGTCAGTGGGACAGCTCCGGCCTGCCTGCCCAGCCAGCTCTCCGCGCCTTCCCCCAGACCGCAGGCCGGCTGGACAGAGAGGAACTCTGGGCCCTTCTCCGCAGGGCCCGCCCAGGCAGCCAGCGCCCGGTTGACGCGGGCTGTAAATCACCCCGTGGACCACAGACCCTGTGCCATCCCCACGGGTTTCCTTTCCGCCTCTTAATCCTCCTCCTCAGACTCAGTAACAAGAAGCAGATTCCTGCTGGGGCCGGCCACGCACCGCACCGTGGGCTCGGAGGGTGCGAGCCGGGACTCACCACGTCGAGGTGCTCCCTCCTCTTGCCCTTCTCCCTTCTCAGCCTCTGTTAGCCAGGGGACGCCCCCTCCTCCGGGCCAGCTCCTCGGACCCCCACTTCCAGCCTTACCCCAGCCTCGCACCCTGGCCGCCGGCCAAGCCCAGCGCCCCAGGCCTGTGAGGCTCACCGGGGCCTGTGGTTGGCAGGCCCTCCAGGCTGCGGTTTGGCTCCATCCCGGCTCCCCAAGCCTCCGGTTCAGCAGAAGCAGCTTCTCTGTGGTAGAATAAACATTGTCAATCTGGATTCAGATCCTGGTGCCGCCAGCTCCCAGTGCCTCCTCTGGACCGGCGTGGCCCCCCTCTGGGATGAGGATGTGGAGCAGGCCCCCCTGGCACGCTGGGGGTGCCTGACAGATGTTCTGCTTCAGACACGAGTGCTTAGCTGTTTGTTCAGGGTTGTTGCAAGAATCCCAGAGAAGCGGGATTTGGAGCCACTTTAAGTAGGAGTGCGCTGTGCCAGGTTAAGGCACTGCCGTTCCTCTTTGGCCTCTGTTGCTTGGAGGCCTCGAGGACCCTCCCCCGTGGTTCCGACCTCCCCCCAAACCTGAAGTCCCGGCAGCCCCTATGACCTTTCTCTGTCTCGTGACCCTTTCTGGTAGCAAGTCACACCCTGTGGTCAGTTTTCTCATGAGCAACACCAAGTTCAGCTGCCGGAGTGAAGATGTCAAAGGTCAGGACTGCTAGGCACTTAAAGATGGTGCGACCTAGTGGTTTTCAAACTATGCTCCCGAGCACCCTGGGTTCTCAGAGGAGTCCCAGGCCTCCCGTTGGAGGGAATGCACCCTGCGACCCCCTCCCCCTGTGTCCTCCCTACCCTGCTGCTCCAAACACACCAGACCATGTTTACCTGTTTTCTGTGTTAGGGTTTCATGGGTTAGACTTCATTTCTGCTGCTTAAAAGAAAGTTTGAGGATTATTGACCTGCTCTAGCTGTGTCACGAGAACACGGAGCCCCAGAGGAGTTAGGTGACTTGTTTCGGGTCAGCCAGCTGGCGGGGTGGATGGGCAGCACCTAGAGGAGGCTGCTGGACTCCTGGTCTAGTGCTCTTCTCTGAGCAGCGTAGGGAAAGGGGGCTGCGGATGGCCATTCCCGTGGGGGGCAGGCCTGGCTCACATGCCTCAGAGGTGTGACCTGGAGGACTGCGTTATCAGCACCAGGTGTCCCTGAGCACCCTCTAGCCCCTGCAGCCCTGCCCATGTCCCCAAACCGACCAAGTCGGTAATGGCTCAAAAATGCAGGGTGAGGAGTAAGGGGACAGTATGGGCTCAGGAGGCAGCCAGTCCTGGGTCCCGATGCCGACTCCATCACTTACTGTGCCCCTCAGGATGTGGTCCCCTGCCTGGGCCACACGAGTCCCTCCTGGGGCAGCAGCCAGCAAGGATCAAGGGAAGGAGGTGCTGGGGTGCCAGCACCTGGGATCAGTCGGCCTTTAGGAATAGGGTCAGGAGGGTCGAGTTTTTCTGACGGTTGGTGGTTTCTTTCAGGAGTGACCGGCCCCGGGCTAGACCAAGGATGCTGCTGCGGGCCTTCGCTCTGGCCAAGCCTGAGGAGAAGGTGAGCTCTCCAAGCCCGGCCTTGTCTTCTCCAGGATGCCACCAGACGCTCGGACCACTGCCTCTCAGGGTGGGGCGGGGGCACGCCCGCCTCCCTCCCGCCCTTCTGTCCCCCCTCAGCCACTCTGGTGACTGCGCACTTTGCCCTCCGCCTGGTCTCGAGGGGAGAGCAACGCCTCCCCCTTGCCCCAGGCTCAAGGCCCCTGTCTGGCTGCAGAAATTCATTGCCAAAGATTCCACAGAGACACTGAAGAAACTGTGTTGATAAAGCCCCACAGTGAAAAGCCACATCATTGCTCTAGGACGTTCGCTCCTCCTGCTGCCGGAGTTCCACCTCAAGCCAAAGACGAGTCAGCTATGCCACCGGAAACTCACAGAAGGGATGGACATTTGGTGACCGTTGGAAGCGCTTGACCCTCTGACCTGGGACTCTATGCTGGGTCCTGAGCTGGCTGGGTACAAGATAAGCCTTCTGGGGGCTGGGGATTGTTGTATGGACTGGGATGTGAGATCCTGGCCCTCTTCTCTCCTTCCCGCTGGCTGCCTAGGCCCCTGACCCTGATTGTCATTGTGTCCTGGGCCAGGCTTCTTGGGCCCTGAGCATCATGGCAAGGGACTAAGAGGGAAAAGAAGCCATATTGACCACCCTGTACCCCACCCCAGGGTCTTGCCCCCTCCAAGGTGACCAGCCTAAAGGGTCTTTGCTCCCCAGCCAGCCACTGCTTGCCCATGGCCCGCCCTCCTGGCTGGGAAAACAAGATGGTGCCCTGCATGAAGGCCAGTAGTCTGTTCCCGGTTATGCAGAGGATGGGCCGAGGGAAGGAAGGGACCAGGGGAATGGGCCAGTAAGGTGGTGAGGGGCATGTTCAAAGCCAAGGCCTATTCCTTCCTTGTGCTCAAAAGGCCAAAGCTGTTCACATCTGTGCTCAACCATCTGCTTCAAATTGAAGTAAAAGCCCAAACATGTAAAGAAAACACTTGCTCGTGTTGAATGGACTCTGTGGGAGACCAGGACTTTGGCTGGTCAGTTAAGGGGGAGTTGTGGGGGAGGAGACGAGAGGCTGGTGTTGGCCTAGAGGTTGAGTGCCTGAGTGTGTGTGTGTGTGTGTGTGTGTATGTGTGTGTGTGTGTGTGTGTGTCAGGGTGTAGGGGGCCCTCACCATGACCTCAAACCTGGACTAGTGACCAGGAGGTCTGGTCAGAAACACATGAGGAGCTCTTTCCACCTCTTTGTCTGCTCCTTAGGCTCCTGGGCAGGGGCCTGAATATCTGCAGGCCCAGCTGGCTGACAGGAGGCTCCTCCCCTTGCACTAGTGTTTCCCAGGCCCAGCCCTTTGCCAAGAACCAGGTTGTTGGTCAGGTCCTAGATCTGGGACAGAAGTGGGGGACCCAGATTGCTGAGAGCGCTCCTTAGAGCAAAGGTTCCCTGCAAGACAGAGTGGGCTGGGATGGGGGCTACAAGGGGATGGTCACTGGGGCGCCCGGGTGGCTCAGTCAGTTGAACATCTGGCTCTTGATTTCCGCTCACGTCATGATCTCATGGTGGGAAGATCAAGCTCCACATTAGGCTCAGTGCTGACAGTGCAGAGCCTGCTTGGGATTCTCTCTCTCTCTCTCTGTCTCTCTCTCTCTCAATGCCCATTCCCCACTCTCTCTCTCAAAATAAACATTAAAAACAAAAAGGTTGGTCACCTAGGGTTCCAGGCACAAGTCATAACCCCACTCACTTGTCTCCCCGACTTTCTGAGTAACCCTGGTGGCACTTCCTAGGGAAGCAGGAGATGTGGACCAATCAGCATGAAACTTATTGACATAAGAGGACCCTTTCTGTTTCTAAAAGGTGGGGAGGTACTCCCAGCCCACCGTCAGGGGACCAGACCCCATGGCCTTGCCACCCAGAAACAGCCCATGGCCTCCACTCCCACCCCTCTCTTGTTCCTGGCCTTCATTACATACTTCCCTTTCGTTCTGAAGCATCTATTGGTCATCAGCTGCCTATCAGACATTAAGCTGGGTGTTCACAAGAGAGAGATGGATCCCACACAGCACCTGTCTTCACAGAGCTCATGGATCTGTACAGACAGATAAGCAAATAATTATGATACAGTCAGATGACTAAGATGTTGTTGGGAATTTCAGGGAATTCCTCCAAAGAGGCCATGGCAGTTGGGTCTTGGAGGATGAACAGGAGTTTTCTGTGCAGAGGAATAGGAGAAGGGCTTTCTGTGCATAGGAATACTTAGCCCTGGTGGGATATTGGAATCACCTAAGGGGATTATTAAATACTGATATGAAGTATTTATGCCAAAGTCCCATCTCCAGAAATTCTGATGTATTGGTCTGGAGTGTGACTTGGGCGTTGGGCTTTTTTTTTTTAATTTTTAAATATTTATCTTATTTTTGAGAGAGAGAGAGAGAACAAGAGAGGGGCTGAGAGAGGGAGACACAGAATCCGAAGCAGGCTCCAGGCTCTGAGCTGTCAGCACAGAGCCCTATGTGGAGCTTGAACCCATGAACTGTGCGATCATGACCTGAGCCGAAGTCGACACTGAACCGACTGAGTGACCCAAGTGCCCCTGAATTTGGGATTTTTAAAAGCTAAGGATTCCAAAGTGCCGGCAAGATTGAGAGCTACTGGTTTAAGTGGGCTCAGGTCTCTGACAAAAAAGTGATTTAGAATCACTGATGTGGGATACAGTCTGGGCCAAAAATGTGGATGAGCAGACGTGGGCGTGTGTGTATAGCCCTGTGTGCACATGCACGCACATGTATGTGTGTGAGTGATTAAAAGTCCATGCTTTTCTTTCTTTTTCCAGCTTCTCCCCCAGTACAGCAGCTTGTGTTTTTGTGTGTGCATGCACGCACGCACACACACACACACACACTCCTTCTTGTGTACACATGCACACCTAATCCACACTTGTAGATATTCCCAGGGAAGGGCAATCCATTTGAGGTAAACTGAGCTTGCCAATTTCACTGGCCATCTTTCAGGCTGTTTTATGGAAGCAGCTGTGCAGGAAGACCCTTGGTAAAATAAAACTTATGAAGAGCCACCCTCCTCATGTCCCAGTCCCGCTGGGGGTTTGCGGTCACAGAGCCCGGCAGGTTTGTTTGTGGTACAGCCTCTTGCTTCGTCGGGTCCTGGCCCTGCGTGCCGGTGATGGCTTATCAGTCACCAGCCGCAGAGGGACCCAGGGGACCTGCGTGAGTGTAACACACATGACATGTCCGTGTGTGTACCTCTGAGTGTCTGCCAGCCTGGTTCCTGCAGCATGCATGCTTCCCGCTCTCTGCAGGACACAGCCCACGAAGAACTGGTCCAGGACTCGGAGCTCCCAGCTCCACCCAGCGTTATAAGACTCCTCAAAAACTCTGTGCACATCAGCTGCACTGCTTCCTGCTTCCGGCCCCAGATCATCCCAGAAGAGACGCTTAAGTTCTGGTGAGGGCTGTCCATGAGTCCCTGGGCCCCTTTCTGGGCTCACAGCTGAGCCGGGACCCTGGGTGGATTCTGTCTCCCCACGCGGTGACTCCTTTCTGTCCCCATGGCCACCCCTCTGGCCCCAGACCACCTCTTACCCTCCCTCCACCAACCCAAGTTCTTCAAGACCCTGGGTTGTCCTTTTTCCTCCAACCCACCCTCTCCACTCCCCCCTTTCTCACCAGCCTGCGAGGAGGAGGGGCAGGTCCCAGGGGCGAGGAACCCCGTAACTGTGTGCAGGGACTGTGCTGGGAGCTGGGGGAACCCACAGAGCCCCTCATGCCGGTGATCCAGGGTGGAGATGTGGGCAAGTGCTGTGCTGTGGTCAGCGATGGGAGGCCAGCTGGGAGGCTGGAGCGGGCACTGCGCTTGCTTCCCTCTGTCGTCTGTCATGCTGTTTTCCTGAGCAGCAACGCAGTCATCTAGTCATCGCCGGTAGCTCGGTGACAGCCAGCCTGGCCTTCTCAGACTCGGACATCTCCAAGCATTTCCTTCAAGGGGACTTGTAATGCCATTGTCACTCTCACCTCTTGCTGCCACACCCCTCCACAGCTGCGTTCTGCTTCCAGGCTCCAGGAGCACAGGGAGGCAGGGAGGGGGCTCTGCCTGGGCGGTATGCTGGGGGTGGGGGACCAGAAGAATGGCAGCTGACTTTTCCTTTACTACCTGACCCCCCCATCCTGGTTCTCACCTTGGCACACTTCTCCCCTCTGAGACTCCAGACAAGCTCTGCCTTCCTGAAGCCAGGCACCCCCAAGGAACTTGGATTTATAAATAACGACATGGTTTTACAGATATTTGGGCACATGTCTAATCTCCAGATGGCGCTATGAATTTCTAGAGGGCAAAGATGGGGTCTAATTCATCTCCAAATCCTCGAAAAGGCCTTACAAAATGTATATATTGGTTTCTTTGTTAAATGAATAAAAAGTGGAAAATATGGTGATTCCAGGATTTACTTTCTTCCTTCCACAAATAGCTACCACGCAGCTAATTTGTTCAAGACCCTGAGAGAATGGGACGCAGGCCTTTTCCAAAACCTCAAAGAAGCTCCAAGGGAGAGGGTCCAGAGCAGAGTGGAGCCTGGGCGTGGGGCTTTTTGCCCTTTCTGCAGCTGAGCCTTTTGAGAAACGAGCTCCCTCGAAGAGGACCGTGTCGGAACACACGGACCAGGCACGGAGTAGGTGAACGTCTGTCGCTGGTGGCCAGTGACCGCCGCATCTCAGACGTCACCAATCAGTGGTGGCTCTCCTTCCCGGCCCCTGCAGTCCTGACCGTGCTACGGGCAGTCACTATTAATCAATAGAAGAGATGCGCTCTCTCTGCCCTCCTGGAGCAAGTTTCAGTAGCAACACCCTCAGACCAGCCTGGGTGCACCACTGGGAAGACCGGACGAGGCTGGGTGAGGAGGCCTGCCTTCGCGCTTGCTCATGGGGCTGTGTGGCACCCCCTGGCTGGCCTCTCTGTCTTTTATCTGTTCCCGGATGACCCTACGTCCACTGTGGCTGATAGTGGTTTATTTCTGAAGGCCCCCCCGTGGGCCCATCTCGGCCAGGTCAAAGTCCAGGTTACTTAGCTGCCCGACGGACCTGTGGCGAATGGTCCCCGCTGTCCTCCAGCGTCTCCAACGTCCCCCTAGTCTCTATGACCCCCAGTTTGGCATCCCCGGCGTGCTGGTCGAATTCCAGTTTCCTTTTCTCTGGCTGCCCATGAAGCAATATGCTTTCTGAACCCTGGTGTTTGCTGCAGTGGAAACCGTTCCTTTTCAATCTAACTGCCCTCTGCATCGGATCCACCTAGGCCCTCTGGTTCCTCCCAGAACGGGAGTTCTCTCAGTCCCGGATCGTGGGCAGCCAGAGTGACCCTGCTTTACCCAACAGCAGTGGCCTAGGTCCCAAGGGCTCCTCTCTCCTGTTCACATATATAAAAAACATCTCCACCTCTGTCCCATCTTCACGGAAGCCCAGCATCACTCCAGATACTCTGAGCATTCTTGGGGGCCTTCTATCCCCATGGTTATCTCAGCTTTGATTTCTTGGGTCCACTGAATTCATAATCTCTCTTTCGATTGCCTCCTACAGCTGGTGCTGTCTCTCTAACCCGCTTCAGCTCAAGGGAACACTGCCACATTTCCTCGATTTCTCCCAAACATCACTCACATAAGGCAGTTGCATGTAGAGGAATTATTTTTCTCTTTCTTGATGATTTTTAAAGAAATGTTTACACTCACAAAAAAAAACAAACAAGGCCTTGCCTTTTTCTTCCCAATTTATTTAGCTGATTTCATATATTTTTGACAGGTTCATCATGTTTCCGGCAGTTATAAATATTTTCCCCTCTGGCTTCATTCCCTGACACTACATTTCTGGGCTGTGACTCACCCTAAGTTGTCCCACAGCTGGGGCTTGAATCCAGGCTTTTCTCTTCAATCTAATATCCCCCCTAACCGACCCCAGGTCCCCACCAAACCCAGGCCAGACAACATAAGACTATAAAATATGATGTCCAGTGAAAAGGTCACGAGCAAATAGGGCGGCTGGCTGGGGCTCTCACCCACCCTCAGCTGAGCAGTATCCAAGGTCCTGCTTCTGGGGCGAGAGATGCGTGGAGATGCATGCCCTGGGGCAACACATTGCTCGCTTCAGGCTTTCTTCGGAAAACAGCTGACTGAGGACACCACTGGGAAGCGGGGCAGGACAAAGCCTGCCCCTCCCCCAAGAAGCAGACAGAGCCCTGAACTTAGCCCTGTGCCAACCCCATACCCCAAACCACCTTCAAAGCCATCTGGCCCACAGACAACAAGCATTCATCCTCTGGGGTTTCATTTCCAGCTCTGCACCAGAAGTTTCTAGAGAATTTCTCTCTTGCACACACATACATTCGTGCAACACAAATTTTTTTTTAAATAAAGAACTCAAAATGTTTCCAAGTCCCAAGAAAGAAATCTCCATTTTTGGAGAAGAAAATAAAACAAAAAGGCAAGTTTTTTTGGCACACTTTGGGATAGCTATGTTGACCTTTATTTTCTAAATAAAAAGCCGGATTCGACAAAGATTTTAGTTTCTCTTTCAGGTGTGAGAGGCAGCCTAAGAAGCCAAATTTGCAACTTGGAGGACAGCTCTAGGGTGAACAGGACTGGGCCTTCTAAGAACAAACGGGTTCGATGATCCTCTCTGTTGGGAGCCCCAGTGTAATATGCTCCTCTGAAAAGTCTTGCAGTAGGAAAACATTTCACTTTGAGAAATGAATGCCTCTCCAACCTAGTTCAGCACTTACTCTTTAAAAAAAAATTTTGGGGGGGCGCCTGGGTGGCTCAGTCGGTTAAGCTTCTGACTTCAGCTCAGGTCATGATCTCACGGTTCATTCGTGAGTTCAAGCCCTGCGTCAGGCTCTGTGCTGACAGCTCAGAGCCTGGAGCCTGCTTCAGATTCTGTGTTTCCCTCTCTCTCTGCCCCTCCTCTGCTCATGCCCTGTCTCTCCCTCTCTCTGAAAAATAAACATTAAAAAAATATTTTTACTGTGTAATAGTATGTATGTAACCTACTATTTATCATTTTAACCATTTTTAGGGTCACAATTCAGTGGGATTAAATATGTGCACAATGTTGTATTACCATCACCACCATCCATACCCCAAACATTGTCATCACCCCCAATAAAAACCCTTTCCACCTCCCCACGGCCTCTGGTAGCCTCCATTCTACTTTCTGTCTCTATGAATTTGCCTATTCTAGGTACCTGATGTAAGTGAAATTGTACAAAAATTTGTCCTTCTCTTTCGGGCTTAATGCACTAAGCATGATTTTGTAGCAGGTGTCAGAATTTTACTCCTTTCTGTGGCTGAATAATATTCCATTGTACGTGTATGCTACATTTTGTTTGTGCCTTCTTCTATTGATGGAGCACACTTAATCTTTATTTCATACCCCTATCTCTCATGGGACACTAAGCAGGTGCCCTGGAACACAGTTTGAAGACTGCTGGTGTGTGGAGTCACTAGAATGCTTGGAGTTTGAATGGGCCGGGATTTCCTTACACACATGCTTGCCCCAGGCACTGCCAGAGGTGCTCTGGTCATTTCCAAACTCAAGGCCAGGCTGAAGCTGCAAGAGGTGAACCTAAGAAGTACCTTGGACGGGCAGTCAGTGATCAGTGCTTGGGGAAATGAGGGAGAGCCTTGCCCTCTAACCCTCACAGGATACATGGCCCTGCTTGTGCTGTGGGGCCCCACTGGGATGACTGACAGCTCAGCGTTGGTGACATCTGTCAGGGCTGCCTTCCCTGGCTTTGATGGTAGGACTGGCCAGGAGCCAAACTTGAGGGGAGCAATTGCCTGAGAGGCCCCGGCCCCCTTTTGGCAGCCTCACAGGTGCGCCCTGTCCTGTTCCTTCAGGAGCTGGACGATGTGTTCTGAGCCACTGCCCCTCCCTGCCCTTCCCTGTCAGCACTTCCCACAGACACCGCTTTCTAGCAGGCAGGCAGACACACGAGGCTCAATCCCCCCTGTAGAGGGTCTTCCGCTGCCCCTCTCTCCTCCCACGTGAGTGGGTCTGGGAAAGGCAAGCAAGGCAGCAGCCAGAGTCGAGCCTCCTGCGACTGGGGGAGAACCTGGGCCCCTCCAGGAACTGGAGGCCTGGAGTCCGGCTTGGCTGCCTCTCTTGACCACACGTAGCCAGAGGCTCTGTGACCTCCAAAGGTCCCTCGCAGCGATGTCCAACCTGGGTCCCAAATTGCATGGGTCCTGCCTGCATGCTGGAGGTCAGGGCTCAGGTTACAGCCCCACACTCAGGCTCCACCACCACGAGGAGGTTGAAACTATGCCTCGTTCTTGCTAGAATGGCTGTATTTCTCCTCTCGAGAGATTATCTTTTAAACCAGAGAACTATTTGAAGGAGCAGAGACCTTGCCAGAGTTGTGAAACAAAACAAAAAAGCATCAGCATCTTTAGAGAAATTACAAATAAATGAGCGTTCATCTTTCTAATCTGGGTACAGGTCACCTCCCCAGCTCTGAGCCCTGTCCCCTCAACTAAAGGTCCTTTACCTTTTGTCCGAACTCCAGGGCCCCCCAGGACACCTCCCTTCCATTCTCGTCACTGATACTTGCCTCTCCCTCCATCTTCGTGGCTCAGTTGTGGGCTGCAGGAGGGCAGGGAGAGGGTCCGGCTGTCTCCGAGTGCAGGACCCGAGGCCTTTGCCCGACAGCACGGGTGGGAGAAGGCTCCTTGGGATTCTGTGCTCTGGCGAGGGGCTGCAGGGTGAGCCCAGGGGCTCCTGCCCATCTCACCCCGGCCTGCAGGCTGTCCTGTGGAGCCCAGCAGAGATTCGGGTGAGGGAGGAAAGTATCGAGTAAGAAGAGTGTTCTCAGTGTGGAAGGAATGAGAAACAAGGGCCACACGGAACACCTAGTGAGGGGAGTCAGCGACCCTTCTCCAGCCCAAAGCTGCTCAGAGGCTTGGAGTGAAATTGCCTCACCCACAGGACAAGGCTGGGGGGGGGGGGGGTGTTCATCCTTGCTGAAGCCTGTGAGCTCCTGCCTCCTAGGGCCTGAGCCCACCTTGAGGCCTGCCGTCTCCCAGAGTTCTGTCTCCCTCTCCCTCCTGGGCCAATCACAGAGCTCAGCCCTGCCAGGAGCCAGGCCTCTCTCGGTTCTTCTCCGTCCTCTGTGGGAGTCCATTTTTGCCTTCTCTTGCCTGCTTTCCTCTTCCCAGCCTGGTTTCCTCCAGGATGGGTTCAGGGGTCAATAGCGCCCCCCAGGCATTTCCTGGCATGCAGGCTGTTACAGGTGACAGGGGCCCTGACGCTGGTTCTCAGCCCAGCTGCTTACCAGGCAAAGCACTCCCCTCTCTGAGCCTCAGTTTCCATTCATAAAATACATGGTTGAGGACATGATGACTAAATCTTCTTCCAGCTACATAATTCCCTCACTCTAGAAGCTATTGGTCAACACCAGGTGAGTTAAAAATCTACTTTAAAAAAAATCTACTTAAATTCTATTCTAATTTCACCATTTGAAGCCTGACTGCCCCACCAGGCATCACCCATGGTGGGAAAGAAGAGGCATTTCATTCCATTTGCTTTTCTCACTCGGGACAGGGCTTGGCTGGCCTGTCCTCTCCCCTGGCCCTCCAGGCCCCTCCCAGGGCTGTGGAACTTCCTCCGGCCTGGTCCTCAGTCCTCAGTCCTCAGGCTCATTTCCTCCCCGGGGCCTGAGCACTTTTGCAAGGAGCCAGTGCTGTGCTTGCTGCCTGGACGCTCACTCCGAGGCGGGGCCTGGATCAGCCTGGCAGGCACCCACTTGCTATAGTTGAGACTTAATTAACACAGGATCCGCTTTCCTCCGGTCCTGGGTGAGAGGTACCGGCCTCAGGCACTCAGGACACCACGCCGTGGTCCATTGCTGTCTGGAGAAGCCCAGTTGCCCTTGCACTGCTGACAGGGTCTGTCAGCTGCTGTCCTCTTGCTCCCCCTTGCTCTCGGGGATTCTTTTCGCCTCCCTCCCTGAGGGGCTCATTCAAATCCACGCTCACCCTCAGCCCTGAAGTCCTTCTCCAGGGCCACATCTTCCAGCCATTGTCACACCGGATGTTCATGATGCTAAGTCCAGAGTCGGCCCTTAGTGCTCACCAGAACTGACCTGTCCACATGTTTGAGGCAGCACATCCCCCATCCCTGAAGTAGTGCTCCCTCTTTCTGGGCTGTCTCCTACCTCTCTGGCTGCTCCTTCTCAGTCTCTTTGGCTTGTTGGCCGCCCTGGGGCTCAGGGCTCAGGTCTGTCATTCTCTCTCCTCCCTAACCCTTTGCAGGCCAATGACTTCGACATTCATAGCTGCGTCCCAGAGGTTGGGACATCCCATTTAGGGTAAAGCCAGATCCTTAACAGCCACCTCCAAGGCCTGCACCACCTGCCCCGCTTACCTCCCTGACCTCACCACCTACTACTCCTCTGTCTGTGGTTCTTTGACACTCCAGACCAGCCCACCTCTGGGCCTTTGCATCTGCTGTTCCCCCACCTGGAATACTCTACTACTCCATAATAGCCCCATGACTTGTTGGCTCACCTTCTTCTGTTCTTTGATCAAACACCACCTACTCAGTGAGGTCTTCCCTGATTACTCTATGGTAAATCACAACCCACGTCCCCTGTACTTCCCCTGGCACTCTCCCTCTTCTTCCCTGTTGTATTTTTCTTCATAGAACTCTTCACTGACTGACATGCTACTCTTTATACATATATCTGTTTGCTTATTGATTATATCCTCCCCCTGGAAGGTAAACTCCCTGGGATCAGGGATTTTTGTTTGTTTCAGTCACTGCATTCCTGGTATCTAGAACAGTGGCTGCCCATAGGAGTTTATCAACAAATATTGGTTCAACAAATGACAGGGTGCCTCAGTATTTGTCCCTGTACATATTATCTTCATGTTCTGGGGGTTTTACTTTTGCGAGTAAATGCTGGAAGTGAGATTGTTATGTCAAGTGCACATAGTGTAGAGTATTTTTAATTTTAATAAACAACCTTA
The DNA here is from genome assembly GCA_028646485.1 of Cryptoprocta ferox. Lineage (NCBI taxonomy): Eukaryota > Metazoa > Chordata > Mammalia > Carnivora > Eupleridae > Cryptoprocta > Cryptoprocta ferox. The sequence goes on from CM053576.1 coordinate 94,562,049, forward strand.
GATTATTTTCCCAAGGGGTTGTCGCAAGTCATGCCCATTTCCCTGCCTGTGCTAGATGTCATATCACACTTGAATTCTTGCCAATGCACTAACGAGGGGGGCAGCATCTCATTGTTTTAATTTTCATTTTCCTGACTAACTAGAGAAGGATGTGTTTCTTATTTATTGACCTCTTGACTTTTTCTTGCTTCTGTTAATTGTCTTGTTCATAGCCTTTGCTCACTTTTTTGGGGTTTGGGGGTGGTGGTGGTGGGCGGGGAACAACATAGCTTTTCTAATGAGTGTTTAGAGGGTAACTTCATTTCTTTAAAAAAAAAAAAATTCAGTGATGCCTGGGTGGCTCAGTGGGTTGAGTGTCCGACTCTTGATTTCAGCTCGGGTCATGATCCCAGGGTCATGGGATCGAGCCCTGCATTGGGATCTGTGCTGAATGTGGAGCCTGCTTAAGATTCTCTCTCTCCCTCTGCCCCTCTTCCCAGTTCACTCTCTCTAAAATAAAATAAAATAAAATAAAATAAAATAAAATAAAATAAACCAGATAATTCTGATATTTATGAAGGTTCTGGAACTGTTGCCCTAGAGTGAGTATTCTCCTGGTTTGCCACTGGCGTCCTGTGAGTTTTGGAATTTAAGATGCTTTAAAGTTTTTTTCTTGCTGGTTCTCCATATTTTCTACAACGCATGTTGTTACTTCAAAAAGATGAAAAACAATCATAGGAAAGTCCTTGTGCTATCATGCCAAGTAGAAAAAGCACTTTACAATTAGGATGTAGTTTTTTATGACAGTTACATAAAAAGGATCTCTGGGTATAGAAACTCTAACAGTGGATCAGCCAAAATGAAAAGGGGGAGGATTATGGGTAATCTTTCCTTACAATGGGCGCCAGGCGAGTGAGTCAGGGAAAAGGTGATGGTGAATCCTTAGTGGAAAAGGATGAGTTGTAGGAATGATGGCACTCTGGCCTACAACACTCTCTGCTGTGCCTTGGCAGACATCACTAATCAATCAGTTCAGTGGTTTCTCTGAAGTCCAGACTCAGCCTCAGAATCTTTCTCAACCCGGTAGGCCAAAGAGGCTACCAGTCACAGATCAGAGTTGGGAGGCAAGGTGACACCCATTCATGCACTCTTGCCCAGCAGGGGGCAGAGTCAGCCAGCCCCACAGAGGCCTCTCTTGCTGGGGCAGGGGCATGCTCCCCAGTGGCCTCATGGCTGCACTGGAGCTGCAGTCCCGTTGGCCGCTCCTGGCCAGAAGGGGGACCTAGGGAGTTTTCAACCTGCACTGGCTCCCATCACTGATACCTAGCATCGCTTTCTGGAATCCTTTTCCTCTGGACTCTGGGGCTTGCTGGAACTGGGAACACTGTCCTCAACCTGGATGCTGGCACTGTGACTTCACCCAGACCCTGGCACAACCCCTGGGGTGCCACACCTTGGTTGCTCCCACCATTGGCCTGACTCTCCAGCCTCTGACTTCTGTTCTCATGATTCTTGGCCTGCCCTCGACCCCACCCCCTGGACTCAGCTGTGATGTCATGCTCTGGGTCCACTGGCACATCCTGACTCTCTAACCAGGCTCTTAGCCTGGCTGCCTCTCCTTCCTGCTCTGCACTTGGCTGGCCTCAGAGCTGACAGATTCACCAAGACTCACTGCAGGTTACCCAGAATCCCTTACTGACTGTCCTCCTCTGGACCAGGTAGGTTGATTAGAAAGGATAGGAAAAATATTTTTTAATAGCGTTTTCTGTTTGGGGAGAAATAGTAAATGATACAGAAAAATGACATAGAAATGTATGGAAAAAGTTGGCAGTATTTTAACCACCTGGAGACAACCATTGCTATTAAGTTGGCAAACACCTTTCCCAGTTACCTCTCCGCCTTCACACCCGTTGAGATATGTGTATATAAATTGTCTTAAATGGGATCATGCTGTTAGTCAACCTGCATTTTTCACTCATCCATATGCCATGAACATCATAAAGGATGCCATTGATGAAAAACATGTTTCCCTGCTCCTAGAATATAAATTAGATTCCACCAGATTCTTTTTTTTCACCTAGCATATCTGCATTTTTGCTTTTGAGGCAGAAACTTAATTCACGTCCCATTTCTTTCCCACAGTAATAGACCACCAATTTTTAGTTGGGTGTATAGCCACTGCAATAAAGGCAATATATCCCAGCTCCCCCTGGGCTATGTGTGGTCATGTGACTGAGTTCTAGCCAATGGGATACGAGCAGAAGAAGTATACATACGACTTCCCGGATGTGTCCTGTGGTGGTTTTATATATGTCCACAAATTCTTTGACACTCCTTCTTTCATCAAGGTGAAGCCTAATCCCCCTCCCTTTCAGTGTATGCTGTATGTAGTGACTTGCATCTAATGAACATCATGTGGCAGAAGTCATTGTGTGTGACCTACAAGATTAGGACAGAAGAGGCAGTTGGCTTCCCTCCTTGCTCCATCTTGTAATAACCACTCCGGGGAAGCCAACTGCCAGGTCATGAGGACAATCAAGAAGCCCTGCGGAGAGGCCCATGTGGTGAGGAATTGAGGCTTCCTGCCAATAGCCACATGAGCCATTTTGGAAGCAAGTTCTGAAGCTTTCAGTCTAGCCCTCAGATGACTGAAGTCCTGGTTGACATCTTGACTGCAACCTCTGAATTCCTGACTCATGGAAACTGAGATGATAAATGCTGATTGTTTTAAGCAACTAAGTTTTGGGGTAATTTGCTAGGCAGCAGTAAACACCCAATACATGCCCTGAAGAGGATGGGTGGGTCTTCCTCTTTCTCCTCTCTCCGGATGAAAGGTGGATATGTGGAGTGCCATCTTGGATCTTGCAAACAAGGGCAACATGTTGGGGATGGAGGAGCAACAACATGGATGGGGTCTGGGCCCTCGATGGCTTTGTAAGAGCAGAGTCGGCATAACAACTCACTTGTCAAGAGCCACAGTAATAAAGCCAGAGCTTCCCAGTGTTGGGTCTCCCTGGTGTGTGTAAATGGGTTCCAGGTGTGTGAAGCTACTGTTGTCTCCATCCCAGGGCCAGTGGCTTCTGCACACAGGCAACACTGTTCTTTTACGTCACTGAGCTATATGATTGTTATCATTTTCTCTGTGTGCCAGAATGGAAATCAGATTTGGAAAGCTTTGGATCTCTGTCACAACGGCCAGATTTTATCCTAACAAAGACATCCTGAAAGGTGAGACATCATTTAATATGTTTAACACACGTTCTCCTAACTAAGGCGCCTGGGTAGTCATGCCCTGAAGGGGTCTGTCACATCTTGGCAGGTGAGGCTGGCGGGTGTTGCAGGTAGTCAGGCTTTCCGCAGGTCCAAGAGGCCCCACCGCGTTGGCGGTCACTCACCCTGTCTGGGCAGAGGGCCAACTGTGCAAACAACAGGAACGACCTTTCCTCGCCAGCCTCAGAGAACCGCTTTCTGGCTGCCTTTGAGTTCGGCTCCCTTCCCCTGACCCTGTCCATTGCCCAAATCCCTTTCCTTTTTGGACTCCGCCCACCTCGGGGACAGAGGCGGCGACAGATCTGAGGCAGACACAGTTCCTCTTCTCATATACTGTTTAATGTCACTTCTCCCTGATGATGGTAGTGGGTCATACATCCAGACAGAATCAAGCCTCACTGGGGCAGAATTCTACTCCCACCCCCCAGCCCCTGGTAACTCTATCCTACTTTCTGCCTCTGTGAATTGCCTATTCTAGCTACCTCATATAAGTGGAATCATACAACATTTGTCCTTTTGTTTCTGGCTGATTTCACTCAGCATAATGACTTCCATGTTGTAGCACGTGTCAAAGTTCCATTCTTTCTTATGGCTGAGGGTTAAGTTTTTAATCAACGGATTTTCACCAACGTTGGATGTTTCCAACGCGTTCCGCAAAATTCCTGCAGACATTTATTAAACCTGGAATTGGCTTCTCTCCTTCCTGCATCTTTGTTCTCTTGATTCTCTACATGGTGTCTGACGTCTGGTAGTGCCTGGACAAGGTGTTTCATTCAGTTCTCTTGGATGAGAAGGAGCGCTCCCGGGTTGGAGGTCTGTGCTGGGAACAGATGCCCTGTGGAGCAGCACCAATGGTACACATGAGAGGCCACTCTCTTTGGTGACAGCTCAGGAACACTCGCTGTCCCATACCACCCACATGTTCTGTAAGCCTGCTTAACATCACGCTTTGGTGTGTTCAGTGTGGCTTCATATTTCTTATTTGATTTAATCCAAACCCCATGATGTAGGATGGGTGGCAGTAACCCCTTTTCACTCTCAGAGACTAGCGGGAGGTGATGGTTCTTGCCTCCCTGGGATGTCAGTGGCTTCGTTGAGACTGGATGAGGGCAATCAAGTCCAGGAATTCTTCTATTACCTCACGGAGCATCTGGAAGGCAAGCAAAGATTTCAGGGTCCCTTTTTGTCATGTGGTCTTTCCTCCTCCTGTCTTGAGGGGGCTGGATGGAGTGACAGGGTTTGGAAAGCATGGGGAAATAAGGAAGAGTGAACACTGGTCCTTTCCATTCATTCCTCAGCTGGTGGCAAACCCAGCTTTCTCTTGAGCTACCATTAGAGCTGAGTCTGGCGCCCTCAAGAGGCAAGGGTGAGAAGGTGGCAAACCGGGCTGTGTCACCTCCAGGGGACTCTGGGCTAAAACCCTGGAGTTGGGAGCCTTCTCATTTGTGTAGACTTCCTACAGGAAATGCCAGTAACTACAGCCCTTTTAAGAATAAATGATTCGTGCACGTGGTTCAAATATGACGAGATACAAAGGGAATGCTGTGAAAAATCTCTTTTCCTCTCCTGTCACCAGCACCCAATTCCTTCCTTAGAGGCATCAATGTATATCTTTCCTGAGAAATGTTACATATACATGCAAATATATATACACACACACACACACACACATATCAATGTATGCATGGATGTGGGTATATTTGCATGTGTATATACACATATTCTTGCTTTGTTCCTTCCCCCCACCCCAAATAGTGGCATATTGTGCATAGAGCTCTGTGCCTTGCTCCCCCCCATTTAATATATAATAGTAATAGCAATAAACATATATTAAGTGCTTACCAAGTACTGAGTACTGTTCTAAGAACTTGATGGTATTAATTGTCCTAGTTCATTTAATCCTCACAGCAACCCCATGAGGTAACATTTTTTTCAACACTACTCATAATAAAAACCATGCAAATTAAAACAACACTGAGATACTGCTTTTCATCCATCGTGCTGTTAAAGATCAAAAAGCTCACCAACACACCCTGTGGGAAAGAGTGTGGGGAAACCAACAGTCCATAGATTGTTGGTAAGCATTTTAGCAATATTTATCAAAATTACAAAGGTGCATAACTTTGAGCCAGCAATTCCACTTTCAGAAAATTTCCCTGCAGATCTACTTCACAGACGTGGAATGACTTGGGCACGAATTGCTCATGCAACATTCTTTGTGATAGCAAAAGTTTGAGAAAAACTTAAATGCACATCAGAAGAGACTGGCTAATTAATTATGGTATATCAACATCCACTCGGAATATTAGGCTGTTATTTTTTTAAAAAGCGAACTTTTGGGGTACTTGGGTGGCTCAGTCGGTTAAGCAGCTGACTTCAGCTCAGGTCATGATCTTAGGGTTTGTGGATTGGAGCGCCACGTCGGGCTCTATGCTGACAGCTTGGAGTCTGGAGACTGCTTCAAACTCTGTGTCTCCCTCTCTCTCTGCTCCTCCCCTGCTCATGCTCTCTGTCTCTCTCAAAAAGTTAATTAATTAACTAATTAATTAAACATTACAATTTTTTTTAAAAAAACCAGCCAACTTTTTAAGCACAGTGGGATACTCTCCAAGATGAAGAGTGTCTTGGTCCATTCGGGTCGCTATAACAAGATACCATACACTAGGTAGCTTATAAACAACAGACATTTCTTTCTTGCATCTAGAGGCTGGGAAGTTCAAGATCAAGATGCTGGCAGATTTCCTATCTGGTGAGAGACTGTTTACTGGTTCATAAATGGCTCTTTTCTCTGTGTTCTTACATGGCAGAAGGGGCAAGAGAGCTCTCTGGGGTCTCTTTCAGAAGGTCGCTAATTCCATTCATGAGGGCTCCCCCCCAGTGATCTAGTCACCCAATGGCCCCACCTCCAAACACCATCACATTGGCAATTAAGTTTCAACATATGAAGTATGAAGGGACACAAACATGCAGTCTATAGCAGCAAGGTAGTGCAAGATAATGGTGAAGAATCCAGATTCAGGCCAGGCCCTCTTGCTTGTTATTCTGGCTCTGCTCCTTACCAACTATGCAAACTTGGACTATTACATTACTTCTCTATACATCTGGTTTCCTCGTCTGAAAAGTGGGGCTTGTAATAACACCTTGTAATACTCCCCACCAACTCAAAGACCAGTGAGAAATAAATGCTCATAAGTATACACCGTTAGGATTTTGTGGATATTTGTTACACAGCATATAGCTAACTGATACAAGCACATAGTAGGTGCTTAGTAAATATTGCTTAATAGGAAACTGAGCAAACCTTTTCCTTATAATGGGGAGCTTCACAAGTTACCTGAAGAGTGGCTCCAAATAGAGCCCAAAGAGGAAGCTCAAGGTTAATGTCCAAAGTATAACCAAAGCAAGGGAGTTTATTTATTGACCCTAGGCTGTTTTTTGAATACTAGCAATTCTGGAAGCTGAAGCACATACAAACAGAATAAGGACTGGCTCTCATCCTCACAGCTTATGATCACTGGAAGGAAAGATTTATAAAGAAGTAGCAACAAGGCAAAGTGCTGCTTGCTATAACAAAAGTGTGCAGAAAGAGTACAAAGGGGGGAGCAAGTGTACCAGCCCATGGTGGATGTGGGGTGACAGAGATGGGCTAGAAGATGGGGATGGGGGCTGGTGAAAAGGACAAGGATTTAAAGCTATGAAGGTAAGCTGAATCCAAGCCGGGAAGGGCCTCAAGAGCTTGGTAAATAATCTGAACACCATTCTTAGGGTCTGAGAGAAGCTAATAGGATTTGGGGCAGAAGAATGCCATGTTCAGGTTTGTGTTTGGAGGAGATAACCCTGGAGTTGATGTGGAAGATGCAAAACGCTCCTGCTGCATTGCTCAGGATGCAAGACAGCTTAAATCATACCTCCTGCTGCAGGGCAGAATTGATCCAGGGACAACTTCTGGGGACAAGATTGATCTGGGGGCCATACAACCTCAGGTGAGGGAAGAGGAGAAATACAGCGGCTGATAATCAGAAAACGTCATTTTTCCCAACTCCTCTGATAGAAATTGTACCACTTAGGAAGGCATTTGGCTACAAGTAGCTGGAAACCTGGTTACAGAGGCTTAAATGTGCCGGGGAATCTTTTTCTCATAACAACGAATCAGGAGGTGGTGGTTGCAATATTGCTATCTTAACTCCGCAACTCTGAGATTCTCTTGGCTTTTTCTTCATGGTCTTAGGTGGCTGGTACAACTCTCGATATCATGCCCACATTCAAAAGAAAACAGACACAGAGAGATGGAAAGAGGGAACATACCAGCTGAATCTATTTTTTTTTTAATCAGGAAAGCAGAAGCTTTACTTGAGGTAGACACACACTCTCTCTCTCTCTCTCTCTCTCACACACACACACACACACACACACACATACCTGTATCTTATGGTCCAATCCTTGTTTCAAGGGGACTGGGAATAGAGGAACAGGCTTGTCATGCTTGCTTTAGACCAGCCATAGATTCTGTGCTGAGGCTGGGTGCATTTCTAACTCAAACAAATTGAATTTGTTAGCAAAGAGGAAAGAAAAATGGATGTTGGTAAACAAAGTCAGTGTCTGCTTCAGGGACTCCTCCAGACACAGCCTGTAATGATGTGTTTTCTTTGTTTTGTGTGTTTCTGAAATGGAGCTCTTGGCTGGTGAAATGGCAAGGAATCAGAAACACTGCCTTCTGGACTTGACATTGTGAAGTCCTCTGTGTCCCCCTTCCCATTCCAGGCCCTCTCCTCAGTGGGCCCCCGTTTGTCCTTACCCCCTTAGAAGTCAATCCAGCCCCCGTGTCAGGGGGAAGTGACTCGTGCTAGGCAGAGTGCAGAGATCTCCAGGGGTCACTGGGAGCAGCACTGCCGAATTCCCCGAGGGCCCTTCTCCAAGCGTTGGGGACAGCTGCTGCCGAGAGTCTGATGTTTCAGCAACAGCATGGGTTCATACAGAGCCACAAACTCTCTTGCTGAGTTTCCCTTATAGCAAGCACATGGCGCCCTTACCCTGGAGTGAAGGGGAACCTGGATTCTTCCAAAGTCCAACTTGGTGGCTGTATCGGTCTGGAAAGGCTGAGTCGTGCTGGGGTAACCAACAGGCCTAGAAGTGTAATGGCTTAGACACGAAGTTTATTTCTTCTTTCTTCTAAATATCCACATGAATCCACTGGGGGCTCTATTACATTTCTCCCCACTCTGGGATGTAGGCTGATAGAGTGGCCACCATTTTGAACTTAACGGTTGCTGGGACAGAGGGAAAGAAAAGATCTGGAGAGTCTCACAGCAGCATTTAAATGCTCCAGTTTGGGGGCACCTGGATGGCTCAGTCGGTTAAGCGTCCAACTTCAGCTCAGGTCATGATCTCACAGTTTGTGGGTTCGAGCCCCGCGTCGGACTCTGTGCTGACAGCTCAGAGCCTGGAGCCCGATTCAGATTCTGTGTCTCCCTCTCTCTCTCTGCCCCTCCCCATTCGCACTCTGTATCTCTCTCTCTCTCTCTCAAAAATAAATAAACATTAAAAAATTAAAAAACATAAATGCTCCAGTTTGGGAAAGATTCATATAATTTCTACTCACAGGTCCTAGCAAGCACCAATCACATGGCCCCACCCAACCACACAGGGGCCCAGAGGTGTGACCCTGCTATATGCCTGGAAGACAGACAGACGACATGTTTGGCGAACAGCATTTGTGAAGACCACGGTAATTTTGGGAAAGTTGTCCAATTTCTCCAGTTCTCCTTCACTTCATCCCAAAGTAGTGTTTTTTTTTTTAAGGCAAAAGCTGGGTATGGTCAAAATAGCTCTTAAATCCCTTTAGCCATTGCATATCTGTAGGCAAAAAAAAAAAAAAAATTTGAACCTTGACTTAACCCCACCCCTTATGCAAAAAATTCACTCAAAAATGGAACATAAACTTCACTGGGCTTAAACACAAACTATAAAACTTGAAAAAGCATAGGATCTAGGTCTAGGCATGATCCACGAAAAGAAACATTGGTAAACTGGACCTCATTAAAGTGAAAAATGTTTGCTCTGCAAAAGACCTCGCTGAGAGTGTCGAAGACAATTGACACAAAGCTACACATACGATAAAATTGCAAAGAGCCACACATACAAATAAACACATGGATATCTGGTAAAATCTGAATTCATTCTAAAGATTGTACCACTGTAGACTTCCTGGGTTTGATACTATACTATGGTGAAGTATGACCTTCACATTGGGAGAGGCTGGGTGACGGGTGCATGGTACCTCCCTGCACATTTCTTTGCACCTTCCTGAGAATCTATAATAATCTCAAAATAAGACTTTAAAAAAAATCTCTTCAGCGACCCATAAGAAAATGTGCTTCAGGAGCCGTATTACTCATGAGCGTCCGCGTATTTAAACACCAAAGCTACTCTTTCATCACAAGATGCTCCCAATACGATGGCCTCCGGGATGGGGACTTCATTACGTGGAAGGCACAACAGAGCCACCTGAATCATTGCCACTACCATTTCTTTCTCACTGTCTCTTTGTTTTATGGTTTTCATTGGGCCACAGCTTTTTATGTGAAACCCTTGGGGCCAGGAAGTTTTTAAGGTTTTTTCTGAGAGAGGGTAGAAAAGTAATACAGTGCTGTGGTGTTTATTATGTAACTTTCTCCCCAGGGCAGGGGGAGGGGTGGAATTGGGGGGGGTGGTGAGGCAGCCTCCCGATGTAAATCAAGCACATTTACATTAGTATTCATGAGTGCATTGTATGACGATTCCCAGAAAACGGGATGAACACAGGCTAAAATTGTGAAGTGTCAGTTCAAGTCACCAAATGAGCCCTTGAAGTCGGCTGTAGCCCCCAACGTTACATACGCTAGAGAGGCACACACGTTTGGCCAGAACTTCTGGATTTGGGACTTGGCAGCAATTGTGGACTGCAGGCTGAATGTGGCTGCCATAACTTCCCCACGTGTGGAGCCCTTTGTGACCTGGGTTGTGTCCACAGAGGCCTCTGTTCTCAGGGTGTGATTGACCCCTGGAGGCCCATGACCTGTCCCTGAGGGTGGGGGGGCCTTCCCTTGTCTCTTCCTGGCCCGGAGATATGCCCCTCTCCTTACAGACTGACTGTGAGGGTCACAGCCCCTGGAGGAGGGAGCACCTTACCTGCAGTCCAGGTTGCTCACAATCTCAGACTCCAAGATGCTGGCGAGGGAGCTGGAGCTGGCAGGGATCTGAGATGGAGATGCGGCGGGGATGGAGGCTCAGAGAGGGTGGCGAATTGTATAGACTCACACAGCTAGCCAGGAAACCAAGACTGGGGGGGGGGGGTGGAGGGGAGGGGAGGGAGGGCGCGGATGCAGAGGTGCTGGGGGCATGTTTAAAAGCCGGGACTAGACAAGCCTCCCACCCCGGGGAACAGACCTCGGAAAAGACGCCTGGATCAGCCACCCACCCCGTATCCCAGCCATGGAGAGTGCCCCCACCCCAATGACATTTCAGTGGTTTCCCCACTCACCCGTTTTTTCTTCCAGGCTCCAGGGAAAGAAAGGGTGGCGCAGACACGCCCTGGCGTCCCCCGTTAGTGCACCCAGTCCCCAGGGGTGCTGGTGGGCGCTGCCGGCCCAGGCGGGGCGCCTGGCCGTGGGCGTGGGCACCCCCCGCCCCCAGGCGCCCCCCGCGGGCGCCCGGTCCCTGTGTGGGCTGCTTGGACTCCGCGCCGGAGCCGCCGAGCTTAGGCAAACCACGCCGCACTGGACGCCATTCAAGCTTTTACAGGCCCTCAAATTGGGGCTGGAGCCGGAGAGGAAATACTAAAATCCTGTGTACACAACTTCTGTCTGTGCGCGCCGGGCTCCAGGAGAATCAGGCGCGCGGGGGACACACTTGTACTGTTGAAGGGCTCCGCTCCTCTCCCCGCTGTTTTTAACGGGATCCCTGATGTGTCGCCCCAGCCCAGGGCTCCTGGGTGTGGGCCCGGGGAGGGGGCTGCAGAGCTGGTGTGCTGCGGACGGGTGCAGACCTGAATCTTTCTCCTACCCCCACCTCCCCGGCACACCCAGCTGGGCTCAGAATCCCGGTGATCCATAAGCCACATTTGCTGTGTGGCCCAGGCCCCTGGCCCCTCCTGCCTGGCAGAATAATGCGGCTTAGAGGTCCTTAGAGCCTGGCCTCTGGAAATCAGGCAGGCCTGGGTGGGAAGCCGGCTCACCACTGTGCAGTTCCCAGACTATTGGCAGGGGCCTCCTTCTCTGCATCTGCAGAATGGGCATGATAATGGTAAGCTACCTCAGAGGTTTCCTTGAAGATAGAAGAGGTGATGGAGATAGGGAAACAGACCAGAGTCTGGCACATCGTAGGTGCCCACTACATGGTAGCCATTGTTATTATTTATGTGAAGCAATAGTAATAGCACCATTATGATCCAGGCACATGCTAAGTGCTATGTACAGTTTACATTTTCTGGGGGAGAAACTAGAACACCAAGGAATTGAATGACTTACCCAAGGTCACACCGCTAGTGATTGGCCGGGTGGGGATTTGAACCCGGGAAGTCCGTTTCAGAGTTTTAGGTGCTTTGCTGCCCCTCTGTCAGCTGTATGTGCCCATGGTGTCCTCACCCCACCCTCCCACTTTCATCCCTGCCAAGTGCTCTCAAGCACCTCTCATGCAGCTGGCCACTCATCCCCCTGGTTCTAAACCAGTGCTCCCCCTCCTAGCTCTCAGCCTTGGCTCAGCCCTCTGTTGCCTGTGCCTTAGGTCTTCCCTGGCCACCCCCTCCAGAGAGATTCACTCCCCTGAGCTGCCCCAACACTACCCCCACCACCACCCCCCAGCCCCTGCACCTTCAGGTCTCCCATCCCCTTGACCTTGGGCCATTTTGGTCTGTGGATGTGTTTGCCTCCCTCATTCTGATCTCTCATCAAGATTCCTGCAAGTCTGGGCCAGTCTCTTGTGCAGAGAGGAGCCTCCCATTTGGGGAAATTGAATTTTTACCAGTGGCAAATCTGGGCTGACTGGTGACAATCCCACTGGTGTTCTGTGTGAGGGGAGCAGAAGAGGGGCCCAAGCCCATGTGCTTTAAGGAGGTGGGGGACAAGGTGGGCATCAGCCCCATGTTCCTGACATCTGCTACCAGAGCAAGGAAGAGCCAGAAAGTGAGAGTGTGGTCTGGGATCCCCTGCCAACTCCTGCCTCTACTTTCTCCTTAAGTGTCCTGTCATCAGGGCCTCTCAGGAGCCCTGCTCAATCTCAGGTAAGGACAGATGCCTCACAGGAGTCCAAGCTCCTTCTGGCTGGGCTGCCCCAAACAAGCAGACCACAGAAAGCATCTGTTCTCCAGGCCTGTCCATGCTTCGTGTGACACCAGCCTCAGCTTGAGTGGAGCTGGCTTGCACCTGCACAGTGGGTCTTCCAGACTTCAGCTGGACAGCTAGTACCCCCACCCTGCTTCCCCCTAACCACCCGAACACCCGGTGCCCACACTCAGGAGGTTTGACAGTGTTGTGGAAATCACATGGCCTGTGGAATCTGGAGTCTTGGTTTCAGTCCTAGCACTATAGTTCCATGAAGTCTTGGGCAAGTCCTTTAATGTCTCCCGAGCCATCAGTTTCCCCATGGGAGTGATGGCCTCTGTCTCATTTCCTTGATATGAAATAGCATGAGAGGTATGAGAGGGTGTGGCACACTGTGGTAACGGAAGCATTGGTTGTTTAAGTAGGAGTCATACCATTGGGGTGACCTGGGCCCTCCAGGTAGTCTGGGAACTGGGCCTGAGAGTATGACCCAGTGACGTGGCCCCAGCTATGAGAAGGCAAGAACTGGTCACAGGGAGACCTGTGGTTCCTGCAGGACCCAGAGCTGAGGTGGCCCCCTTGAGCCACCCATTCAGCAGGCTGGGACACAGTCTGCATGGTGTGGGAGTGCCCTCTGCTGGCCATGCTGGGCACTGGCTTCTCCTTGGCCGCAGTGAAGGGGGCCCTAAAGCCCTCATGGGCGGCCCCTCCACAGCCCTGGACTCAGGCAGGTGGACCAGGTCCTGGCCTGGGAGAAAGCCTGCCAGGGGGAAAGCTCATCCCCATTTGAAAAATGAGCAGACTGAGGCTTGGAGAAGTGAAGTTGCTCTGGAGTCCACAGTATTGAATGGCGGAGCCAGACCCATCTACGGTACTGTTTCTCCTCCTCCAGGTGGAATTATCTTGTGTGAATAGAGCGGAACTCAGCCATGCTGGAAAGACCACTCTTCTTTATTTAATTAAAGTCAAATCAGATCTGACTCCACCTTTGCCAGGACTGCAGAAAAATGCATTCTTCCTTGCTTTGAGAAACAGAAACAGGGCTCCCCTTCCCTAGGCCCATGCAAGAACCCAGAGCCTAGCATGATGCTCAAAAGTGGGAGGGGGGTGGGGAAGTACATCAGGGCCACTGTGGAGGCTTCACGTCAAAGCCTCAGGGACACTCTGTTGCTTCCCTGCTAAGGCTGGGTGGCCCTGGGGCTCAGGCCCATGCTCACTCCCTCCCCTGATGGTCTCAAAGCCAGGCCTGCCACCTGAGGTCCTGTCCCCTCCATGGGGGCACACTGATACCCCTGGCTGCTGAGTTTTCCCTACCCACCTGTTTCTCCTCTCCCCAGCTCCCACCCAATCCCCTTAAATTGCTCACGAGCCTGGAAATAAAAGCAGGAAAGGTAGGTTGTATAGGGGGAGGAAAATATACCAAGAACAAAGAGCAAAGGATTATCTCAGGAAAAGTGCCTGCTTCTCTAAAACCAGCCGGGGACGTATGCCTGTGGGAAAATGCTGTGTCCTTGGAGTGACTTTCTTGCTGCAGCTGAAGCCAACAGGACATGACTCAGACGGTAAGTAGGTTGGTTGAAGCCAATCGAAGAAACCTGGTGCAAGAGGTTGGTCCTGGGGAATGGAGCATGCCAACTCCTCAGCCTAACCAATAAAAGTTAAAAAAGAGGTTCTGGAAAAGTGGGGAAGGGCATAAATGTTTGCCCAGGGAGCCTGGGTAGCAAAGCCAATGCTATCTGAAAGGAATAAAATTGGGGTACCTGTTGTCATCCCAAGTGTACGGTGGGCCTGGCAGGTCGAACTGTGGCCCTCTGCACTCTGCTGCGCCCGGATCCACAATTGTCAGTCTTGACTTGACGGAGAAACATCCACATCTCGGCCACCAACTGCCAGCCTGGTGTCACCATTTCCCTGAGGGTGGCGCCATTGGCCTCCTGGAGATGGCACGTCTGCTTCTTCAAGGGCCCTTTTCTAACCTGGCAAAGTTCAGGTTTAAACATGAAGATAAGGAAACAAGCTTTTAGAATCAAAATGGCATGTTAAGTGTAGGAGTAACCTGTGCATAGTTATTTCTTTAAAATATTCTAATAGTAAAGAGAATCTAGTATATTAGAGACTGACGAATTAGCCTGATGCTTCCAGTTTTAGCTGTGTGACATATTTAGACTCGTGATTTTAAGTTGAAAGGGGAAATGAAATTTGGCTTTATTTTTTGTGAATATGGATAGGATTTTACTTTTTTATTAATTTTTTTAATGTTTATTTATTTTTGAGAAAGAGAGAGACAAGAGTGTGAGCAGGGGAGGGGCAGAGAGAGAGGGAGACAGAATCCGAAGCAGGATCCAGGCTCTGAGCTGTCGGCACAGAGCCTGATGGAAGGCTTGAACTCATGAACCAAGAGATCATGACCTGAGCAGAAGTTGGGCGCTTACCTGACTGAGCCACCCAGGCGCCCCTATTTTTTAAAAATTTTAAAGCTTTATTTATTTTTAGAGGGGGAGGGGAGAGGCAGAGAGAGAGGGAGACAGAATCCCAAGTAGGGGTGCAGTGCAGAGCGCAGCACAGGGCTCGATCCCACAAACATGAGATCATGGCCTAAGCTGAAATCAAGAGACACTTAACCTATTGAGCCACTCAGGTGCTCCTGAATGAGATTTTAAAGAAAACTGGTTTCACTGTGTTAATATATTTTAATTTTTATTTATTTTATTTCACCATGTTAATACATTTTATTTCTTAGGCATTTAAGAAATTGTTACTTGCTTGTTAGAGTTATTAGTTTGCTTTGTTAGGCAACTGAAGTGCTTACAAAGGAAATGTAATATATTAAATTTATAAATGCAGTTCAGAGTGTTCAGAGGAGTTTAATTAAGTTCACAGATGATTTCTAAAGGGAGCTTAGGGTCTTCAAGTTGAGTTAATAGATCATTAATCAAAGAAAATTGAAGGTCACTGTTCTTGCCATTTTTATAAACAAAATAACAAGATTTGTAATCTGAACATAACAGCTTAAGGATAACTAGGTTATTTCTATTTTAATGAAAGGAACATTAATTTAAAACCTAAGTAACTGTAAGTAGTCCTTTCTGGACTGCTCTCCAACTTAAAAAAAATAATTCAGAGTGACAGCTATTAATACTAATAGCTAACATTTATGGAGTGCTTTACACTGATTATTTCATTTAATCTTCCATTCCAGATGAGAGACACTGGGAGGGCAGGAATTTGCTCAAGGCCACGTGATCTAGGAAGTAGTACAAGATGGACATGCGTTGGCCCTTTGACTCCAGAGACCATGATTACCCACAGTGTTAGATGGTCTTTGCAGCCTGGGTTTCTAGGATTTGCCCTGAGCTCCCTGGAAAATGGGCTCAAGCTCCCTACTTGTACCAGGATGTGCTGTCTCCTCAGCACCGCCACCTGCCCAGGCATGCCAATACTCAACAGAAATGGGGAAGGGACTTCTGCATGCCTTGATTTGAACCACCACATATTTGTGTCCTACAGACACAGAAATTCTGATACCAGCCAAGGCCCTGTGACCAGTTACAGGTGTGAAGTATGGGAGCTTGTGCATTTTCTTCCTCATTGTACACACTCATCACTTTCCCTTGCTGTCTTTCCTCTAATGATTTATATAAGTGCTGGTGGTGTTTCACATGACAGTATAGTTTCTAGGTAACAACGTTCAGGTGGCATTGGTGACTGAATTAGGAGAAGAATTAACATTGCCCAGAGATGAAGACAGTGACTAGTGGGCATTAGTGTCTACTATTTTGTGGATAGAGTAAGCGCGGACCTCATTTGTAGGAGTAATGGTTGCATCCTTTATAGGTTTATCATGAGGATTAGGGGTAATGTCTGTGAAATGCCTGGCAGTAGTACTTGGTGGAGATTCTTATGGCTGGTAGTCACAGTTTCAATACTAGTCTGTCTGCCGGATCCTATAAACCACCGAAATGCCCTAGAAATTCTGACTGGTTGGCATTACTTTTAGGTTCCTGGACCCAGTTCCAACACTGGGGGTGGGGAGGCACATGGCACCAAGAAATTCTCAGACACAAAGAATGCAACTCAATTCTGACATGATCTTCCCAGAGATTCCATCCGATTCCACAGGTTAAGGGCTTAGTCCTACAAGACTGCCCTCCATCCCACACTTCAGATCCCAGTCATGAGCCCCTACCTGTTACCAGTGCTTCTGACCAACCTGCTACAGACTGGAGGCTCCAAAAGCCTCCTCCCTGGGTTCTTTTAATTTGCTACAATGGCTCACAGAACTCAGGGAAACACTTACATTTACCAGGTATGTAAAGATATGACAGAGGGTATGAATCAACAGCCAGAGGAAGAGATGCATCTGGTGAGGTACAAGGAGAGGATACAGAGCCTCCACGCCCTTCCAGGACAGACAACACCCTCAATCTCCACGTGGTGACCAACCCAGAAGCTCTTTGAACCTCATGTCTGGCATATGAATGACCAAACATACATTTTCTATAAATCATTATATCGAAGCATTCAACCTGCACACTGAAAATAAAGCTCCCAGAGCCCTCTCTTGCTTATGCCCCAGGATCTCTTTGAGTTTGTAAACCTTCTTTCAGAATGCCATGTGTGAACACCAAGGGTGTCGTCCCTGATACTGGGGCCACAGACTCAGGATCCCCTCAGAGAAACTTCTTCCCTTCTCTGTCCCTATTTCTATCCCATCTTTGTTTTCCACACTCCAAAAGCAAACTTTTTGCTCTCCATAATACATGGATGAAGACATTTCATCTAGGTACATTCCCAAGGGCACTCGGGAAGTGGCTGTCTCCATTTTCCCACCTCCTATTTAACTCCTTCTGGCTCAAAAAAGCAAATCAGGGGGACCCCTGTTTCAGCTCCAACGTGTAAAGAGCTTGAAAGTTGTCATTTCCATCCTCACATGAAAAATGCTGAACAAATTGGCAGATAGAGGAGGCAGAAAATCAGTAAATATATAGTTGAACTGAACAGCACTATCAATTGTCTGGATCTTTGACACTTACAGAACGTTTCATCCAACATGAGCAGGGTGGTGAAATTTGGAGAGGGGATCTCCAAGGAAGTAATTAAGGTTAATGAGATAATAATGATGAGACCGTGATCTGATACAATTAATGTCCTTATAAGAAGAGACGTCATGTGACCGCACAGCAAGAAGGCAGACATGTGCAGGCCAATGGAAGAGCCCACACCAGACACCTGCCCTGCTGGCACTTCGATCTTGGACTTCCAGTCTCCAGAAATGTTAGAAAATAAATTTCTGGTGTTTAAGCCACTCAGTCTGTGGTATTTTATTATAGTAGCACAAATAGACTAAGACACCAAAGTGGATCACGTTCTGGGGAATAAAACACACCTTAACAAATATTAAAAAGTAGAAACCAATAATCCAGTGAAGAAATGGGCAGAAGACATGAACAGACACTTTCCCAAAGAAGACATCCAGATGGCCAGCAGACACATGAAAAGATGTTCAACATCACTCATCATCAGGGAAATACAAATCAAAACCACAATGAGATATCATCTCACACCCATCAGAATGGCTAACATTAACAACTCAGCCAACAACAATGTTGGCAAGGTTGTGGAGAAAGAGGCACCCTTTTGCACTGCTGGTGGGAATGCAAATTGGTGCAGCCACTCTGTAAAACAGTATGGAGGTTCCTCAAAAAATTAAAAATAGAACCCTATGACCCAGCAACTGCACTACTAGGTATTTATCCAAAGGATACAAAAATACTGATTCAAAGGGGCACATGAATCCCAATGTTTATAGCAGCATTATCAACAATAGCCAAAGTATGGAAAGAGTCCAAATGTCCATTGCATGATGAATGGATAAAGAATATTTGGTTATAGATAGATAGATAGATAGATAGATAGATAGATAGATAATAGAATACTACTCGGCAATGAAAAAGAATGAAATATTGCCATTTGCAACATTATGGATGGAACTAAGGTAAAAATAAGTCAGGAAGAGAAAGACAGATGTCATATGATTTCACTCCTATGTGAAATTTGAGAAACACAACAGATGAACTTAGGGGAAGGGAAGAAAAATAAGATAAAAACAGAGAGGGAGGCAAACTATAAGAAAAATTTAAATACAGAAAGCAAACTGAGTGTTGCTGGAGGGAAGATGGGTGGGGGATGGGTTAAATGGGTGATGGGCATTAAGAAGGGCACTGTTTAGGATGAGCACTGGGTGTCATATGTAAGTGATAAATCACTGGGTCTACTCCTGAAGGCAAGACTAAACTGTATGCTAACTAACTTGAACTTAAATTTAAAAAAAATTAAAAATAAATAATTAATTAAATAAAGTGACTACAGTGAAATTGAAAGAGCCAGTACAAGTGAAGTCCCTGGAGCTTAGTTCCGCTGACTTAAGGCAAATTTCCTGCTGGTGACTCCACTTCAGGCAGGCCAGGTCAGCATCCCTGTGTGTGGCTATCCTTTACAAACCTCCCTCTCTCTCTCTCTCTCTCTCTCTCTCTTAGTGTGTGTGTGTGTGTGTGTGTGTGTGTGTGTGTGTGTGTGTGTATGTCTATGCACTGGGACCTGTGAAGGACATTCTGTGGCTCTGGGAGTCTGAGGAGACAGCTGACCCAGGCTTCAGGGCCCAGCCAGGTCTGCTACTGGATTTGGTGTCCTGGTAACAGAGAAGATTTCTGTCACCAGGAAAAAGGAGAAGTGGAAATTGGCTCCTGGGATAGTCCCAGGGAACATTAAAATCTTTCCTCTGGCCTCAGGGGCCCCAGGCAGACAGGTGCATGGAGTCCTTGGGTAGAGGACATGATAGAACCTCCACTGACCTTTTGCAGGTGAGTGTCCACTCAGCCTCAAAGTGGGCAAGAGAAGGTTCCCAATGTCTTCCTTTAACAGTTGTGCCATGTCGTGCTGTGGCAGCTGCGGGATTAACTATGTGTCCTCTTTGAGGTGCCAGAATTCTTTTTAGAAGTGGCATTTGGAGGGTTTTTGTCAGTAAGACAAGCCAGCTGGGACGACCCTCTTCATCTACAGAAAGCAGTCTCCACGCGGAGGGTTTGGGGACTGGAGTAAAATAAAGACAGAGACGTTGAAAGGATCCATGGCAGTGGAGCACCCTTGACATTGAACCTGTTGAAGCAAGATGGTAAGTTTATTACACTTATACAATTTTTTTTCAGAGTGAGATGCAGTAAAATCTTGCTTTCAGATTACTTAAGTAAAGATTCATAAAAATTAGTAAGATTTCTAAATTATAGCATTTTAAATCTTGCATTATTAATTCAAATAAATATAGAACATCAAACCCTTTAAATAAAAAAGTGGAGTCTGGTCCAGGCAACAGAAAGGACAGCTGGACCCATCCTTGGGGTGAGGTGGGGTGTGAGGCTGGGCGATTGGCTACAGCTGGATGCAAAGGAGGCTGAGTATCTCTGATGCTTGACCTGCAGCACCTGAATGGCCACAGAAGGATGTTCTGGGTTCTTAGGAGGCTACTGAGCCATCAGCTTTAGCGTCTTCAGGAAGATGAAGACAATATGAACAATATCGTTTAATGGCTTTATTGAGGTATAATTCACAGGCCATATTATCTATTTAAAATGTACAATTCAGTGGTGCTTCATGTATTCATAGAGTTGCGTATTCATTCATTACTGCAATCAATTTTCATCATTCAAAAAATAAAACATAGCACCCTGTAGCTATCACTTCCCAATGCCCCCATCACCCCAACTCTAGGCAACCATTAATCTACTTTTTTTGTCTCTATAGATTTGCCTGTTCAATACATTTCATATAAACTGAGTCACATAATATAGGGTCCTTTTAGACTGACCTCTCTTACTTAGCATAATGTTTTCAAGGTCCATCCATGTTGTATCATCACCTCATACCTCATTCCTTTCTGTGGCTAAGTAATATTCTGATGTATGACTAGACCCCATGGCATTTACCTATTCATCAGTTGATAGAATTTGGGTTATTTCCATGTTTTGGCTAATATGAATCATGCTGCTATGAACATCCATGTACAAGTTTTTGTGGGGACATATGTTTTCACTTCTCTTGGGTATGCGCTTGGAATGAAATTGCTGGGCATACGATAGCTCTCTGTTTAACCATTGGAGGAACTGTCAGACTGTTTTCCAAAGGGGCTGCACCATTCTGTATTTTCACCAGCAATGTATGAGGGCTCCAGTTTATCCGCATCCTTGCCAATGCTTCCTATTATTTTTATTATTATTATTATTATTATTATTATTATTACAGACATCCTAGTGGGTGTGAAGTGGTATCTCATTGTGGATTTTGTTTGTTTGTTTGCTTGTTTTTGTTTTTAGGGAAAGAACACATGAGCAGGGGAAAGGGGCAGAGGGAGGGAGAGAGAATATTAAGCAGGCTCCACACTTAGCAGAGAGCCCAGTGCAAGACTCAATCCCACAACCATGGGATCATGACTGGAGCCAAAATCAAGAGTCAGGCATTGAACTGACTGAGCCACCCAGGCACCCCTCGTTGTGGTTTTGATTTGCATTTCTCTGATGGCTAATGATAGGAAGCATCTCTTCATCTGCTTATTGGTCATTTGTATATTTTCTCTGGAAAAATGTCTATTCAGATCCTTTGCCTGTTTTTAAAATTGGGCTATCTGTCTTTTTATTATTGAGTTGTAATAGTTTTTTTAATTTTTTAAATATTTATTGTTGAGAGAGAGACAGAGCATGAGTTGGGGGGGTGCAGAGAGAGAGGGAAACACAGAATGTGAAGCAGGTTCCAGGCTCTGAGCTATCAGCACAGAGCCTGACGCGGGGCTCAAACTCACGAACCGTGAGATCATGACCTGAGCTGAAGTCAGATGCTTAACCAACTGAGCCACCCAGGTGCCCCAATTGTTTTTTTTTTTTTTTTACATATTCTAGATATAAGACTGTTATTAAAAATAGTGATTTGTAAAAATTTTCTCCATTCCTGTGGATTGTCTTCTCACTTAATTTATAGTGTTCTTTAAAACACAAACTTTTAATGATGATGATATCCTGTTTATCCATTTTTTCTTTTGTTGCTCGTGCTTTTGATGTCTTATCTAAGAAGCCAATGCCAAATCCAAGGTCATGAAGATGTACCCTTATGTTTTCTCCTTAAAGTTTTATTGTTTTAGCTCTTATATTTAGGACATTGATCCATTTTGAGTGTGTTTTGTGTATAGTGTGAATTAGGGCTCCAACTTCATTCCTTAGCATTTGGAAATCTAATTGTCTATCTTCTGCCCAGTTGAACAACTGCATCAGTTGTTCTACTCAAGATTGAAAGTGAGGTCTTGTAGTCTCTAACTATTATTGTTGACTTGTCAATTTCTCCCCTCAATTCTGCCAGCTTACCATGAAATCTCAGCATGGAGCAAGTGAGCTGCAGTGAGGAGGATTGGGGCCCCCATGTTCTTGGCCTGTCATGCCTAGAGTACGGCCTCCATCATATGGCTAGGGGCTGGGTAGAGGAAAGCAATCTCCAACCTCTTGGCCATGCTCACCTCTTTAATTTAGAGTTGAAGAAATGCTGATAGCCTATCCCTACTGATGAGATACAATAGTTCTTAATCAATTGCTGGGAGGAGAAGATGCCTCTCTTGGCCACACCACTGCAAATGGACCGTCCACCAAGCTGAGATGGTTGGGGGTGGGGAGGGGTGGTGACTCAAATACCACATACTCTTGATGTTCCTGCCGCGTTTTAGTAGATTTTCTTGAAAAATATCTTTCTTCATTTGTTATATGCTCCTAAGATAATTTCCAGACAACACTTAAACTTTTTTTTAGTAGTTTCATTAGCTTTGCTTGTTTCACTGGGGAGGAGATCTGTGCGGCAACTCATGCTTTCAGCTTGGAAGTGGAACCAAACTTTTTTTAAACACATAAAGAGTTCTTATGAAATTATTAGGAAAAAATGAACATTTCCCACAGAAAAAAATGTGCCAAGAGCTATAGGCGATTTACTTTAGAAAAAACCAGAAATGGCCAATTAACAGAAAAATATTTGGCCTCCCTAGCAGTCAAAAATATTCAACTCAAAAAAATACATTACACAGTGTGTACCTCTGGATGGGAACATGGGTGATTTTAATTTTTTGATGTTTGTCTTTCTGTGAGTATGTATGTTAAAATGTATCCCCCAATGGACATGTATTATTTGTACCATAAAGAAAAAACCCAAGTTGGGTTTTATACTGATGGCAGATGGAGGAGTCAAGGGCTGTGGGTAGGCAGAGACCAGCAGGTCAGGAAAGTGTCAAGGTGGTGTGGGCTCTGCAGGGTCGGTAGGAGCTCTGTTGCCTCCCAGAACCTCGCTCTTCCAAACCATCTATTTAACAAGTGACAAAGTTGGATGTAAGAGACACCACAGAGGGACAATCCACCTGACCTGCAAGCAGTTGGACAGACTGAGTCACGGCACCTATATCACACCTATCAGAAAGTAAACTGGTCGGTGGAAAACTTCAGTGTGGGGCGCAGCCTTTTCAGCCTTTGGGGTGTGAGGTCCAGGCTAGCTGGTAGCCAGGGAGGAGGTAATACCACGAAGAAAGTGGACATACTGGGCTGCGGCTATGGAGGCTTGATAGGAAGGAGACCTGGGAATGGAATAAAAAAAGGTAGCGTCAAAGCAGGTAGTTTGACCCATGGGAGTGGATGATCTCACAGGAAGAGATCACAGTGAGAAAGGGAGAGAGGATGGAGGGCAGAATCATGGGAGGATGAAGGGGAGCCCGAGAAGCGGTCAGAGACTGCTCAGGAGAAACGACGTGCCCTCGTAGCTGACGGGGTATTCCAGTCTTCAGGCCTGGAATCAGAGTAATCGGCTCCAGACATTGCCCAGAGCTGAGAGCTGTACGCACACCTCACTGACACTAGATGGCGCTGTGGCCCACTCTAATGGCCAGTCTTCCGGATTGGCAGTTTTCTTTTTATTAAAGAGAAATTAATGTGTGCTGGGGCCCCGCCAATGCCCTGTTTAACAGATGAGAAGCCCAGAGAGGGGCTGTGAATTGCCCAAAGGTATACATGGGTGTTGAAGCAGAGGTCGGTTTACCTCCCTGCCTCCTGGTTCCTGTCCCAGGCTCTCTCCAGTCACACCCGAGATGGATCTAGAAAAGTGGCTAGCAGAAGCCTGGGTCAGAAGGCAACCCTGAGGGTCATGAGGTCCACAAGGCCCAGACCTCCAGAACCCCCCACTTTTCACTTTTGCCTACAGTGAAATCACCTCCCTTGGTTTCCCTTCCTCTCTCTGTTTCCAGTCCTCTGCCCACCACAGCCCCCCATCCTCTTTCCACCTGCAGCCATAATGGTGGTTTTCAGTATGAGTTAGATCAAGTCACCTCCATTAACGCATCTAGTGGCTCCAAAATGCTCTTTACCCTGACGTTCATCTTAGCCTGGCCTGTTGAAACTGCACCCTGAGCCTATACTTTCCTTTTGGGTTTGGTCTGATCAAGTTGTCGTGCTAAGCACCTCCACACCTTCCCCAATCTGTTCCTGTCTTCCCTGACATCCTCTCTGCTGCTCCGTGGTGCACTTGCCCTTTGCTTTAATACATCATATTTACTTCTTTCACATCTTTTCTTCTCTACTGAATTCCCGAGCTGTAGGACAGGATTCATTTTGTTTGCAGCCTGTCCATCAGGGTCCAGCTGTGGCTCTTCGAAGGCTAGTGACACTAAGATGACTGTGCTGGCAGAACAGGCGAAGAGCTGGTGCCAGGTTCCACAGGGCAGTATCTTTAGGACCTACCCCCCGCCCCCCTGCTGGGTACTCAGCTATAGCCCAGAGTGTCTTTCTGGCATCGTGGGCAGAGCGGCAACTGTTTGAACAAATGGTGTTCAGAACAGAATGGTTTGCCAGAATGGTTAGCAAGAGCTGCTGAATTAAGCATCCTGCACAAGGGCCATTTGCAGTTAGTTTCACTTGCATATTCTAAGACCTGGTATACTTTAGCGTGTTTGAAAACAAAGCGATCATTGGATTCTATTTCAGTTGCAAGTTTTGGGGAAATGTGGGGGTATATCTGGAGAAGGTAGGTCTCAACATGGCCTTTGTCCTGACCTGGTCAGAGCTCTCCCAGAGCTGGGGCCAATAGACCCTTGAGCCAGACAGTGACAGCAACATGGAGGGACCTACAAAGCTGATGGTGGACATGCATCCCTCCATGCTATACCTGTGGATACACCAACTCTGGGCTGCTTGCTCACAGGATTAACACGTCAAAATACTTCCCTCTCCTTTCTCTCTTATAACAAATTTGCATCAGTGGGTGTTAACACAAGTTTTGTATTTCTCCAATGCATAGGCAGGCCTGCTACAGGGCTACTTAAATACAAGGTTGTTACATAAAGGAGGTCAAGTATCTATTACATAAAGACCAAAAAGTTTAAAGAAATGAAAGATGATCTAAATAAGCTTGTCTTTTACTGCATATTTCAATTTTAAATAATACTTAAAATCTTATTTTAGGAGTATTCAAAATTAGACAATAAAAACTGGACAGTCCTTTGTTTCTGTAGGAAGTTATGGCATCTGACAAATAGAAACAAGACAGTGGTCTTTGCCCCCTGCCCCTGGCCAGAATTTCTTTGAAGGTCAGCTCAATTTTCGCTGTCTTCCTGAGAAGGGAAGATTCTTTCTAGTTGGGGGAAAGTTAAATCATTCTTTAATACGGGACACAAGCAGCGGGGAGGGATGGCACAGAGAGAATGGAGCGGGGAGGAAAATCAGGGCTAGCTCTTTATGGAGAGCAGTCTGGGGAAGATTCTGGAGAGACTGTGATGTAGCTGCAGGCTGAGATGGAAGTGATCAGAAGCCACCCTTTCTAAAAGTGACTCCAAACACCTTGATATAAATACTTGAAGAAACACAAAACAGGTCTCTAGGAATAAGTATATAAAACAATAAATATGGTGAATATATTGTCCAAAGTAAAAAATCAGGGCATGTGACCTGCTAACTGGATGGGAGAGGTGGAACTGAGACTTCCTATCCCATCCAGATGAGGGGTGCCTGGCCAGTGTGCATGAACTCTAAAGGAAATGCTTGTCTGTGAAGCCAGAGGTTGGGCTAGATGTTTCCTCTCCCCTGTCAGTCTTCTGTGTGACTAGCGGTGGCCATGTGGGGAGAATAGGTGAGGTTAGCAATTAGATAGGGATCCGTCCCTTCTGACTTCTCTCCCCACCCCCTCTCCCCCAGGGTGTGTGTGTGTGTGTGTGTTGAATCTCACTCTTCATATGAAACATCACACTGGAAGAGCAAGCCACTCCAGAACAAAGTCTCAGTTGGAATGCCTTTTGTCCGCCATTATTTTAAAAATTTTTTTTAACATTTATTTATTTTTGAGAGAGAGAGAGAGAGAGAGAGAGAGAGCACAAGTGGAGGATGGACAGTGAGAGAGGGAGACACAGAATCCGAAGCAGACTCCAGGCTCAGGGCTGTCAGCACAGAGCCCGACAAGGGGCTTGAACCCACAGACTGTGAGATCATGACCTGGGCCTAAGTCGGACACCTAACCAACTGAGCCACCCAGGCGCCCCCGCCATTATTTTAAAGATAAGGCTGGGGCACCTGAGTGGCTCAGTCGGTTAAGCATCTGACTTCGACTCAGGTCATGATCTCACCGCTCATGAGTTCAAGCCCCACATCGGGCTCTGTGCTGACAGCTCAGGACCTGGAGCCTGCTTTGGATTCTGTGTCTCCCTCTCTATCTGTCCTTCCCCTGCTCACACTGTCTCTCTCTCTCTCTCAAAAATAAACATAAAAAAAAAGATAGGGCTGCATAACTCAAAATGATCAGATTTTTAGTAATTATGTCTTTTCAAAGGTGTCTTTATAGAGTAAATGATGTATAGCAAAAAAAAAAAGGCAAATATGTACATACACACATACAATAGAGGTACGTTATCTTGGTTCCCAAACTCCATATAATAAACTCACTATGACTCCCTTGATTACGAAACATAGAACTTTTGACCCAGGAGCTTTCCTGTTATAGCCCGAAACAGCAACCTGTACATACACACTTTGATACACTTCGGTAGGTCTTTTCTGTTCTGAGCACCCAATTTTAGTGTGTGTGTGTGTGTGTGTGTGTGTGTGTGGCAGGGTAGTTCCCCACACTTCTGACGAGCAATGCCCGGACACGGGCAGGGTGTGCGAGAATTCAACTCACTTCTGACGCTATCCACCTGACGCTGAAGATAGCATCCATTTCCACAGGGTGAAAGTTCAGTCCTACAAGCACCCTCCCCACTTCCGATGCCCGTCCCAAGCTAAGATTGTTACCTGGGCTTCTGACTCACTGGCTACAAATTGGAGGTTCCCGTGAACCCCTCCAACTCAGGATGCAAGTCACCAGGCCCTGGTTGTTGTCCATACTTCTGATGGACCGGCTAATAAATCAGAGGTTCCCCAGGGCCTCTCCTGAGGTTGACTCATTTGCTTAGAGTGCCTCAGAGAACTCAGAGATGTTTACTTAATAGATGACCGGTTTATTATAAAAGGATAAACTCAGGAAGAACCAAATGGAAGAGATGCTTAGAGCAGGGTATGAGGACAGGGCTTGGAGTCTCCATGCCCTCCCTCTCTGGGTGCCCCACTCTCCCCAGTCTCCATGTGTTGGCCAGCTCAGCTCTCTGAATCCCATCCTTTTGGGGTTTTGTGGAGGCTTCATTACATAGGCATGGTTGATTAAACCATTGGCCATTGGTGAATGATTCCATCTTCAGTCCCTCTACCCTCCCCAGAGGTCAGGCGGTGGGACTGAAATCACTTGGTTGGTTCCTCCGGTGACCCCATCCTCAGGTACTTTCCAAAAGTCACATCATTAACGTAACACAAAATATCTTTATTATTCTCAACACTTAGGAAATTCCAAGGGTCTGGGGAACTCTGTGCCAGAAATGGAGGTGAAGATCAAATACATACTTCTTGTAAGTCATAACAACATAGCAGGTCTTTGAAACTTGGCTTTTCACAATGTATGGATGTGTATATAGCCACTAGCCAGGCCTATTCAGCTTCTGACACATTCTTTTCAGATTCATTTAAATCACTATGACAATTACATATAGAAAAAGTGATTGTGTCCGTTTACTGCTTTAGTTACCTGTATTCTATAATAGGCAAGGCCTTGTTATAGGTGCTATAGATGGAATAAAGTATAAAATTCTGTCACTAGAGAGTTTAATCACTTAATTACAGATGTCCTCTTGAATTCTCATTGCTTTAGGGCTGATAGTTCGTTTCTTTCCACCCCAAATGAGCCAGCCTGATAGGCTATCTTGATATGTTATAGAGAACAGTCCGTTCAAAACCACTTTTGTATCTGACTGCTGTCCTTAATCGCCCTCAGAGGGCCCTCATGGCGTCTGCTCTGTCCCCAGTCATCTGGACATTCCTGTTTCTGCCTGCTAACTTAGTCTTTCCTATCAAGACTTGGAAAGACTTGGTCTTTCCTATCAAGGACCCAACCAACATTTTAAATGAACTCCTCATTTCAAGTATCAGTTTTTCTTGGAACTGATTTTCTTCAAGAAGTCAAAAAACGTTAAGTTGGGTAACAGGAGAGTGAAAATATATTGCTTTTAGAAGTTACAAATCTCTGGTGATAATCTGTTATTAGCATTGCCGCTTATGAGGTGAATAATAAATACTCAGTTTCTTTAATGTTTGCATTTTTAAGTAAATTTTTACGGTTTTGTTTGTTTTTAGAGAGACAGGATGTGAGAGGCAGAGAGAGAGCAATCAGGCTCTGCAGGGTGAGCACAGAGCCCAACGTAGGGGCTCATACTCATGAACTGTGAGATCATGATGTGAGCTGAAATCGAGTCAGATGATCAGCCAACTGAGCCACCCAGGCACCCCGATGTTTGCTTTTTCAGAGAATTCACTTCAATGCATCTCCAGCAATACAAAGGCAGTAATGACTACACCTGCTACATCTTGGGTGGGTGGTGGCTGCACATCAGCTCAGAACCTGACATGTCACTTCTTCCCACAGAAGGTGATTTGTAAACTTGTCTCCCCTCCTATGTTTTACTGACACAGCTCACTGGAGAAATCTGCTTTTAAAAAGTTAGAGCTAAATCCCATAGCATGTTATTTACTTTTGTTCTACCATAGCCCTCTAAAGATGGATGCTTTTCTTCCCTGCTAAATGGGTTGAAATTTAATACTGGGAATTAGTCAAATTTAATCATTTCAATAATGAAAGAAACTACCAAGACTGCAGTTTCCTTTGTTGGGGGTGGGGAAGAACATTAATTTCTAGTAAATAAAATGTGAGTGTGTGTATTTAATGAATAGTTCTCTTTTCCAATTTACTTCAGTCGTATATTGAGTGTTGGCCGTAGGTAAATACAGATAAATACCGTGTTTTGAGAATACAAATCCATGCTCTCTAAAATGACCTTGGGAAGTGGACAAGGACAGAATGAAGGCTGAGGTTGGGCCAGGGTGTCTTGACCCTCAGGGAAAAGGGCAGGGACAGATGTGTGTTTGGGTATGCCCTGTGTACTGGGATCTGCTTCCCTTTGTTCTTTGTGCTACAGTCTGAGAGCTGAGTGTGTGGTCATGTGGGCACGCCCTCGTGGAGGGTAAAGACCTGGGGAGAGGGCACTGGTCCCACAGCAGCAAACATAGGGTCCTTTGTTCAAGAGAAGCATTTTGTTACCATGTGTGTGAATGGAAGGAAGGCCGGGTGTCACACAGTTCTTGCTGGTTATGCAAGCTTACTAAAAGCCCACTGCATTCTATTTTTTCATTTCTTAATGTCCATTTATATTTGAGAGAGAGCGAGGGGGTGGGGGCATCAGGGGGCAGAGAAAGGAGACACAGAATCCAAAGCAGGTTCCAGGCTCTGAGCTGTCAGCAGAGTCCAACGTGGGCTCAAACCCAGGAGCAGGGAGATGATGACCTGAGCCGAAGTCAGATGCCCAACCAACTGAGCCACCCAGGTGCTCCACGCTCACTGCATTCCAAAGGAACTTGTGCTAATTCACAGGAACTAGTCCTTTCCTTCCTTCTCAATGGACTTTCCTGAAGTGTACCCAAGAAAAGATGAAAAGGTACCCCACACTTGGATGCTATAAACCTGCCAAGGAGGAGAATAAGTCACCATTTCTTAATTTTCCTACAATGCTGAACCATAGCAAGGCCAAGTCAACAATTCCTTTGATATCAAGTCCCAAAGCGCTGGGGTTGGAATACACCTAAAACAAAGTGGTCCTTGGTTTTAGAAATCTTTAATAACCTGAGGACATTAGGGTGTGGCCACTTTTTTTTTTTTTTTTTTACAACTAAGCCTCTGTCTGCTACACACACCAGACTGACCACTGATGGCCAAGAAGTCATCACTGTTCAATGCAAGCAATCAAGTCAAAAAGCTGGCTTAACAACTTATTTTAAGTAACGGGCCTAATAAAAAGTGACACACCCTAAATTTGTGAAAACAGACATTGCCACTGCCTTATTAATACATTCTTGGGAAATGAGAAAACCAGTGCAACACAAAAGAAGCAATAAAGTGAAGGGGACACCTAGGACACATGAAGTTGTCTAAAAGATGCCAAGTGAGCTTTGCCTAAAAACATGAGACACATCATAGGGAGAGACTCATCCAGTCTTCAAGAATATCCCTAAGGCCAGCTTAGGTTTCTGGAGACAATCTGCTCTTTGTAGGAGAGAAATAGAAAAACAACAACAGTAACAACAAAAAAAACCCCACACAACTTACTGAAATTATTGGTGGCCCAAAGCTCCAGTAAGATGTATTAAAACAGAGAACATGGAAGTCATCCTCAGTTGCCTCAAAAGCAAGGACTATAGCCACGTAAGAGGGATGTGGGTGTACCTACATGGTGAAGCCTATTATTGGAGACCCACCTTCCAACATCCTGAAGTGCCTAGAAGTCTAAAGAGCGAGTGTGAATAAGGGAGGAGTAACTACAAAGCCAAGAAACAACTTTTAGCAAATAAGTAATCGCCAAAGTGCTAAAAGTTCTTGAAGATGGTCTCTGATCAACTCCAATTGGCTGATGGACTCCATAAAAGGTCTTTGAAGAAAGTATGCCTTTTTTATTCACTCAGGGCACGGGGAAAGCAATGTAAGGATGCAAACAAAGGACATCCAGGGGAGGGGTGGGGAGAGGGCCAGTCCTGACACTGGTCAAAAGCTGGTCAAGTGCTGGGCGTGGAACTACCCACCTCCCAGCAACCTTGCAGGGCAGTAGGACACGAGTCCGCAGGGGCCCATGTGGAAGTGCTCGCAGTGGGAAAGGTGTCTAAGGAGGTTCCAAACCCTGGCTTTTGTTAAATTGTTAAAAAAAAAAAAAAAAAATCCAGGCTTCAAGTAGTCCCAGGACGATGAGGGGTGTATGGCGTAGGCCTGGCCTTACCTGGGTCACAGGACACAGCTGTGGACCATCTTCCCGAGTCTCAATGTTCAAAGCTAAGTCATTTAGCTGGTGAAAATTTCAAAGCAGTTCCTCTTAAACAGTATTTGATAAAATAGAAAGCAAAATCCATGGAAAATTTTCAGTCACCCACCCAGAGAGATACTATTTTGCTATGCTGGCGGCTCTGAGTTTGACCCCAGGGCCCTGGAAATCCAAGGGCGCCTGTCTGACCGCTAGGACTGGCCCCTCACCCTGCAGGCACTCAGGAGGCGGCAGATGCAAGGATATGGAGGGGCCGGGAGTCACAGCTGCAGCCGGGCTGCCGGAGCAGCAAGGACATGTGAGAACCCAGACGTGGCAGGGAGGGAGCACAGGAGATGCAGAGCTTCTGATGACAAGGACAGAAGCAATTAAGAGACAGAAGCTGGAAGAAGCCTGTTCCCTGGGAGGAAGCCACCGCCCCTCCACACTCAACATCTCCCTGAGCTGTCTGGGATGTAGCCCCAGGCACCTCTGTCACTCACTGCCGGCACCCCACACTGAAGTCCCCACTTAGTAGCCACCAAGGACATTTTGGGCAGATTACAGACATTTTTTTTTTTTTAGCACTCAAATTAAGTAGACTGGGGGAGCTCCTCAAAAGCTCCTTTTTAAATTTTTGTTTTAATTTTTAGCACACTACCTGAAACACACTGCCAGGTAGGCATTAAAAATTTTTTTTTTAGTTTATTTTTTCTTTGAGAGAGAGAGTGAAAGTGTGAGCACGGGAGGGGCAGAGAGAGAGGGAGAGAGAATCCCAAGCAGGCTCTGTGCTGTTAGCGAGGCAGGGCTCGATCTCATGAACTTGTGAGCGTCAAGAGTCTGACACTTAACTGACTGAGCCATGCAGGTGTCCAACTGCCCCCACCACCACCAATTTTTTTTTAAATAGGCAACTTATAACACTGGGAGGATTTTATTTCAGTGTTTCAGAAAACAGGATTATTCTTGGAAAGGGTTTTTTCTTCTATAACTCTGGATAACAAAGATTATACCCTAATTTTTATAAGCCACCTCAGGCAGATAGTGGGACACCTCAGGTTAACACTGAGGTGCTTTGAAAGGGCAGTAAAACAAAAACTCTCCAGAAATTCAGGAGTTGTCATAATCTCAGGGAAGACAGTGGCTTCTGTAGCCCAAGGTGGCTTTGGAGTCCTCAGAGGACAGAGAAAATGTCTTCTGTGTCCCTCCCTGCCCACGGACATCCAGGACAGCTCCCCTGGTTGTTTCCTGCAAGTTGTCTGGCAGAGGGCAGACCCGACAACAGAAAGGGACAGTGAACTTCTCTGACTGGCCCAGGCCTCGCGCAGCAGCACGGCCGAACCAGTACTAGTGGTTTAGCTACTGAGCACATCATCGCAGAAATGTCCCTGACATCTGTCCTACTGAATAGCAACAAGAAACCAGAGTCAGGCATTCAGGACTCTCCTCAATGGAGTGCCCTCCATTCTCCTTCCACTCAATTACCCAGTATTCTGTGTGCAGTAGACATGAACAGAGTTTTTACAAATTAAATAATGTTCTTAAAATACAACAAAACATCATTACATACAAGTCTCTTTGAAAAGTCTTTCCAAGTCAATTCTCAAAATTAACTTACAAAATTTTGTGCAAAAACACTGACCTCGAATAAATAGGTGGGGGGCCAAGTGGGAGAGAGCTTAACGTTTTTTTTGTTGTTTTTTAAATTAAAAGTTAAAAACACCAGCTGCACTTCAAAGTATTTGCAGGATGAAATGCATCAAGAAGGCTAGGAAAAACAGCCTTCAGAGTCAGAGCTGCGTTTTCAAATGAGGTTTCTTTGTGTTCAGAATTCACAATGGATGCCTCCGCTGAGGTCCTTCACAACGCCCTCTTTGACCAGCTTGAGGAGGAACCTGGTCTCTGTTGTCACATTATGCATGGTCTGAAAGTTCATGGCAGCCATGCAGAGGTTGTCAAAGTAGTGCAAAGGTGTTTTGGGTTGATTGAGGTCATAGCCAAAGCCTGCCAAACTGACTTCATCACACAGATGTGTGGCTAAAACAACAGCAATGACACCAATGGTGGGGACGTTCTGAAAAAAGGAAAAGACAGAACAAGGTTTATGAGCACAATTCACTGATTTCCAAGGGGTATCCGTGCTTTCTGCAGAATAACACAGGCTGCTCTGGGAGCGGCAATTTTAGACAGTTTTACAGATCCCAGAATCCTAGAGTCGGATTTCCCGTCCAAGTCAGGGATCTGGACTCTAAAACGTGGTCTGTGATGTGGGCACCTTTCACACACCACTAAGAGGTAGACTGGTGGTTCTTGTACCAAAGCTAAACGGTGTTCTTTCTAAGCCTTCTACCTACCGGTCCTACTCACCGGAACTGCAAAACAAGTTCATTTCTTTTCTTACAACATAGGTATCTAGAAGTCTACTCTGGAATTAGTGGTCACCATCCTTCTTGGGACCTGTTTCTGGAGCCGGGCCCTTCCCTGTGGGCTCCTGGGGACAGTCTCTGCCTGAGAACACAGCAGCCTCTGTTCCTGCCAGTAAAGACTGCTCACTCCTTATCTGAAGCTATGTCCCACCTACGGCCAACATTCCTGGCAAATAACACTTCTAGGTCATTTTTCACATGTACAGCTGCTAAGGCAGTTGCTGCCCACCTTCTATGTGGGCAATTTTTAGGCCCCAATTAAGGGTTTCCCCATTTGTTCCCCCCAAAACGTTATCCTATGGACTTTGGCCTAGTGCGCCAAATGTCCGGACCATTCTGGATTCTGACCGAATCACCACTCTGTCGCCCTCCTGTCCGCTATCTTGCCACTTGCAAATCTGGACTCATGCTTTCTGCATCTCCGTCCCAGTCTTGGGTGAAAACAGTACACAGGGCAGAGAGAAATACAGAAAGCCCTACACTGTCTAAGCACTCGCTGAAGGCCACTGCTGGCCTACAAATGGCATTCCATTGTACGGTTTTTCATGTAAATTAATGTACCTACTTTGTTCATCCTACTTGAGTCTGCGGCTTCCAGAAACAACACTCCTTTTCTGCAAACTGGAACAGTGAACCCTTCAGAGTTCATCGTTTAATCAGGATTAAGGAGTTTCTACTCAACTCATCATTTGTTAAAAACCACCTCTTGCTCCTTGGTGTGTTGCATCTATGTCACTCGTTAAAAAACAACTCAATAGTCACTGAATTCAAGAGAGATTAACCCAAAGGAACACTTTCTGCTGTTTAGCCATAGGACCCTAAGGCAGTGCAGTCAGTTTGGCACCTACCAGGTCGGGAAAACTCAATCAGTGTTTATAGGACTGTATGAAATTAACTGCTCAGAGGCGCAGCGTACGGAGAGAAACTCAGAAACTATCAAAAACCACTCAAAGCGTGTTACCTCCAGAATATATCCCCTAAGATCATACCTCATAATCCAGCAGACTTCCCTGTCTGCTGGAAGGGTGTATGCAGGCTCCATGCTGCCAGTGCAGAGCCCTACGCAGGGCTCAATCCCACAAACCGTGAGCTCACGAATTGAGCCAAAATCAAGAGTCAGATGCTCAACTGACTGAGCCAGCCATGGAACCCTCTAATTTTCTTATAATAAAATTTTTTAGAGTAAAATTGCTGGGCCAAGATTATTCACATTTAAAGCTGATATATCCGGCCAAACTAGCATCCAGAAAAAGTACCAACTTATAATTCTGTCTGTAGTCCTGCCAAACAAGAACATTATCAAGCTTTTAAATCTTTGCTAAGAAAATAGAAAAAAATGTCATTGTGGCTCTAATGTACTTTTATTTGATTATTGGTGAAATTGAACATTTCATCATGTATTCCTCGGCAATATCAATTTCTTCCTTTGTGAAATGTCTGTTCATATCTTTTCCCCATTTTTAAATTGGCCCACCTTTTCTTTTTGATATAATAAGATCATTCTGTACTTTGAGAGTATTTATTATCATATTTATGATAAAATTTCCCCCACTTATTCTGTGTCCTAACTTTGTTTCTGATACCTTTTGCTGTTCAGTAATTTCATATTTTATTATAAGTAAATCTGTTCATTTTTTTAAAGGTTACTTCAATAAGAATCTACACAAACCACAAATGAGCATTGGCCTATGTCTAAAAAATATGATGGAATTTAATAAAGAAACAGGGCAGTTGAGAAGATAGAACAATCAAAGGGTATTGAAAGATACTTGAATATATTTAGAGTAAAACCTCTTCATAACTTAAGAATCTTGCCAAAGTCTATGTAAGACTTTTTTCTTTTTTAACTGCTTTGTTAAAATTGATGCTAACAGGTTAAAAGTTTTAAGTCCATGTTCTGGGGGACCCTAAGTGCTCCCATGTGGGCAAGAACAGCTAAAGCAACCCATTCTCTAGTAAACCCAATCACGGACCCCAAAAGCTGCTGCTGAGGGCCAGGGCCACTCTCCTCTGAGACAGAAAAACGCACCATCTCCTGACCAGAAAGACCGGTCCAGGCCATGCTCCTGCAGTGGGCAGAAACTACGGGGCCCTCCCCAGGAAGGGAGGGACAGGAAAGCACCTGAGAGGGCAGAGTGCCTGAGAAAAATGGCGGCCTGCTAGGGAAGAGCTGCAACTGTGTTCACAGCTCAAGCCCGAGGCTGGAGCCAGAGTTAGGGTTAGCTGCTACCCATCACAGTAAAGAACTGGGTTTTTGTTTAAGGAGCCTACTTAGGTATTTATTTTTCCAACGAAGCACAGAATTCTTCCTTCAGAGTTTACATAGGTATTTTAAAGAACATTTTAAACTAGAATTTGATTCATAGGGCAAACAGAAGAGCCTCTCATCTGCCTATTGGTTGACCGCATCTAAGAGTCTAGCTCAATGTTTGCAAACTGTGACCCTGACCAGCCCCAGGTATCTCCTGGGCAGTATCTCAGGCTCCCAGTGTGAGCAGAGGGACTGCCCCTACCCCTGCCATTTTCAAATCCCTTGCTTTCCTTCATATTTTTTTTTATTTTTTTAAATGTTTTATTTATTTTTGAGAGAGAGAGAGAGAGAGCAGGGGAGGGTCAGAGAGAGAGGGTGACAGAGAATCTGAAGACAGGCTCCAGGCTCTGAGCTAGCTGTCAGCACAGAGCCTGAGGCGGGGCTCGAACCCACGAACATCGAGATCATGACCTGAGCCAAAGCCGGACCCTCAACCGACTGAGCCACCCAGGCGCCCCATTGCTTTCCTCCATATATGGAGATTTTGCTTAGAAGTGTGTTTAAGGAATGGGCGCCTGGGTGGCTCAGTCAGTTGACTGTCTGACTCTTGATTTCAGCTCAGATCATGGTCCCAGGGTCATGGGATCAAGCCCTGATTCAGGCTCTGTGCTAAATGTGGAACCTGCTTGAGATTCTCTCCCTCTCTCCCCCTCTCTGCCCCTCTCCCCTACTTGCACTCTCATTCTCACTCTCAGGAAAAAAAGTTTAAGGATGATTTCCACAGCTTAAAAACCTTTTTTTTAAAGACACAGGCTTAGCTATTCGGATCATAAAGAAATAGGTGATAAAGCCGTTGGCCCCTCCCTGGTGGCAGCACAGGCTAAATGCAGGTGAAGCATGTCTACTGCAGTGAACAACCTATACAGCACAAAGGTTCTCAAATTAGGCTGCAAAGTAATACCACCCAGGGGACTTTGAAAGTCCCAGTGTACAGACCACCACACAGAATAATTAAGTGGAAAGTATGGGAAGGGCCCCAAGCATCAACTGAAAAGCACTGCCCTAGGGGGAGAATTTTATTTACCATCACCTATGAAGTGATGATAAATGTCAATTTTCGCCTAAGCAGCCCACGGAGCTAAAAATGTAAAGAACTTTTCAGACCACCAAAGTGTGTCTTTCAGTGTCCTCCAGCAGTTAGTTATATGGAGTCCCGGATTAGGAATGCCTTAAATAGTATCTCAGGGACCTAAGTGTTAATGTGCTGACCGCGCTGAAGAGAGAAGTCACCGGGGGAAAGGTCAAGTAAACGAGGAGCCCTGAAGTCAAGACGCAGAATGGTAAACACACGGAGCATCTGATCAGTGACTACATTTCTACACTGGAAGACGCTGCTGGGTATATGGTTGAGCCCAAGTGAAAGTTGTACAGATGTCTCCCTTCCAATGCAGAGAGGAACAGTTAACATTCAATCGCAATAACAATACCTTATCTCGGCCCCAGAACCTTGACTGGGGCTCTGAGTACTGAAGGATGTCAAAGGCAGTCTCTTTGATAATAACTGGATTCAAAATCCTGAAATGCTTTGGCTGTAGTGGGATTTTTTCCGCCACCTGCTTCCAGAAGAAGAGCCGCACCCAAAATGGCTAAGGAAAGAAAGCAGGCAATCGTTAGGGGTGTTTAATATGGTTACCCTGCCAGCAGGTGAGAATGCACCCCTGCTAATCAGCTCAGAGCTGTGGTGTGACCCTGTGTGGCCTTGTCTGCTGCATTCTACAGCAAAGTTGCTGAGATCAATGCGAATCCAAGAGCCCAACTCAAAAGAGCCACTCCGAAGGACCTGATTTACGAAGGTGGTGGTGGCCAAGAGGACAAGCGGCAGCATCAGCTCTGGTTTCTGTGGGGAGGAAATTCCCCAGGGAATGACCTGAGATGGTAAGCCTTTTTAGGATCGAAAGGCATCGTTTTTTTTTTCCCCTGGGAAGACCAGACAGATCCTATTGAAGGGTATTAAGTGTATGAGTGACCCACTCCGATCAGG
Organism: Cryptoprocta ferox; assembly: GCA_028646485.1. Classification (NCBI taxonomy): domain Eukaryota; kingdom Metazoa; phylum Chordata; class Mammalia; order Carnivora; family Eupleridae; genus Cryptoprocta; species Cryptoprocta ferox. The sequence continues at coordinate 94,599,787 of CM053576.1, forward strand.
CCCTTGCCTTGCATCCTCTCCACTGCCTTGCTCTATTTTCCTAGTCCTGTGAAGTCTTCTGGTAACTGAAAATTATTTCATAGGTACTTCTTCTTCCAACTAGGCCAATTTCTACAGAACAGGAAGTCCAGATCATAAACTACACAAAATCCGGCTTTGCAGATAAATTTTCCATCACATGGAGCTTACGTGAAAAGTGTAATATATCCTACGAATTTTGCAGACAGCTAGTTGACAGTTGACCCCTGGAATCTATTTCAGCACCATAGGTGGGACCATAAAGTAATGTGATCAATTATTATGACAAACAAAAGGGAATATGACCAAGGGAGGGCCATTTCCTCAACGTCTGCCCCTGGAACTCTGTGAATTTCCTCCAACAAGGGAACCACCTATTAGAGCATTTTTAGAGAATCTCTTTGGGAATATTCCTCAGAGGTTTTATATATATTCTTTTGAAAATCCTCCAATAGTGGTTAATATTCATCCAAGTAAGTCTAATTTCTGGATTAGCCAAAAGACATGTAAATTCAAGTCTGGTGAATAAGGTAGGTGATCAGCAATAACAATTTTGGTCCAAAACTTGATTTTCCCATTTAAGTAATGGTCACAATTTCTAAATGTGACCTAACCTTACATTCTGAAAGTAATTCTCGACAAGGAGTACTGCTGGGTTTCTACAAAGGTAGTAGTTATTTGAGAGACAACACAAAAGTATAGCTGATCCCTGAATGATGTGGGGGTTAGGGCACCGCCACCCCATCCCTGCATAGTTGAAATCCACATATAACTTTTTTTTTTTAAGTAGGCTTCATGCCCAGTGCGGAGCCCAATGGGGGGGCTTGAACTCACGACCCTGAGATCAAGCCTGAGCTGAGATCAAGAGTCAGACACTTAACCAACTGAACCACCCAGGCGCCCTCACAGATAACTTTGGACTCTCCAAAAACTTAACTACTGATAGCTTACTGTTGACCAGAAGCCTTACCGATTACATGAATAGCCCATTAACACATCTTTTGTATGTTATATGTATTATATACTATATTCTTACAGTAAAATAAGCTAGAGAAAAGGAAATGTTATTAAGAAAATCCTAAGGAAGACAAAGTACATTTACAATACTATACTGTATTTATTGAAAACGATCTGTGTATATATAAGTGGACCCACGCAGCTCAAACCCAAGTGGTTCAGGGGCCAACTGTATGTATGCCAGTGTGTTTGTTTAAAAAAGAGAGTCTGTAATTACAAATTAGAGACCTTCCACTTCTTATGAAAGAATACGAGATGGCTGGATTTCTAGTGCTTACCAGGGTTTCATTTTTCACCATTGCTTGAAGCCAGTTGAAGTCAACACTCTTAAATAAAACAGCAACAAACAAGTCATTGGAATAATAGTCAAGGTCAGACAGTGGCGCGCCCTCTGGGTAAGTCATCCTTATAGTAGTTTTATTACCAACATGCTCTGAATATCCCTCAACTGGTGCACTGTTTAACCTATTTAAATAAAAAGGACAAAGATAAATTGACAAAGCAAGCCATCAACCCTCTTATCCTATCATGCAAAGTCCCTGCACTGCACTCCCCACATTTTTAGGACTGGGAGTAAGCTGTGAGTTGGGGAGAAGGCATCCCTCCCAGCAGCCTCGAATCCCTGAGGGACGCCCATACCTCAACTCTGAACGTCAAGCAGTCCCATGTAGTCCTGCCATTTCAAGCCAACCCAAACATATTATATTTTAGGCTTTCTCTGGGCACCAGTAATGTTTCCTTGAAAGCTTCCCACTGTGTTCAGATATTAGGGGCTCTTGCCAGGAATTCAAAAAGGTAAAAAGGAAGGAAACCTAGGAACCAGGGCAAGGCAGACACAAACCACGCTTAGACTGACAGGGTCGGGACCAAGGAGGGCAACGGGCCCAGGTGCATCCTTAAAGCAAGGATCTGGGACACTTCGAACTGTCAGATCAACAAAGGCTCTTACCAGGCTTGTTGTTTGGGGGCAAATTCTAAGCATTCTTCTGAAAGCAATACCACTGACCCAGTTAAAGAGTTTCACAATCTCAAAAAATGTCTCCTGTGTTACTATACCTGTATCTCAACTTTTCTTCTCTATTCTGCTGCCACTTCTTCTAGATCTGATACCTACTTCTGGATTAGCACAAGGTATTACTAGACATGATGACTGAATGCAAGGCATGCCCCTGAGGCGGTTATTTTTTCCCCTTTCTTTTCTTATTTTAAAAAAAAGGACGTCATCAGTGTGGCTGCTGAAATCTGGGTAAGGATGTAGACAGGGTCTAAATTTTATCTATGTTAATTTCCTGATTCTCAATATTGTTCCATGGTTCTGCCGTTCTGTAACAGAATGCCCTTGTTCTTGGGAAATGCACACTGACTTGTTTAGCAGTAAAGGGGCTTGATATTTGCAACTATCAAAGGGTTCAGAAAAGAATAAGAGTGTAGAGAGAGAGAAAATTGTAAAGCAATGTGATAAAGTGTAACAGTTGGAGAATCTGGGGAAAGGGTGAATGTGAGTTCTTTGTACTATTCTTACAACTTTTCTGTTAAGTTTGGAATTGTTTCAAACTGAAAGGTTACCCTCCAAAGGCTTCTTCACTGATATTCTCCCTCATAACCAGGCTAAGCCACCCTTCCTCTGTCCCTGGCACTCATGGCCTCCCAATGCCCATCCATGAAGTCCACGCTCTCCAGTCTGGTAATCTGTGGGCCACCACTGGGCATCAAGCCACCTTCCAGCCCCTTTCCCACTCTCCCAGTACCTCCCTCCTCCTGCTGGGGGGGGGGGCTCCACACCCAAGATCTCCCCACCTACCTCCTCCCTGAAGAGCCAAACCCCACTGCCCTGCAAGGCCCACCCAGGGCCACCCTTCTCTCCCGCCACACCTCTCCCCTGGCCCAGAGGTTTCTCTTCTCTTTTCTTCCTGTATCCCAGTCACACACCATTAGATGGGCACGGGGCCCTGTCTGCCTCCCCAGTGCTGCCTGTGCACACATGGGACCGGGGATTAGGTTCTGAAAGCCTCATATTGTGCATGTGGACCACTAGCACCTGGCCTGGACCCTGGGCCCTGAATGTCCTCATCTATGATACTAGCAGTGATGGCTTCAACTGAGGAATGGGGACATTGAAAGCACATGACATAGTATCTGGCACACAGAAGCATCCAATGAAAGGCAGTGGTGATAACTTCCTTCATCCCAACATTTACAACCCTCAAAGCTTCACTCCTACCCCCTCACCTCACACCATTCCTGCTCTCTGGCCACTGGGGCCTACGGCACCCCTTTTGCCTTAAAACTAGGTTCTTGGGCGCTTGGGTGGCTCATTCGGTTAAGCGTCCAACTTCAGCTCAGGTCATGATCTCAGTTCAAGCCCTGCGTCTGGCTCCTGCTGACAGCTCGGAGCCTGGAGCCTGCTTCGATTTCTGTGTCTCCCTCTCTCTCTGCCCCTCCCCTGCTCGTGCTCAGTCTATCTCTGTCTCTCAAAAATAAATAAAATATTTTTTTAAAAAACTAGGTTCTTAACTATTTCTTCTATCTTGGCTCTTACAAAAGTCGGATTCTTTCCTACAACACTTTACACCCCTTGTCCTCTCCTCCTACGCCCCTGCCTATCCTACAAATTCTCCAAATAGAGCTGCTAACATCTATTGAGCCTTTACCCCAAGCCCGACACTAAATGCTTTACCCTAAGTTCTAAGTGCTTTACATCTGTGAACTCATTTATGTATATGTAAACCTCTAAGGTACACACTATTACCTCCTCCATCTACAGATGAGGAAACAGAGGCACAGAACAGTTAGGAAACTTGCCTGAGATCGCAGCTACTGGGGACAAAGGCATTATGTGAACATATCACTTTTAGACTCAAAATATCTGAAATGGATCTTGTCATACTCCCTCACTAAACAGAGATTTTTTCTCCCAACTACTCCACTTCTGACAGCAGTTCTGCTAACATCTGAGACCCCCAGACCAGAAGTCCTGGTGTCCCTTGACATTAACTGTCAAGCTGTCAGAAAGTCCCCAATTTACTTTCTCAATATACCTCCCGGATTTGATCCTTCAGTCTCCATTTCCACTTTCTCTGCCTCACACCAGGCCCACACACTGAGCGCACTACACCTAGACTACAACCTTGACTGACACCCAGTCCCCAGGCCTAGCCTGCCCTGCCTTTGGTCAAATCCACAGACTCCTGCTGACCAAATCTGATGAAGGCCCACCATGCATCGTGCTCCTGGTTCTGCAGATCCTTCAGATGGGGGGAATTTATTAAAATGTATCAAGAGCCTTAAAAATATTCAAGTATCTGTAAGCCAACAATTCTGAGAATTCTTGGAATTATTTCCAAGGAAATAATGAGAGATAAAGACATAAGTATGAGAACATGCAAGGCGTTTTCATAATAACAAAGAAACTGAAAAATTCTAAATGTCCAGCAATAGGAGAATAGCTAATTAACTCCTGATACTCTCATTTAGAGGAAGAGTAAGTACTTGGAAGAGTTAATTTTCCAAGAAATATTTAATGACCTCAGAAACTGTTCATAACGTTAAAAAAACAAAAGACTTTATAAGAATGTAAATGCACTCCATAGTATGTATATAGAACAAAAGTGGAAAAAAACCCCAGCAAATTACTAGTGATTATTTGTGCTATGAGTGGTTATTTTCTTTCTATATTTTTCTGTATTTTTTTATTTTTTAGTTTTTTAAAAGTTTTTTTTAAATATTTATTTATTTTTGAGAGAGAGATAGAGCATGAGCAGGGGAGGGGCAGAGAGAGAGGGAGACACAGAATCTGAAGCAGGTTCCAGTCTCTGAGCTGTCAGCAGAGAGCCAGATGCGGGGTTCGAACTCACAAACTGCAAGATCATGACCTGAGCTGAAGTTGGACTCCCAACTGACTGAGCCACTGAGTCGCCCCTGTATATTTTTTTTAATCTTCAAGAATTAGCACATTTTACTTTTACAATCAGGAAAACAGTTTTCAGCCAGCTAAACCAGAAAGAATCAAGGATGAGCAGAGTTCAGACTCCATGCTTCCCACGTCCCCTCCAGCACCGCTCGTGGGGCGCACTCACACCGAGCCCTGCTCCCAGAGGCTGGGCTTCCCACTATCTCACCCCCCAGCACCACGTCCACCTCCTGGCTCTATCTCACCCGGGCTTCTTCCTGAATCTACCCAGCCTTCCAAACCTCACCTCCTCTGTAAAGGTTCTGCCTGATTAGGGTCGGTATGGCACAGTTTGGGGGCATCCAATCCTTTCATGTTTGTGTTTCAACTTCTCAAGCAGTAAATCCCCTGCAGCGCTTCCTGCATCCCTCACTGTTGCTGGTGCTACACCGACCAATGGCAGCAAACTGAACGTTAGAGGTGAACCCATGTACCTTATCACAACATCAAACTGGTTCAGGGCATGGCCCAGTGCTAGTCCGTGGAGTATCCCGCCGCTTCCAATGACCACACAACGCTTACAGCTCTTTGCTTTTAAGTGTTCAGGCATGTCATGCTCAGGCAGTATTTCCAAGAGGCTCTGGACTTGGCTGGAGAACCTCCGGAATCCAAAAGGAGGATCGTACTTGTACTCGGCTTCATTCACTTTGGGGGCCTCCTTCACGAAAGGTGGTAAGTCCATGCTGTACCTATGTTCAAATAACTGCACCATGGACTTCTTTGCAAACCTTGGTCGGCATTCCTTCTGCAAGACTTGCTGAGCATATTTCTGAGCTCTCTGGAATGAAATCACACCAGTCTGAGTTAAAAAAAAAAAAAAAAACCTCTCAGGCATTAGAAACACCCTCTTACAGATGACACCGTGTCCTGTGATGTCTGATACAGCGCCCTGTTGATTACTGTCTTTCAGCACAAAGCAACTGCTTTTTAGAGTTAACCTGCGCTCAGAAACTTAAAGAAAAAAACCTGAGGGGATCACATGACAAGGAGATAAACTCAACAATATCTACTTCATTATACAAGGAAAGCATGTCCTCGTACTCCCACCTCCTACCCCTTGCCTGCCCTTGTTCCCAAAATAAATGCGGGCTGAAATACATACTTTGATGTATCTCATGTTTTATAAAAGCCTGACACATGCTACAACATGGATCAACCTTGAGAACATTATACTAAGTGAAATAAGCCAACCACAAAAGGACAAATACTGTTTGATTCCACTTCTATAAGATCTCTAAAGTATGAAAATTCATAGAAACAGGAAGTAGAATGCTCATTATCGGAGGCTGGGGGAGGGGCAAGTGGGAAGCTGTTGTTTAATGGGTACAGAGTTTAGGTTTTGCAAGATGTAAAAGTTCTAGAAATCCATTTCACAGCAGCATGAATATACTTAACAGTGCCAAACTGTACATTTAAAAATGGCTGAGATGGTAAATTTTATGTGCTTTTTAAAATTTTTAAAAATCCCACATTTAAGGTCCCTGTCTAGCAGCATGAGAAACAGACTTATTTACCAGTTGGGGCAATGAGCTTCATACAGTCTGAAATGCAAGTTATTCTAAATGTAACCAGGAACAATGTCACATCAATATAGAAGTGGCTGGCTTTGGTTTTGTATACAATTTTCCCTGCACGTCAATGCTTTGCCTCAACAAGGAACGACTGCTGAATGCCAAATTCACTAGCCCAGCTGAATGCAGCAACCCACAGAGGGACATGGTACAAAGGCCCATTCGTCCCAGTCTTTCCTCTTGGCTCAGTCTGGCCAAATTCTGCCTCCGAACTGCTTGGCAGTAAGTTTTCCTTCATCACTGTGCTTTTTGTCCTTATCTCCACATTCAGCAGCCTTGGCCCTGCCTTACCCCTCCTCCCACCAACCTATCTTCTCACACACACGCACGTACAAACACGTGTGCGTGCTTATATGGAGTCTTAGATTTGCTGGGATATTTATTTTTAGGACTGAACATGTCTTTTGAACTGAGTCCATACTACTATGAAGATCATTACTGTTGTATATAATTTTAAACGTTTGCTTCAACTATGTTTTTCCTCAAAGGCTTGTTATTTTTATTGTCTGATTTTTCTATAATAAATTTTTTGTAGGAAAACCTCTATCTTACTATAGCAGAAGCTCCCCATTCCCCACTCCCTTTTTAAATTACAGCTTCAGAAAGTTATTAGGACCTGGGAAGAGCACATTGCCTACATCCTGAGGATGTGGCCCTGTTTCTGAAAAGGGGAACGGACATTCTCCGAGTGCAAATGATGCTGCATACATTATGACAGCCACTGCCTCAGTCTGTCGCTAGATCTCCAACACCTCACAAAATGGCCGTCAGTATCTTCACTATGTAGACTCAAGGTGGCGTGACCAGTAAGAGTGCTGAGCTGGTGTGCTAACCTGGTCCGATTACTTCCCAAATTCCTAAAACCACAGCTTCTGTCCACACAGAGCAGCACACAAACGCCATCACTGAGAACAAGAGGTTTTTTTTCTTTCACATTTATTTATTTTTGAGAGACAGAGAGAGGCAGAGCACAAGTGGGGGAGGGGCAGAGAGAGAGGAAGACACAGAATCCGAAGCAGGCTCCAGGCTCTGAGCAGACAGCACAGAGCCCGACGCAGGGCTCAAACCCACGAACCCTGAGATGGTGACCTGAGCCGAAGTCAGACGCTTAACGGACTGAGTCACCCAGGTGCCCCGAGAACGAGAGTTTAAATACGAATTGGCATCTTCGTGAGGAATTGGCAGGATAGCCAGGCAAAGACCAGTCATGACCCCGAGCAGCACCGGAAGGAAGGCCTGCCAAGCCCACGTCACTCTGCACCCAGCAGAGGCTTAACACCCCACCAGCGGGAGCAGGGCAAACAGAGAAGCCACACGGACCACACACATCTGTCTCTAGACCCCAGGCCTGAGGGTTTATGAACAGCAAGTTTTAGAGAACAAAAGGCCAAAAGGACACGTCAAGAGTCTGGTTTTTCAGATCTTCTAGGATAGAAATGAGCCTCTGAGAAGTGCCCAAAGAAACCCCGAGCAGCCCAGTGAAGGGCTCATGACTGGAAAGAGAAGTAGGTGATCAAGCCAGAAACCTGGGCTCAGCTCTCCTGGGCTGCCAAGTTTTCTCTTTAGAAGTTTCATTTGGAAGGAGTGAAATTTTGTTCCATTTCCGTTCTGGCAAACGGCTCCCCTTGGGGCTTCAGACTTAATTGTCTAGACCGGGGGCAGAGCACAAGGCCTAGTCATCACCTTGTGATGGGGACTGAGCTTGCCCTCACTCACTGCAGGCGTGATGCATCCATCCCGGGCAAGCACATGTTCTGAACGCCACCGGCCGTGTCTACAGCAACGGCAGTTCCTCTGCTCCTTTCGTTTCACCTCATTGAGAGGTGTGGACAAGCCCCGAGAAAGCCCCTGGGACAATTTCTTCTAACCAGGAGCTGTTCCAGCCTCTCCCCCTGCCCCCCTCCACACTTCCCAGCCCCGACTAGAAAAGCCCAGGGAGGAGAATCTCGCCTTGCAAAGCCGTGAGGAAAGAAAGGGCTGTGGCCCTTCCCTTCCCCGCTGCAGAAAGCTCCAGAGCTGGAAGCCAGAGCAGGCAAGGAAGGACGGACAGATGCGGAGGGGTCTGGCTAGCATTCATCCAGGACAAGGACCACTGGGAAGCAGAGAACCAGTGACTCTCGAAAAGACACAGAAACTCCTGCTTCTCTCAAATCAAGGCATGGAAATGAGGGCTTCGGCGTTTTAACCGTCCTCCAGGCTGAGCTCGCTGGCTGCCCCACGACTAAGAATAAACTGACATCTGGTAGTTCCCATTGTCAGGGAGGTGGCGATTTGCCATGGAAAACCACAATGTGAAAATTCACTGAAGGGTATTTAAAAAATCAAAGTGATTTTCCTCGGCAAAGTCTCCGCTTTCATTTCTACTGCAGAATTGTTAGGATAACGGTCCTCCGAAATAGAAGTAAATGGCGTAATTCTTAGTAAAAGGCAATGTTCTCTTTTATTCCTTTACATCGAGGACAGGACACAGCATTGAGGCTGGAGGAGAGTTTTGGGGCTGGAGCTAACCAAACCTGGGTAGAAGCCCAATTCGGCCACCGACTGTGTGAGCTGAGGGCATGGGTTACCTTATGACGCTTTTGATTCCAGATCTGTACCAGGCTGGTGCTGGCCTCTTCCTCCCAGGGGCTGCTCTGATGCCCACAGCATGACGCACTGTGCCCGAAATGTGTGAGAACAGCCGTTGGAGAACCGTGAGCAAATCTACTGCCGCATGTAACCCACATTCAAGTCAACCATCTGTAACTTCCACCCGGCTAAAAGCAGGGCAAAATCTGAATAACTGAGTCACAGAAAGAGTACCACAGTAAAAACTCAGGCAGTCAGTGGCAGCCAGGGACTGGTGGTGGAGGGTGGGGACAGACTACAACAGGTGAGGAACTCATGGGGGTGATGGACAGAATGGTCTAAAATTGGACTGGGGTGATAGTGGTGTAACTGTGTAAGTGCATGGACACTATCAAACTGCATGCTCCAAAGGAGTCAAGTTTATGGTGTGTGTATTTTAGCACGATAAACCATTAAGAAAAACCAATCAGAAGATCTGGATGCTGGACCTGGTTCTAGATCTGTCAACCAGCAGGGTAACCTTGACTAAAGCGTCTAACCCTCGGTCAAGGCTTCAGTTCCCTCATCTCTGACATCTGAGAATGGTCTGGGGCCAAGGAGGCAGTGCTAAGGAGGGGAAAGGAATCGGTCTAGAGGTGCAGATGCCTGGACTAACACCTCGGCCCCGGTTATTCTGCTTACCTTAGCTACGTAAACGCAGGTCTGCAGAGTCAGAGAGAAGCACATTTGGCCATAATTAATTACACAGCACAAAATGCAGTTCTCAGGGTGATATGTGGGTTTTAGCTGAGAAGAGAGACGGCCAAGTTCAAACTGCAGCTACCGCGCAGCCCCAACCCGATGGGACACGAATGTGCCCTTGTCTCTTCTCTAACATTTTTAAGTGCAATTTCACATCTGAAATGCACGTTCAAAGCGTCCGGGTCCCCTCAGAGACCACTGTTAGTCATTTTAAAGAAATGGTACATTAAGGGGCATCCTTAAATAGAAAGGACAAAATCCATGGCCACACTTCTGCAGCTGCATTAACACAGGCCGGGCCCAGCACAACCAGCCAATGCTCAGAGTCCAACAGGGTGGGCAGGGTCCCACTAATGTTGCAAACTGCTGAACATCATCAACAGAGCTAACAGGACCTCGTGGCTTTGAGACCACCTTCCGCTCACATACATCCACAATAATTCAAATTTGCCCCAGTGCTCTTGGTGGTAAGGACGAATGTCCAGCAACAACCTGGAGACAGGGTTGTCTTTGTAGAGAGCTCATACTGCCCACCACCTCACAGCCATTCGGAACATGGGGACCACACCAGCCAGCTTCCTTGGCCATTTCCTCTATTCTGGGGGAAAGGGTGTCTGGTTTTGCTTTAACGAAACATGACCAGACATCAGATTTGGGACCTGCTCGGTGTGGCATTCAAGGGCTTTCCCTCTTTGGTCTCGGCTCATTTTCAGTCTTCTCTCCTGCTGTCCCCCACCCCGAATCCCCAGTGATACCCAACTCTTGCTGTACTTAGGTCTAATGTGCAAAGCTCTCAGAGGCACATGCTTTTCGCACGCACCCTCTGCCTGGAATGAAGCAGAGGACAAGCTGTCAGGACCACTGTGAAAAGTGGGGCATTCTGACAGCGTCAACAGTGTTAAAAAGCTACTAAAAAGTCTCAAGTAATAAAATAAAAAATACCCCTAATTCCACTATGGTTGTAGCAAGCTTTCACTTTCTACTTTATTAATTTCTGAATTGACTGAGACTTTCACAAACATGTTTGAATGATAAAACCACCTGCTGATTCCCCCCTCTTTCTCCACAAACTACAGGGGACTTTCTACTTTATTCATTTCTGTATTGCCCAAATTTTTGGTGTTATTTTTATAATCGGAAAAAATAATGATCTTTTACAATCTTTTAGAACTGGGTTGATGTGGTGGTTACTGTGGGCTGCTACTGGGTCTCCATTTCCTGTTCCTTCTTCTTAGGGAGCCGTAATTCTGTTCAGGCAGCTATTACCCCTTCTCCAGGTAGGCAGTGGGGCTTGGAAAGCTGACCTCGTCCATTAGATACTCCCATCCATCCCCCTTGTCAGGGATTGGTCAGGAATCCTTATAGGAGCCAATCAGGGCAGGGCACTGGCAGCCCTGTGAGGCTGTTATTGGTCCTGCGATGAACTTAGATTTTAAATCTTGGCCCCATCAGCCTAAATGGAGGACTCATACTCCATGGTTTAGAGGGAAGGGGATGCCAAGATTTTTTTTTTCCCTGTCTACTGTCTACTGGTGGATATGAGGATGTATCTGACCTACTAAGGATATGAGGAAGTATCTCACCTTTTCCTTAAAGGGACATTAAACTTAATGTATGTTACTGAAAAATACTCAAAGAATTGCCTGTTACTTAACTGTGGATTTTCTATACAATCTGTGGAGTTGAGAGATGAGCCACCACACCATGATTCAGTAATATTTTCCCTTCCTCTGGACTTTAATATACCTAAGTACATATTCATTAATATAATATGTTAGCATACAATCCCCATTTCCCAAGGTCTTGCTTAAAGGACAGTGGAAAGAGTATTAAAATGCTACAATGTAAATGTTAGAATTAAGGTATGAAAAGGCTTCTAGAAGACAGAAGGATGATCAGAGAAGGCGTCTTAGAAAACCTAAGTCCTGAGCTGAGGTTTGATGTAAAAGATGAGTAGAAGAGAGGCAAAGGGAGGGAAGGGCTCCAGGCAGAGAAGTTAGGAAGAATGAAGCAAACATAGGGAAAAATCGTTTCAACAAATGGTGCCAGGAAAACGGGATATCCACATGCAGAAGAAAAGGTTGGACCCCAATTTCACATCATATACAAAAACTAACTCAAAACAGATTAAAGACCTACATTTAAGAGCTAAAAATATAAAACTCTTAGAAGAAAACATAAGGTTAGGCAGTGATTTCTTAGGTCTGGCATCAAAAGCACAAAGATCAAAAGAAAAAATAGATTAATTGGACTTAATCAAAATTAGAAACTTCTGGGCTGAAAATGACACCATGGAGAAAGTAGAAAGACAATCCACAAGATGGGAGAAAACACTTGCAAACCATGTATCTGACAAAGGACTGGTATCCAGAATATAGAGAAAACTCTTACAACTCAATAATAGAAAGACAAATAACCCAATGAAAAATTGGGCAAAGAATTTGAACAGACATTTCTCCTTAGAAGATATATAAATGGCCAATGAGCATGCAAAAAGATGTTCATCATTAGTTACCAGGGAAATGCACATCAAAACCAAAATGAGGAAGAAAGAAAGCAGGTCAACCAAGGAGTTGTAAAGAGATTTAGGGCCTGGTTCAGGCAGTGCTGGGACATGGGGTGCCTAAAGGAGGCTGAAGGGATTGGCAGGAACCAAGCCACCAAGAGCCCTACAGGCCAGACTAAGGAGTCTGGACATTCTAAAGGTAATGGGAACAAATCACAGTTTGCAACAGGGAAGCAACATATCAGATTCACTTTTCAGAAATACTACTCCAGCCACAGTGGGGCTTGCCTGGCGGCAGAAAGGCAGGTAAGGAGACATGAAACAGGGTCAGTGGGTGAGGGGAGAGGATGCCAAAGGGCAACAAGACCATTATCCCTTTTCCTCGAATCCCAGAAACTGTATTTTTATAAACACTGTCCTTGTTCTCAAATAACTTCTATTTTAGAGGAGACAACAAAATGCTTACATAAATTACTGTTATCAGATGCAGTCTGGTAAGTGTCAGAGGCGTTTCAAAGTACTGGTGAAGTTCAGTGTGAAAGTTAAGGAGTTGAAAGCTAGTGGTGCCCGCCCGCCAGCATTCAGAGCAGGGAAAGCAGCCTATACTTTGCAGCTGGGTACTGAGAAAATTGCAGAACCACAGAATCTCAGGGCTGGTAGGGACCAGAAAAGCGCTTGAGCCACCAATTGATGCCTGAATTCTACCTTCAGGACCAAATAGTTACCTGGGCTGTGCTTAAAGAGTTCCAGAGATTTGTCACAAAGGCAGCCCATTTATCTCAACTGTAGATGCCTTAGACCATCAAACCCTTTTCCTTTTTCAGCCTGGCTGCCACCCCCTGATCTGCACCCCTGCCATTAGGCCACTTGGGTAGAGCTGACCCTTCCATAGGCCAGGCCTCTGGCTTGCTGACAGTAGCTGCCACAGGCCCCTGCACCAGTCCTTCTCTCCTTCGGGCTACACAAATGTTCTCATCCCTTCAAAGGTTCCTCAGAGACATGGTGTTGAGCCTCTTCTCTGGTCATCCTCAGGCGTCACTAGGACTCCTTGGGGAACCTTATAGAGTAACAGCCATGATGATCAGAGCACTTGTTTGAACTCTGCAGGGACAAGCAGACCATCCCTGGTCTATTAACATAGCTTAAGGAAAAGAGCTGTAGGCAGCCATAGCACAGAGTGACACAGATGGCGCTGGCCAGGCATTAAAATTGCCAAGTTGATTTTACCCCAGGTGTTACTAAAGCACATCTTCTCCACCTTGTACTTGTGAAACTGTGTGCTGGACCCTTGTATGCGAGAGCTCCCATCTCTCCTCAATTACACCAGATTCGAGAGTGATTATCTTTGTAGTTGGGTCAGACGGTCAATGGTGTGATTGATTAAATGGACAGGAGAAGGAGAATGTGGATAAGCATGGCAAAGAAGCAAAGGGAAGAGCAGACAGATATCGGGGCGCCTGCAAGGCCAGCCAGATGGGGAGGCGGAAAGCCTGAGCAGAAGCACTAGACACATCCTGCTCCACCCCAGCAGACGTGCTGATGCTGGAAAAACGAGCCAAGTCATGAACCTCTGGGGATGGATACGGCACGAAAAGGCAGGCTCTGTGAGACACAATGGTTCTGCATCGGCCAAGCTGTGCCGCTTATTTTTTATTTTATTATTTTAGACTATTTCATAAAATAATATTTTATAATACCTTAGAATTATTAACTAATAAGTATTGATTTTCATTTCCTTGTTTATACCCGCCTGTCCCACCTTATATGTGAGGCACTTCAAAGGACATACAGATTGAAGTAAAAACATGTGAACAAATACTCAGACTAGAGAAGGAGCTCTGTGTATATTGTCTTATTCAACTTTGAGGAGCACCCTATGATACAGATATTGTTGTCTACATTTCACAGCTGAGAAAACTGGGACTCAAAACAATTAAGTAACTTGCCCAAGGTCTCATTTTTGACTACGTGGCATTTAGACTTGAATCTAGGTCAGATATGTAAGCTCTCTTCTTTTCTCTGCATCACGCTACCTATAACATCTGGCTTCTTTCTGAGGACATCCCCTACCCAGGTAGAGACCAGTCATCCAGAGCCAGGACCACACAGCTGAGTCCAAGGCCCCGACTCCACCACGTCTAGTGAACCCTAAACAGGTTACTTTCTCCCTGCCCCTCATCTCAGCTGTGAGATGGAGGTAATGACAGCTCCTATCATAAGGGTAAAATGAATTTATATTGCTGAAGCACTTTTAGGATAGTTACACAGTATACACTAAACCAGATTAACTGGTTAACTCAACTAGATGTAAACTTGGACAAGCAGCTTAACCTCCTAGCCATCATCTGTAAGAGGGAGAGAATACTGGGGTAGCTCCCAGCCGTGATGGTAATAAAATACGTGTTGGTTATCATTACTGCCATGCTACCTTACTTAAAACCATCTCTTCTTTCATCCAGGACTGAACAGTACTGGATCATTTAACTACTCAAATAAGCAGTGAAATTAGCATTTAATACCTTAATTGATTTAGAAAAATAAATATAAATTGAAGGAAAAACATCGTGAAATACAGTGTGAAATCGTTAAAATGAAATATAAAACACAGGAATGACAGGTGATACTCAAAGAACATCCCCCTGTTCTAAGAACATGTACACTGGCAATATCACAGCAAACTAACTCCACGACAGGTGTCCTGGGGTGTGTCAAATGCAACCCACCTCCCTGCATGACTTTGGTAAATGGAGGAACAATACTATGGGGTAGGTGTTGGAGGGAAAGGGGGGTAGGTAAGGGAGGTTGGTGGTGGGGGAGGGGGTCATCCTCATTTTAGAGTGCTAAAATGAAGCATTTTCCCTCTTTTTTTAAACTTTCATGACCACCTATTTATAACCCTTTAGAGATGACATTTCTGTTTAAGTATAAGCCTGGAATTATTTTAATTTAAATCACACCAATGGAATATCTAACCTTTACACGGTCCGGGTCTACATAATGCATTCTTCTCATGTCACATTCTTCAGTAGTATAATTTAACTTGAGGATATAAAGGATCCACACGCCAAACACAAGCAATGTACACCTGGAAAAAAAATCAATTAGGCATAATGATGCAGTTACGTGATAATCAAGAGAAATCATGAGAAATAAGTGAAAACCTACCCCAGGTTGAGTCTGTCTGCCATGCAGCATGAAAGTACAGTCTTTAAGGTGACCTTAGTGGTCAACTTAGGGCACCATTTCTTATATTCTCGACAAGATAAATTAGTCATTTATGACTCTCGTTGTTAGAAGCGAATGTAGAGAAAACTTGTTTCTGCAAAGGCGTCGTAATAAAATATGAATCACAATGCAGACCACTGGACTTTAAAAATCCAAGTAACAGCTTCTGAGCTACAGAATCTCAGCTTCAATTTTTTTGCCACTTTAAAATACTGTCAGTCTTCCAAATGGTGTATAATTCCACTTATATAAAGTACACAGAGGAGTCAAAAATCACAGACTGAAAGAGTGTGGCTGCCAGGGCAGGGGGAGGGGAGGACGGGGGGTTAGTGTTTAATGGGTAGAGAGTGTCAGTTTTACAAGATGCTGCAGGTGGAGGGTGTGACGTTGCACACAGTGTGAAGGTATTTACCATCACTGACCTGTATACTTAGAAATGGTTAAGGCAGTTAATTCTATGTTCTGTGTATCTTACCACAACAAAAAATGGGCAGAAAATATTGGGAGCCCTTAAAAAAATAAGAAAACAAAATGAACAATCTATTCATTATTGCTCTAAAGATTCTACCCAGAGATGAGGCTGACTGACCTGAGACAGAACCACCAGCCACCCTTAAGACCATCTACAAAAATTGCTTTGAAAGATCTGATAAATTCGTATTATTATATAGTTTAAAATACACACACACACACACACACACACACACACACACAGGATTCTAGAAACCTCATTTTTTTAAAGTTTATTTATTTATTTATTTAGAGAGAGAGAGAGAAAGAGAGGCTGAGAGACAGAAGACAGAGAGAATCCCAAGCAAGCTCTGAGCTGACAGTGGGGTTCGATCTCACAGACTGTGAGATCATGACCTGAGCTGAAATCAAGAGGCAGACGCTTAACCAACTAAGCCACCCAGGTGCCCCAAAAATGAGCTCTTTTTTTAAAGAAAGGGGCAGTTTTAAAAATATAGCATGTAGGGGCACCTGGGTGGCTCAGTCGGTTAACTGTCCGACTTCGGCTCGGGTCATGATCGCACGGTTCGTGGGTTCAAGCCCCGCATCGGGCTCTGTGCTAACAGCTAGCTCGCAGCCTGGAGCCTGCTTCAGATTCTGTATCTCCCTCTCTCTCTGACCGTCCCCTGCTCGTGCTATCTCTCTCTGTCTCTCAAAAATAAATTAAAAAAAAAAACATAAAAAAAAATTTTAAAAATATAGCATGTAGCACAGTGTACTATATACACCAGATGCTAATATTTCTTAATATTTGAGGAGGATAATGCAGGAAAGTATTGCTAGGAAGTGTGTTCAAGACTTCTTGATTCTTATTTCAACAGGATCCCCCAAGAAAACCTGGACAAGCATCCTGATTTCTCACTGGGATCGAGGACAATATTACATGAATAGGAGGCTACCATCTGTGTAAAAGTGGGGGTGCATAACACACACATAATTTCTTATATACACGAGACTGGTAATATCGGTTATCTTTAAGTGGGGAGCAGGAATGAGAAGATATTTTACTGAGTACTTTTAATACCTTTTGAATTTTAAATCTCGTGAATGCAGTATTACCTACCTATTCCTCTCCCCAGCCCCCCAAAAAGGTATTACATTCAGTGCACGTAGTAATTCCCTTTTCTTGATTACAAAAAAAAAGTGGGGGAGGAGGAAAAAGAACAGTATGTTAAAAGCAGACCCACAGGCGCCTGGGTGGCTCAGTCGGTTAAGTGTTCAACTTCAGCTCAGGTTATGATCTCACAGTTCGTGAGTTCGAGCCCCGCATCAGGCTCTGCGCTGACAGCTCGGAGCCTGGAGCCTGCTTCGGATTCTGTGTGTGTGTGTGTCTCTCTCTCTGCCCCTCCCCCGCTTGCACACTCTCTCAGTAAATAAATAAATATTAAAAACCAAAAAAGCAGGCGCAATGCCTACAGCACTGCGGACACTGCACGGTACTTCCCCGTCGTGACTCTATCTCACCCACACTGTGAGCAGCCATTGGCCCAGGTCTACCTCATTCGCCGCCACAGGCCAGCACCCAACACAGTGCCAGGCATGTCAGGCCTCCAACAAATATTGGTTGATGACAAAAGGAGCTGGAAAATATAAATGTACATTTCCCTTTCCTACTTCCTCCTTCTACACCTACTAAATTAGCGGTATTTTGAAAAGGGTGATTTTCAGCTTGGTTTGGCTGCTACCAAATGCAACTGGCAAGTCCTTCCTTTAACGATTATACCACTTATTAGGATATAAGGGTGACCTAGCTGAAACACCGGTCATCTTTTTAGTATTCAATATTTAAGGCTCTTCCAAAGCCTGTAGGGGACTTCAACTAGCCATATTTTTAGATTAACTTAAAATAGCTAAGGGGAAAAGCCCTGTTTGGTCACATAATGGCAGGGAGAGCTGTGCACTTAAGCGCTTCTCTCTCGGGATGGTGCCTCCCTGGCTGGCACTGCCCTATCATCAAGTACAGCCTGATGCATAAACCCAGACATCTGTGCACTGAATCATTACTCGAATGTGCCTTCATATGATCTCCTGACCAAGTATGAGAGCCATCCTTCAGGTCCTGTTGCATTTTTCTCCCAGCTCCCCACAGCTGACCTGGCCAGGGCAATCGTAAGGTCTGAGGGCTCATACTTACTTGAGGATGTCTTTTAACAACAAGTTGGGTCTTCTCATCTTGTTTTGAGCTCGGGTGTACCATTGCAGAGAGGGTCTTGAGCAATCACTTCTCAGTTTCACACAGTTATACTCACTGGGCATTGCTATGAAGAGAGAAGCAGCCAGGAGGAGGGAAAAGAGGGAGAGTCAGGCAGATTGTGTTTATAAAAAGCCTTTTTAGGGGATACATCTATAGCACGGAAAACTATTCAGTGATAAAAAAGAATGAATTAGTGATACACCCAACAACCTGAATGAATCTAGAGGCAACTATGCTGAGCCAATACTAAAAGTTTACATATTGCATGATTCTGTGTATGTAACATTCTTGAAAAGTCACAATTACAGAAATGGAGAAGAGACTGGTAGTTGTCAGGAGTTATGGAGGGGGGTAAGACGTAAATATTCTGAGTCTTGACTGTATCCCTATCAATATCGTAGCTGTGATATTATACTATGATTTTGCAAGAGGCTATTGGTAGGGGAAACTGGGGTAAGGGGTACATGGGATCTTGCTGTATTGTTTTTTTTTTTTTACAACTGCACATGAATCTATAATTATTCCCAAATAAAAATTCTAATTAGTTTTTAAAGAGCCTTTACGTTTTAAGGATGCATATAGAACTATTTACAGAAGAAACAGAAAAGAGATCTGCTTCAAAAAAATCAGGAAGGAGATAAGAGTGCAAGTGGGGGATAGATAAGGCAACACTAGCTTTAAACTGATTAAATGTTGGGGCACGTGGGTGGCATAGTCAGTTGAGCGACCAACTCTTGATTTTGGCTCAAGTCACAATCCCAGGGTCATGAGATTGAGCCCTGCATTAGGGTTAAACAGGTGTGGAGCCTGCTTAAGATTCTCTCTCCCACCCTCTCCCTCTCCCACTCGTCGCACTCTCTTTCTCTCTCAAAAAAACATTTTTTAGTTAATTAATTAAACTGATTGTCAAAGCTGGGCACTGGACACCTGGGGCTCATTAAACCATTCTCAATACTCTAATATTCAATACATCTGAAGTTTTCTATAATAAAAGTTTAAAGAGGAAGTGTTATATATATATTTTAAGAGGAAATGTTATATTTAAAATAAGTGTTACAGTAAGAAAAAAAGAAAATATGGCAATTTTAAAAGACATTTTTCTTCAAAAAGTTATATATTCTTGGGTATGCTTGCCTACTTATTCTTTTGAATTACTTTTATTCTCAAATTTTCAATTTCTAAATAATATTCCAAGGGGTACTGTAGTAGAAATCAATACATTCCTCCCCCCCCCATATCAATTTCCCCCTTCCTCTCAACTTGGTAGAACTCTGGATTTTTTAGCTAGGTGCATGGCCTCCCAGTATGAAGACTACATTTCGCAGCCTCCCTTGGAACTAGGTATGGCTTTGTGACTAAGTTCTAGCCAATGAGATATGATACAACTTCCAGGATGTATTCCTTGGCATACACCTTTATCTCTTTTCCTGCTGACTGAAATACTGACATATGATGAGCCACTCTGGACCACACAGACAGCATGTCACCAAGGGATAATGGAGCAACAACAGAGAAGGGGTCCCTGGACAACCCCAAGGGCACTCTTACCTTGGACTGCCTGCCTCTGGGCTGTTAAAAGATGGGAGAAATAAACTTCTGTCTTGCTTAAGATATTGTTAATTAAAAGTGAAGTCATATCTCAACTAATATAGGCTACCTGGAACTGTACATATATAAAACATTTTTTTTCTTTTATAGTTTATTGTCAAGTTGGTTTCCATATAACACCCAGTGCTCATCCCAACAAGTGCCCTCCTTCATGCCTGTCACCCCTTTCCCCTCTCCCCCACCTCCATCAACCCTCAGTTTGATCTCAGTATTTAAGAGTCTCTCATGGTTTGCCTCCCTCCCTCTCCTTAACTATTTCCCCCCTTCCCCTTCCCCATGGTCCTCTGTTAAGTTTCTCCTGTTCCACATATGAGTGAAAACATATGGTATCTTTCTCTGCCTGACTTATTTCACTTAGCATAACACCCTCAAGTTCCATCCACATTGCTACAAACGGCCAGATTTCATTCTTTCTCATTGCCATGTAGTATTCCGTTGTATATATAAACCACATCTTCTTGATCCATTTGTCAGTTGATGGACATTTAGGCTTTCTCCATGATTTGGCTATTGTTGAAAGTGCCGCTATGAACATTGGGGTACATGTGCCCTTATGCATCAGCACTCCTGTATCCCTTGGGTAAATTCCCAGCAGTGTTATTGATGGGTCATAGGGGAGTTCTATTGTTAATTTTTTGAGGAACCTCTACATT
>CM053576.1:94620846-94672431 GCA_028646485.1 Cryptoprocta ferox
AGTTCTCCCAGCACCATCTGTTAAAGAGGCTGTCTTTTTTCCACTGGATACTCTTTCCTGCTTTGTCAAAGCTTAATTGGCCATACAATTGTGGGTCCAATTCTGGGTTCTCTATTCTATTCCATTGGTCTATGTGTCTTAAAACAGACATTTCTAAGATGTCTCTGTTTTTACAAGCAGAATGACACATGATTCGCACCACGGTGGACCTCCAGCAAACCAAGAGACCGCAGTGTCAGAGAGAAGCGGGTCTCCACCTCTGCCTATCGCTAGTGTGCTGGACAGCACCACCCTGCAGGCTGGAAGCCTGTGAATTTCCTTCCCCAGACTGTGGCCAGCAGGCTTCCTGCTGAGCTGTGCTTGGGGGATGTCCTGGTAGAAGACTGGAAGATGAAGAAAGAGCAAGCTTTTCGGTCTCCTGATGCAGCGCAGCTTCTGACAGGGGTGATGACAGTCGCAGGCAAGGGAGGGTGACTACGTGTGACTCAGCAGCATCAGTGGGCATCTGGTGTCCTTGGTTTCTACTTGAGAGAAGTGATGGCATCTCCAGCAGCTTTGTGACAAGTACAAGCCTCAGCCCTGGGTGACAGAAGCTTCCTGATCTCTGACTAACACTTCTCTCTCACTTTGGTATCTCCAGGTCTGCCGACGTCTTTGTGATCAATCCCTGAATGAAAACCCTCCCTGCCAAAAGCATCAATGTCGCTTCTGGTTTCCTGCTGGACAGTGACTGGTATGTCAGATGATGCTCTCCTGCCACTTTCAGGAAAGTGGGGTTGTTCAAGGAAAGCAGGGACTCTGGGGGTGACAGTGGGTCTACAGTCCTAAACTCCTTCCTCTTCTCACTATCACTGCCATACAACCCAATCCATCCATATGCTCAAAAAAAAAAAAAAAAGCTGTTTTTTTTCTAATCATACCGGAGAGGATCTCAGGGAAGGAGTATGAGAACATAGTATCTACGGTCCAACACCTGGGATCAGATCCTCCACTTACCAGTGGGGAAACTTTGGGCAAGTCACTATAACTCCTGCAGCTCAGTTTCCTCATCTGTAAAATGGGTGTAGCAATATTACTTCATAGGATTCACACAGGGAAAGTTGTTGCATATCATAAGTACCACGTACCTGCTGGTTGTTGCTACTATTATCACACAGAAAGGGAACTTACAGGTACCCAGTCTCATTTGATATGCTTCATCTGTTGGGGCTTTAAGGCTCTTGTGTCTTTTGGTCACCCTCACTTACAGCCACAGTTTTGGCTCTAGCCCTATCATGGAGTCCATTCCACTTCCCTTCCTGGTATCTCTGGAGAAATAACATCCTTCTGAAGCCCCTCACATACTCCCTGGGGTCAGGTCCTGGTCAGTACCCTCTCTCTCCTCCAAACCCTATCTCGACCTGCTCAGTGCTCCCTGGTCACTGCCCCTTCCCTGTCACTGCTCCCTGTGACGGCCAAGCCGTTTCCAGCTGTCTACCTCCCTTCACCCAGTCTACACACTACGCCTGGGATACCTTGGAAACACACTTCCTTTAAAACTTCTTGAACCTTCCCTTGAATTCCTACATGCACATCTTATGGCTCCAGGGTCCTGGTCTCCACCCCCAGCACAATCTTCTCCCTGCCCCACAAATACTCACCACCAGATTCCACCACCAGCCTCTAACTCGTCTCCTCAAGGGAGTGACCCCTAAACCCACCTCCCTGTGCAGACCTGTCACCCAAGCTCAGACTACACGTCCAACAACCTGCCTGTTATCTTCATCTCAGACATCATTACAGAGCAGAACCTGGCATTGCCTCTATTCTTGACATTATTTGGAAGGTGCACCATCCACTCAGCCGCCCAAGCTGAAAACCTTCAGCTTAGGCTTCTATCTTTCATTCCCAACCCCGGCTGATCTCCAGGGCTGGGATCATAATCAACAATTGTGGGTAAGTGTAGTTTTCATTTTGCATTCCTCTTATACTACCTGAATTCTGTGTGTTACTGTTTTTATCTCTGCAAACGTAAAGACATTTTCATGGCGTGGGGAAGGGCCCTTCCCCTACGATGAAAAGAAATTTGAAAATCGCTCAGACAAAAAATATTTTTAGGAATGAAGTATCTCTTAGTGCGGTGGGGACACTATATCATAAATAAAGCACTTAAAGGCAAAAAAAAAGTAGGAACTGGAAGTTTCTATGTTACTATGTTTTATGTGTGTGAGGGTGTGCTGAGTTGGAAAAAATATGTATTTATGCAAGCAAAATGAAGAACACTGACACTCGGCAAGTCCAGCCAGTCTGAGCTCCCCCTGCCACTGTGTGGAAACCTCATGCCCAGCTCTCCCTGAGCATCACGGGGCTTCAAAACACTGGTGAGTGAAATCAACAGATGAATGATGGATGACTGTGGTCCTCCAAGAGCTCCAGCACCAGCTGGAGAAGCACAGTGTCACGAACGCTGCTCCACACGAAAGCCACCCCTGCCTGCTGATCTGTGCACGTGCACACACGGACTGTGCTCACGTCGGTGATCGGGACCCTCCACTCGAGTCCATTCATTTACGTACCGAGAAGAATGCTGAGTTTAGAATACTGAAACTACTACAGATATGCCCTACTCACCCAAACTGCTTATGTGTTGACTCCTATATGCATGCTTTATTTGGTCTTTGGAATACTTACCATCAGGAGACATGTTATCTACACTTTTTTTTTCTTTTTAATATACATTTGTCTCTGTCTCCCCAACCAGACTGCAGACTGCATGGACGTAGGGGTCTTCACTCTGTTCACCACTGAATTCACAGAGCCTAGGATGGTAAGAGGCACATAATAGGCACCTCATATGTATTTATCGGACAAATATTCAGTTTGTTATAAGAGTTTCAGAGGTGATGGTGGTTTCAGGCATTCCTCCAAGGACTTCTGTTGGCTGGCCATCACCAACAGCTTGCCTGTCTTCTTCTGTCCCTTCTGTTCTCCTTCCCCACCCACTTCATGGGCAGCTCCTCCCCTACCATCTCCTCCTACGTGCTAGGGTCCAGGGCTCATAAGTTTGGCCCTCTTCTTGCCCAAACTGCTGGGATAAGAGCCTCCACATCAAGGCTTGGCTAAGCATCTTTATGCAGAAAAGGCTTGGCTTTCAAAATTATGTATTTCTACTCACATATAAAAACATAACATATCCTTCTCAAATGCTTATAAGCCTGGTGAAGAAATAATTCTTATTAAGGCCGTGATGGATAAAGGGCCAGGCCCAGGCGTTCGATCCATTTGTAGCAATGGCACTAACATTTTCAGAATTAAGAATTAACCATTTGAGACAAGAGTAGAATAGACACCACAAAGCAGGACATGATGAACTGCCAAATTACCAATACAATTACTGGTGCAAGAGTGGACAGGGCATTCATATTTATTGGGAGGTACAGCCTACACAGGATAGCACTAAATCCTAAAAACACCTCCTTCATTGGACTGCAATGCATTTAACCTGCCGAAGGTCACACATGGATAAGGGGTGAAGAATTCCAACCCACATCTGTTCACCTCCAAGTCCATGTCCTTCTACCTGGGGGTGTTTTAGGAAGGGAATGTATGCAAATATGTGAAGGGTTTTTGGTTTTAATAATGAAGGCATGCCAAGGCACAGATTGTTATGAACAAAAACGTGAACTTGAGGAAGTGAAGAAGCCCATATGGCTGGAGTGTACCACTTGGAACGGCGAGCAGGTACAGCTAACATGTTAATAAGGCAGCCGGAAGAACGTGCCTTTTAAGGTGGGAGGATTCTGGGAGCAGAGGACCTCACAGCTGCATGCTAGGTTGCCTGCCAAGGGACAGAGAGGCAGGATACTGGGGAGCCCGAGGCCCTCCCTGGTGAGGAGCAGGAGAAAGAGACAGGACAGAGATCTACTGAGAAATGATAAAAGGAAGACTATCAGCCGCGATAAGTGCGCAGGCGTAAAGCTGCATCCCAGTTATGGAAAGGCAGGAATGAGAGCCAATTGTTGTAGTTTTGTGATGATGTGATGACTCTGAGATGATAAACAACTAGACCAAGATGACGAGGAGGCAGCTGGAAATTTGGCTTGAGGCTCAACAGAACATCCACCCCATCAGCCAGCCCGGCCCACCGGGTCCAAGAGAGTTAAGCCCTCAGGCATCCACAGTATAAAATAAATTAACTTCTCTCCTTTAACAAGACTGGTACAAGGTATGTACCATCCAGGGAAAGTTGAGAAAATAGTCAGATCATGTTTGGGGATTTGTGTTTGAGATGAAGGCTTCTACTTGGTAAAGGGGAACAGAAGACAAGGCAGGAAGCCTGCCCTTGGGGAAAACACAGCTTTGGGGTGCCCGGGAGAATGCACAACACAAGTAGGGGGCACAGCAGAGGAGCGGGCTCGGGAGGGAAGAGGCACTCTATGGGCAGAAGGAATAGAATGAGCAAAGGGCAGAGGTCTGGTTAGTTGGGGAACAGCAAATGACTGGCATAGGGTGGGGTGGGGGTGCAGGCAGGATAAGGCAATATCGAGGTCCTGTTGGACGTCCAAGGCCCGGGGCCATATATCAGCTGTGAGTCCTGGCTGCCAACAGCATGCATCTGCCCCCACTCTGCAGATGTGTCCTACAGCCCCACCCAACTGATTGAGGAGGTACAAAAGACTAGCCCTCTTGCTTCCGGGAGAACACCTGGGATCAGCTGGGGCCACAGCTTTGCTCAGCTCCTTTCCCTGCCTCTCCCCCCACCCCCAACCTCACTCCCTTTCACCTGGCAGCCCCCTCAATGAAACGAGCCCCTGAGTCCTGTTTCGGGCTCTGCTTCTATGGAACCCAACCTAAGACAGGCCATGAGGTCAGCAGGGTCAACATATGAAAGACTGCAGAAGGCCACAGACAATCACAAGAAGCCCTTGAGGACTTTATTCAAGAGGGGTCATGAAATGTGGAGGAAAATCAATTGGGAAGCAGCAAGGACAGCAGAGGAAGGGGTGGAGAGCGTGAGACCAGAGGCTGGTGGGGAGCCAGCACAGCGTTCCCAGCCGCAGATCCTGTGTGCCTCAGCAAAGATGGCGGCAGCAGGGGGGAGAGGAAGGGCTTTGGCTACAACACCGACAGGGCTTGGGATAGATCAGGTGTGGTTAGCAGGCAGGAGGGAAGACAGCTCAAGTGACGGGGAGGATGGTGGAGCTCTCTGTAGAGAAAGGTCACAAGGATGGAAGCTATGGAGACACAAAGGTCAGTTTGGCCCCGCTGGGTCCCGGATGCCTGCGGGCCACCAGGCTGATAAGTCCTGTGACAGCTGAAAACCCAGGCGTGAGGACTAGGGAGAGATCTCACCTGGAATATCAGTCAGGGGGTACCCTTGGCTGCATGTAACAGAAACCTGGGTATCATGGCTTTTTAGCTAAGTCGGGGTTTCTTTCTCTCACAGAACCGGAAGGCTAGGGGCAAGCAGGCCAGGGCTGATGCAGTGGCTTTGCAATGCCACAGACCTCCCCCCCCCCACCTCCCGCAGCTTCTGTTCCTCTATCATTCGTATGTGGCCAACCTCTGCTCAACAGTCCAGGCAGGAAGGAGAAGAGGGATGAGATGCAAAGAAAGGGGGAGCATCTATATCAGGAGACGGAAAACTTCCCCGGAAACGGACAGGCTTCCATTTATATCTCTTTGGCTGGAACGACATCACGTGGCTACTTCCAGCTGCGAAATTAGCCAGAAACTTTTACAAGCTGGGCCAGCAGCTTCCCCAAACAAAACTAAACTAGGGTTCTGTCAGTAAGGAAGGAAAGGGGGGATCTGTAACAGTCAATAGTAGGATGTGCCATAACTGAGATAAGGCCCGGGGGGCATTTGGATAAAAGTAGCAATTAAGACCGCTCTAAAGAGATAACAGTCCCGAGGCCAAGAACACAGCGCAGAGCCTTCTTAAACTTGGTTAGCTCACCTTTAAGGGGTTGGGGAGGAAGGAAAAAAACACCGGAATTACTGCTGGAAATCACAAAAGGAAATATCAAGCAAAATCAGTAACTCTGACATGACAATTCCAAGCCTGTGTTCAAAACGCTCTGAAATCCAATTATTTAAGAAAGCAGCATGAGAGTTCCTGAACAAAATGCATTTTATATTGCTTTATCCTACACAAGTAATAATGGGTGCCCACACACAAAAGGGGTGATTTCTAAACATTCATTTCATCGATTCTGTGAGAATGCAGAGACTACATGATAGATGGAGTCTGGAATGAGTCTCCACTTTCTAGAAACCCAAGGTCAAGGGAAGTGATGACAGAAATGTATCCACAGTGGTGTGGGGAGGGCAAGGAGGCTGCTCAGAAGCACAGCACCTGCCACTCAGCACAGACACAGACAGACTCTAGTCACAGAGCAGACTCCTGGGCTTTGGGCACGGGGCAAAAGCGACAGGGCTGGGGGGTCCAGGAGCTGGGTAGCGGCGGGGACCAGGTGAAGTTCTACGCTAAACTTGCTCCTACCCCCACCCCACAGGCAGAGGCAACTGCAGGTAGGGGAACAGTGGTTTCATCAGAAAAGTTTAAGAGCACTCTAGTCCAGGGCCTTAGCTATGGCTTCCAGAGCTCTGGGTGACATGTTACTTCTCTCCTACTGATTCCAGAAGTCAAACTGTCTTCCTGTCCACCCAGGCAGACATCCAGGTAGCTAATTCCAAACCAGTTTTAGCTGTGGAACTTTCTGTTTGTATGAAGGCTCACTTAGAATCCTACGACATAGGGGTGCATGGGTGGCGCAGTTGGTTAAGCTTCTGTCTCTTGGTCTTGGCTCAGGTCATGATCTCACGGTTAGTGAGTTCAAGCCCCACATCGGGCTCTGTGCTGATGTATGGAGCTTACTTGGGATTCTGTCTCTCCCTCTCTCTGCTGGTGCCCCCCACTGCCACCTGCCCCGCTTGTGAGTGTTCTCTCTCTCTCTCTCTCTCTCTCTCTCTCACACACACACACACACACACACACACACTAAATAAATAAATTTTTAAAAAATCCTAAAATACAACACAGATAAGAGGCATGCAACTGATATTTTGTAGGGTTTCTCCAGCTCAGCACAACTGACATTTGGGGCCAGGTGATTCGTAGTTGTGGGAGGCTGTCTTGTGTAGGACGTGTAGTAGCGTCCTGGCCTCCACTCCCTAGATGCCACTAGCATCTCCGGTCCTCCTTGTCACTCCCAGCTGTGACAACCAAAACTGTCTCCAGACATTGCCAAATGTCCCCAGGGGGGCAAAACTGCCTCGACTTTATCCATTGGGATAAAACCATTGTCTATGTTAAAATTCCAACCTTACCATATTCCTAAAATATTGAGGGTAATTAAACTCACTGCAAAAGCTGAAAACCAAAGACTGCAGCCAAGAAATTGAAGATGCTTGAGTTTCAGTATCTAATCTTTTTAATATTTGGTTTGGATTGCATGGTCTCAAGAAACTTGATTCATCAAGAAAAGTTGTTGTGTTCTCACCTGTGCAACATGCAAACCGACAGGCCTAGGCCTGCATTCACGCAGCAGCCAGAGCAGAGCACCAGCCTGCAGGGTGTGTGAGTTCCAGGTGTGCATGGGGATGGAAGGGCCACACTCACTCCTGAATCCAAGCAACCCAAGCAAAGAACCTTTAATCACCCCATTCCACTCCCACCACCCAAGGAGGAAAACCCTCTCTACACGATCCTGCCCTGTTTCTACGGGGTAGGCAGTGTCTTACTTGTATTTTAGGAATGTGAAGTTTCACCCATGATACCAAAACCACAAAGGAAGTAAGTGCTGGTTTGAGCTCTGTGGCTGAGACCACACCCAATCATCTCCTGGCTTCTGGGATTCATTCAACTGAAATGATTGGTGCCTTCCACCAGGTGAAAGATGGTTATCTATGGAAAGATAGTTATCTATGAACCAGGAAAGGGCTCTCACCAGACACAGGATCTGCCAGTGTCTTGATCTTGGGTTTCCAACCTCCAGAACTGTGAGTAATGAATGTCTATTGTTTAAGTAAATAATAAGAAGAAGAATAAATAAATAATCAATGCCTCCACCACCGTCTTGGCCAATGGTTCTCCAAACTACCCATGCACGAGAGCCACTAGAGGAAGTTGTAGAGTATGGAGATTCCCAGATCTCACCTCCAGAATTCCCACCTGGCAGGAACAGGCAAGGACACCAAATGTGCATTTTAAGCAAGTGCCCCTGAGTTATGTGGGTGTGGTACTTTGAGAAACCCTGCTCTCCAGTAAGTTCTTCCTAGCTGTAATTAACAATGGATTTTAACCTAAAGATGTTCAGGTCCTCCTACAAACTGTGCAGTTACCAGGACCTGTCTTGCGACATGAAAAATAAAAGTGTTGCTCCATGAATGCATCAGCACTCTATCAGTTTTGCCCACTAACCAAAATGCAAGCACTTCAGTGATTCCGAGGGATGCTTTTTAATCTACTGCTAATCAACCAGCATTCCTGTAAGGCTGAGAATACACCATTACTTTCACTCAGGTGCTGGCTTTTTACATGTTTAAAGGTGCTAAGGCAATTAATTCTGGGTCCTTGGAATTCATAAACACTCTCTAAAACACGAACATGCCCAGGAACTACACATGGTGTTTCTCCAAGATGTCACTAACACGACAAAGATGTCAAGAGAGCAGCACTTTGCAGGGTCAAATCCAGAACCCCCTTCCCCTCCCTACCTCTCTCTTATACACCCCTCCCTCCTCACTCTCCTTCAGCCTAGAGGCCTCTTGTTCCTACCCCCACCCAACCTCAGTGTCTTCATTTGTCTCTGCCAGGCCTCCAGGTGGCTCTCTCCCTCACCATCTTTATTTTGGTCTTTGTTCAAAAGTTACCTCCCTTGTAAAAGAGCATTCCCACCCCTAAGCCCTGTTATTCACTCCTGCTTTACTTTGCAGCACTCTTTAGGACTCAGACATATTTGCCTGTTGTCTGCTCTCCCCACTAAAACATAAGCTTCCTAGAAAAGGGGCTCTGGCGATTATGTTCTCTGCTATAACCTCAGAACCTAAAACAGTGCCTAGCATGGAAGAAGTATTTAAATACTTGCTTAAGGAATGAACCAACAAATGAATGAACACACTCATCAGAGGCCCGCACCCAGATTCCTGCAGAACAGCTAACCCAGAGTCAGTATGGTCCTAACGAGAGGCAGACGTGAGGACCAGATCCTTCCCCATGTCCAGATGTCACAACCACTGGGCATTTGTGAACTGTCCAGAGCAGAACAGGGATGGGATTTTTCAAATGAGAATAACTCTGTGTGTGTGTGTGTGTGTGTGTGTGTGTGTGTGTGTGGTGTGCGTGCACAGGGCACTGGGGAAAGGAGATAAACAAAGTCAAATGATTGTCCCGCCCACCACCATGGGAAATAGAAGAGTAGCTGGATCTGTTCTGTTTCTTAAGAGGAGAGGAAGAGATAAAATAGTCAACTGTTTGGCTATTGATAATGGCCAAGTCATTCTTTAGGATGTTTGCTAAGATGTAAAAAGCAGGGTTGGATGAGAACATTTCCACTGCCTCTTCTTCCACTAAAATTTATGAGTCTCACCTACTTTTCAAAGTAAGAACAGGAAACATAAATCATAGCTGATTCAATGGATGCTCATACATTATGGCCATTTAGGAGAGCGAAATAGGAAGCTGGAATAAGTAGAGGGAGATGGATTTTAAAAAATTAAAGGGGTAAGAGAAGAGAAGAAGGGGGGGGACACAGGGTGGAGAAAATGGAGTGGAGGCTGGGGGTTAGGAAATTCTGGAAAAGGAGAGCTGGAAGGGAGAGAAAGACAGGAAGGAGGAATAGAGGCTACACTGTTCTTACCATATTCTGTTCCCTGGAGTTAGTTTCAGAGGAACTCCTCTCTGCAAATTCTGATAAGCAGACCTACCCATACACCCACTTCAGGCCCTAACTTAGAGCTCCCCTTCTGAATCCAAGAACAGCCCATCACCCCACCCCACAGGAGAGGCTCTAGCCACGACATAGAAGGTTGCCCTAAACTGTGTATAATGCAGCGGGGGCTGGAAAAGAACTCCCCTGCTTATGTGAAACACAAAAGATGTGGGATTTCTGCCAAAATGGGAATCCGAGGTTCCATCAAGGCAGGAGGGAGGACCATCTTTAGCTGGCTGATGCCAAAGCTTTAAGCAAAGCATACCCTCTGAGGGCCCTGTGCCTTATTTACTGGCAAGCGCTCAACCAAAGCATCTTGGTGAAGTGCACTGATCTCACGCATCAGCACTCTCAGCTGTGTTTAAATATATTCCCGAAGTTATGTTCTGCCTGGGAAGCCTCTCCTACAGGACAGCAAGCAGGTCCTGTAACCTAGTCTAAACCAGGTAAATGTGTGGATCAGATCTGGCTGACCGGCTACCTGAAGACAGCCAGCAGGAGTCACGTCTCTGGAACAGGAGGAGCAGTGGACAGTGGAAGAAAGAAGCCTTCCTGTCAGGTGAAGCTGCACTACTGACGCTCTTGCACCGTTTTCTGCTGATGCCGGGGGAGCAAAGCCAACGCTGAAGAGAGCTCAGTGTTGTGAGAACTGACTTCATTAATGACCATGGACAGGGGAGACCCTGAAAAGCCCCATGTGGCTTCTGATGCTAGACTGACCACAGCACCATGACCTGCAGACTTCCGAGTTTTCAAACGCTATTTTTTTTTTTTTTTACATAATCCAAAACCTACAAAAAGATGGCACGAACACTACAAAAAATTCCTGGATACCTTTCACCCAGACTCCCCAACTGGTAACATTCTACCACAGCTGCTCTGTCATGCTATATAATATAATAGAATGCACAGATTACTTTCTTAACCATTCGAAAGGAGTTGAAAACATGATGATATTCCCCCTCTGAATATTTTAGCATTTTAGTGTTTCCTAAAGACAAGGATATTCCGTTATGCAACACAACATAATGATAAAAATCAAGAAGCTGTTGTTGCTTCAATACTATCTAATCTAAAGAACATATACAAATTTCTTTAGTAGCTCCAATAATGGCCCTCAAGTAAAAAGGATGATGTGTGGCATTCAGCCTCCTTTTCACCTCCTTCAAGCTGAAACAGTTCCTTTATCTTTCACGATCTTGGGATTTTTTGAAAAGTACAGGCCATTTTGTAGAATGTCCCTCAAGTGAGGTTTTCCTATTTCTTCATGATTATATTCAAGTTATACATTTTGGGCAGGAATATCCCAGCCTGATGCTGTGCTCTCCTAGATGTATTTTCTCAGGAGGTACATGATGTTGACTGTCCCAATGCTGGTGATGTTCAATTTGATCAACTGGTTAAAGTAGCGTGAGGCAGGTTTCTCTGCTGTCAAGTTACTATTTTTTCTTTGTAATTAATAAGTAACTTGATGGAAGATACTTAGGCACTAAGTAAATACCCTGTTCCTCATTAAATACTTATTTCAGCAGCCACTGGTGCATTCTTGCCAGAATAAGAATAAAATCCTGTGTGAGGACGAACAAGGTCAAACTTCAGGGGAAAAAATAGGGCTGGCTGAAGCAGTAAGTCATGAGCAAGAATTAGCATGTGAGGCTTAATTCAAATAACTCTGGGTATGTTCACTCTTAGCAATCGAAGGGGGGAAAACACCTCCAGAGTTACTTTTTTTTTTAATGATTATTTATTTTTGAGAGAGAGAAAGAGACAGAGTGTGAGTGGAGAAAGGGCAGAGAGAGAGAAGAAGACACAGAATCTGAAGCAGGCTCTAGGCTCTGAGCTGTCAGCACAGAGCCCAATGCAGCACTCGAACTCACCGTGAGATCATGACCTGAGCCAAAGTTGGATGCTTAACCAACTGAGCCACCCAGGCGCCCCTAGATTTACTTTTGAGAGTATACTTGAGTATGCACGAGCATGCTAGTTCCTCTCATGGTGAGCCATGCCTGCTAGAGACTTCAGCCCCTCAATTCAAAGGTGTCCAGTGGCAGCAGAAAGAGACACCTATGTCCAGAGAGCTGACAGCTAGAGTCATCCTCACACCTGAGGCCCGATTCTCCAGGGGCAATGATGAGGGGCTCAGCTCCAGGATTCCTGGTCTTGCTGCGGTATGTTGTTACATTTAAAAACAAAAACCCCAACTCACTACTGCCTTAGATGAGGCACAGTCAGCTTTAGGAACTCTGGCGTGGCTTATTCAAAAAGTATTTTTTACAACTCTATTATCACAAAGTTAGAAACTTCAGAAATTATACAAGAGGGGAAAGAACATTTTGAAGTCACATACCGATTGTCATACTACAACCCAGTAATATCCACTGTTAACATTCTGGTCTACATTCTAGCAGTCTTTATTCTTTGTATATTTTATCAGGATTGGGATCAAAGTGTCTATACCAAGCTTCTTTAAGCTGGGTTCAACTAGAGAATTGAGCCCAAAAGAAAAGGATCTGAATACCTATTGTCTTAATTCTCCCAACGATGGTCTGTAACTAGACTTATTCCAGAAGCATGGGAGAGAAATTAAGTCATAACCTACAATGGCTGCCTTAGAGTAGCAGGGTTTAATTCTCTTGTAAAGCCCCATTAGCAGAGGGCTGGTCCACACTGTTCTATAATTTGCTTTATTCCCCTAATAATCCTTTAAATAAACATTTTTTTCCTCCAAATTTTTATTTAAATTCTAGTTAACATTCAGTGTAATATTGGTTTCAGTAGAATTTAGTGATTCATCACTTACATGTAACAAACACCCAGTGCTCATCCTAACAAGTGTCCTCCTTAACACCCATCACTTATTCAGCCCATCCCTCTCCCCTCCACTGACCCTCAGTTTGTTCTCTATCGTTGAGTCTCATGGTTTGCTTCCCTCTCTTTTTCTTCCCCCTTCCCAAATGTTCATTTGTTTTGTTTCCCAAACTCCACATATGAGTGAAGTCATATGGTACTTGTCTTTCTCTGACTGACTTATTTTGCTTGGCATAATACACTCTCTAGCTCCATCCATATCACTACAAATGGCAAGGTTTCAGTTTTTTGATGGCCGAGTAATATTCCGCTGTATACAGATACCACATCTTCTTTATGCATTCATCAGTCGATGGATATTTGGGCTCTTTCCATAGTTTGGGTATTGTTGATAATGCTGCTATAAACATCAAATTAAGAGGCAGCCTATGGAATGGGAGATGATATTTGCAAATGACATATCTGATAAAGGGTTAGTATCTAAAAATCTATAATCTATAAAGAACTTATCAAACTCAACACCCAAAAAACAAATAATCCAGTGAAGAAATGGGAGGAAGACATGAATAGACATTTTAAAAAAGAAGACATCCAGATGGCCAACAGCCATATGAAAAGATGTTCAACATCACTCATCAGCAGGGAAATACAAATCAAAACCATGATGAGATACCATATCATACCTGTCAGAATGGCTAAAGTTAACCACTCAGGGAACAACAGATGTTGATGAGGATGCAGAGAAAGGAGAACTCTCCTGCACTGCCGGTGGGAATGCAAACTGGTGCAGCCACTCTGGAAAACAGTCCCGAGATTCCTCAGAAAGTTAAAAATAGAGCTACCCTGCGACCCAGCAACTGCACTACTAGGTATTTATCCAAAGGATACAAAAATACAGATTCAAAGGGGTACATGCACCCTGACGTTTACAGCAGCACTATCAACAATAGCTAAACCATGGAAAGAGCCTAAATTAACATTTAATAAGCACCTTCCATACATCAGGCACTGGGAATATAAAGATAAATAAGACGCAGCCCCTTTCTTCTTTAGATGAATAATCCAGCCAGGGAAAGCAAAAATACCTTCCTACCCAAAATACCAAATAACGCCATGGCAGCAGGGCAGCAATATACCTGGAGCACCCTGAGCAAGGAACTGTCATCTTCGTCACAAGACATCAGGGAGGCTTCCCTGAGGAGAGGATGTGTAAGTGAGTCCTTAAAGGATGGGCAAGATTTCAGAGACAGAAAACAGGAACAGGCATTCCAGATGGAAGAAATACTATGCCAAAACGCCCAGAGAGGCATGCTCAGGCCTGATCACAGGGGACCCGGCGAGAGTGGCAGAAGACGTGCCTAAGAAGGAACTCTGCCCTCCACGCTGGCCACAAAAAAGGGGGTGCCAGGCGGCCCTAAGTGGCTCCGGAGCAGGCTGACCAGCTCACGATGGGAAGTGGGAGGAAGGCAGCTAAGGAGAGGTCACAGAGGTCACTGCCACTGAGCCAGAGCAGGCACAGTGAGGAGGGGGCAGATCAAGAGATGTGGAGGAAGATGCCACCCGGAACTTGGGGACTGAGCTGGCGGGGCTGGTCTTCCAGCACCCTGCCGGCTGACATCTGGCCTGCGTAACCAATCCAGGCCAGTAATGGGAAGGAAAAAGAGCAAAGAGAAAGCCAGAGGGCTCCACACAGTGCCACACTCCACCATTCTCTGAGTTGATGTAATGGCAGAGGTGGGGGTGCCCCTCAGAGGAGGAGGCCAAGGGGAATAAGACATGACACTGGAATAAACGGAGGAAAACTGCTCATAGAACTGCCCCTCCTCTTTGGGTCCCTCCAAGCGCTAAGAAAACACCTTATATAAGAGCTCTTCGGGGCGGGGGCGGGGGGGCCTGTGACTGCAAATTATACATGCAGAATATGCATAGGAGAACAAGTCTGTGGCAACCCCATGAATACTACAAACAGAGCAAAATCTAGAAGGTACCTTTAAAAAAATTTTTTTTTAATATTTATTTATTTTTAAGAGAGAGAGAGAGAGACAAAGCACGAGCAGGGGAGGGGCAGAAAGATAAAGAAACACAGAATCTGAAGCAGCCTCCAGGCTCTGAGCTGTCAGCACAGAGCCCATAGAAGGTACCTTTTAATGCAAGATTTCACTCTTGATCTACAGGATATAAGTAGTAGGGATGAAGAAATAATACTTAATAGGAGAAAGTGAAAGTCAGTAGAAATAATTAACAAAATCAACTCTGGGACCCAAAGTAAATAGGCTCTGAGTGTAATGGGAAACACAGGATGACATGATGTGAAACTGTGTGTGAGAATTCTGAAATAACCAAGATTCCATCCCCCCAAAAGAAAGGGTTGGGGTATGGGTTCCTAAGTCTTGAAATTATGAAGTGACATCGCCGAATAAGACCTCAGCAATATTTCTCAGGGAGCAGCTGTCCAGGTGGATAGAGAAGTGAAGGTCAAGGATCTCCTAGGTAGTTTATGCAATAATCCAGCATTCAGTAAGCCGCGTCATCCTAGAAGAAGCAAACTAGTCACTCAAATCAGAAAGTGACCCTAGGGGCATCTGGGTGGCTCAGTAGGTTAAGCATCTGACTCTTGATTTCAGCTCAGGTCATGATCTCACGGTTCATAAAATCAAGCCCCACTTCAGGGCCGTCAGCGCAGAGGCTGCTTGGGATTCTCTTTCTCCCTCTATCTCTGCTCCTCCCTCACGAGCGTGAGAGTACTCTCTTTTCTCTCTCTCTCAAAATAAATAAATAGACATTAAAAAAGAAAGAAAAAAAGACAAATGAGCCTAAAATGACCCCAGAAAAGGAACTGGAGGGACTACAATTGGGACCCGAAGTTTGACAGGCCCTGGCTGTTTTGAGACTGAAGGAGCAGGAACAGTATTACAGAAGAAGAAGGAAAGTTTTTTGGGGCCACTTTAAGCTCAGAGAAAGTTAAGTATGTTTGAACTCTTAAAACCAACAACAGGTATTTAGGTCTGTAAGAGGCATGGCTACAACACAGACTTTCCTTTTATACTCCAATCACATATCCCATTTCTTCTTTGCTCCAAATATTTGGGAAATCATTATTTGGGCAGGCCCCCAAAGAAGCATGCTGCTATTCATATAAGCAGGGTTTTTTTTAAAAAAATGTTTATTCATTTTTTGAGAGCGGGAAAGAGACAGGGAGTGAGTGGGGGGAAGGGCGGAAAGAGAGGAAGACCCAGAATTCAAAGCAGGCTCCAGGCTCTGAGCTGTCGGCACAGAGCCTGTCGTGGGGCTCAAACCCACGAACTGTGAGACCATGACCTGAGTCGAAGTCAGACACTTAACCGACTGAGCCACCCAGGAGCTCCTCATATAAACAGGTTTTGGGTTGTTTTTTTTTAATGTTTTATTTATCTTAGAGAGAAAGCACAAAGGGGGTTGGAGCAGAAAGAGAAGGGGACAGAGGATCCTAAGAAGGCTCCACGCTGACAGCAGCAGCGGGCCGATGTGGGGTTTGAACCCACGTTCAATCATGTGAGATCATGTGAGATCATGTTCGATTATGACCTGAGCCAAAGTTAGAGGCTCAACTGACTGAGCCACCCAGGTGTGCCTCATAGAAGCAGTTTTAATCAAGCATGGAATACATGCCTGGGGCTACAGCAATGGCCAGACGGACACAGTCTCTTCTTCAAAAGGCTCTCATGATCTTATTTTAAAAATCAATCAATAGATCTATCACAAATGTAATTATTTTCATAGTATTTCTTTCAAATTTATTCTACATTGGACATGAGGGCTCTGTTACGAGATGTTTTAGATTTGAGGGTATGTGTGTGTGTCTAGGAAGAAGTTAGGAAAGGTCCTCCCCGGAAGGAATGAGTAGAACTTGGTGCATGTGGGCAGGCAGGTATCACCTGAAGCGACAGCAGGCACAGAGGGGAAACTTTTGCACTGAGTGTCTGAAGATCCAGCCCAGGAGGGAATAAGGCACCAAGAGAAGCTGAAGAAAAAGAAGCAGACCATGCAATGGCCTGCTGGAAATTGGACATTTTTGTATCCTGAGATAAAAGCAGCAACTGAGCAGAGAGTTAACGGGAATTGGATTTTGGAGAGACCTCTCTTGAGCCACACTGGAGATGGGAAAGTCCTCTTGTGGCCCGAGACCTGGTTGGGGAGCTGCCGTGGAAACCCAGGGGAGTGATGATGGCCTGCGGGGGACACACCAACATGGACAGGGAACACAGCCATCTCAGCCACCTCCAATGAGCTTCCCAAGAATTTCCACAGGACTCGTTCTCAAGCATGTGGTGGGAACACACTACAAGCTGCAAAGGGAGGGATCCATTTGCCTCCTTGCTACTTCCAGGTCAGACTGCTTGAGTCTGAATGTCCCCTAGACACTTCCCCCAGGCTCTGTCCTCTACACTTTATTAATGTCTTAACCCCTCTAAGCCTCAACATCCTCATTTGTAAAATGGGGATAATAATGATACCAAACTCACATGGCTTTTGTGCAAATTAAATGAGTTGACATATATAAATGTATACAATGACATAAACATTAAAAATATAACTATATACAAATATATATATATATAATATATATATATATACAGAGAGAGAGAGAGAGAAAATGTGTCTAGACCAGGTGACGATAAAATGAGTCAGTACAGTATTTATCTTTTCTCATGACCTATCTATGTATTGTAGCATGTGGGTCTGTTAGGAGGGGAGTGGGTTTAACAAGATTTTCACAAAGAGCCCATTCCTTCTTTGCCAGCCACTGAACACTGCCAGATTCCTATGATCCTAGATTTGCTTGGCAGATAACTGAACCCCACCACCACAGTTAGCTCTGACAACTGTCCCCTTTATCAAGACAAACCAGCTCAATGTTTAAAACAGGCTAAGATCCAGAGCTGTGCTGTCCAGTACAGTTGCCACTAGCCACATGTGGCTGTTAAGTACTTCAAATGTGGCCAAACCAAATTGAGATGTGCTTTTTATAAGTAAGATACACACCAGGCTTTGAAGACTGAGTATGAATAGAAAAGCATAAGACCGCTCATTAACAATTTTTAGATTGATTCCATAATATACTGGATATATTAGGTTAACTAAAATATGTTATTAAAATTAATTTCTTCTTTTTTTAAGTTTCTTCTAATTCATTGGATCCATTTTAATTGCTATGTTCCTAACTTCTTAATTTAGCTAATTAAACCATTAATATTTGCTATTTTTCTTGTTAATATGAGCAATTAAGACTGTACCTAAATACCGAGTTAGTTGCACCTCACAAGTTTCTGTTTAAGTGTACAAGTCATCCTACAAGTTTTGATATATATGTTTATTATTATTACTTGTCTTTCAACTCTAAATACTTTTAAACTCAAATTTTCATTTTTTCAAAATATCCTTTAAAACTGATATAATTTAGTTGCATTGTGTTCAGAGAACTTGATCTGTATGATACTGATTATTTTATACATGTTAGAACTTATTTCATGACCAGGCGTATACTCAATTTTTGTAAAAGTACAATCATCACTTGCTGGGACCATGTTTTTTATATAATCCGTTTGATCAAGCTTCTTATTTGTTGGAATAATCCCTTAGTGGTTTTCAGTCAGTTTGTTCTATCAGTTACTGAAAGATGTATGCTAAAATCTCTCACTATGGTGGCAGATTTATCAACTTTTTTTATCCTTCTGTCACTTTTTACTTTATATAGTTTGAAGCTGTGTTATTAGGTGCATAACAGTTTAGAAGTTCTTATATTCCTCAGAAATTGAAATGTTGATACACCTGTTTCTTTTTAATTTTTTAAATGTGGCTACTAGAAAATTTTAAATTATGTGTAGCTTGTTTACATTTCCACTGGATAGCACTGGTCTAGGAAAAGGATAAGCGAGAAGCCTACACCAACCACCAAGTCCTGGAAGACTAAGGACTTGATTGCAGAAAATAACAAGTAAAGGGAAGAGTACTGACAGCCCTGTTAAAGGACCATACTCTGTCTTCCTCTCTTGTCACTAGAATCTAGATAGGAAATGAGACCAAGATGTTTGCCAGAAGCAGAAAGGAGGTAAAGAACAAGACAGAAGAGGATTGGGGCACCTGGGTGGCTCAGTCAGTTGAGCATATGACTTCATCTTAGGTCATGATCTCACCATTCTGGGTTCGAGCCCTGCATCGGGCTCTGTGCTGACAACTTAGAGCCTGGAGCCTGTTTTGGATTCTGTGTCTC
Organism: Cryptoprocta ferox; assembly: GCA_028646485.1. NCBI lineage: Eukaryota > Metazoa > Chordata > Mammalia > Carnivora > Eupleridae > Cryptoprocta > Cryptoprocta ferox. The sequence continues at coordinate 94,639,819 of CM053576.1, forward strand.
CCTCTCTGTCTCTGCCCCACCCCCACTCGTGCTTTCGCTCTCTCAAAAATAAACAAACATTTAAAAAAAAAAAAGATAGAAGAGGATAAAAAAGCAGAAGCTGAGGGGCGCCTGGGTGGCTCAGTTGGTTAAGTGTCCAACTCTTGATTTCAACTTGGGTCACGATCTCACGGTTCATAAGACTGAGCCCTGAGGCAGGCTCTGTACTGCCAGGATGGATGGAGCCTGCTTGGAAATCTCTCTCTGCCCCTCCCCAGCTCATGTTCTCTTTCTCTGTCTCAAAAACAAACAAATAAATAAATACACATTAAAAAAAAAAAAAGGCAGAAGCTAAGAAAAGGTGGCCAGGGACAAAGGAACTCTATACATATCATAGAACAACTACTTCTGCTCTGAACTCAATAATATTTAAGCCTTTAATTATGAAAATGACATTTGGTATTAAAAATAGCCTTAATGTCCAAAAGATAGAACCACTATTCCATTCAAGCAGACCTTTATTTATTTTTATCAATTTTCTGTCTTTGAATTAATCAAATCATACCATATGATACTTAACTATTATGATTCTAGATTCTTAATAACTTGATCCTGGATATTTTTTCCATGCCAGAAGAAGAGAACAAAAGTATCCTGTATGGCCTCAAAGAACTAACCTAGACATATGCTTTTCCCTCTATGAGATGAGGGAATTTAGGCAGAAATGCAGAAGCACAGAGAAGGTAGATCAAAGAAGTAGAAACAGGTACAGAAAGTACTGGGCACCTGGATGGCTCAGTCGGTTAAGTGTTCAATGTCAGCTCAGGTCACGATCTCACGGTTCGTGGGTTCAAGCCCCGCACTGGGCTCTGGGCTGACAGCTCAGAGCCTGAAGCCTGCTTCAGATTCTGTCTCCCTCTCTCTCTGCCCCTCCCATGCTCTCTCTCTCTCTCTCTCTCTCTCAAATAAATAAACATTAAAAAAAAGAACTAAAAAAAAAAAAGGATAGAAAGTACAATATTTAGAAAATAAAAGGGAGGAGATGTTCCCAGAAGTGTTGGCAGGGAACTGGGAGCTGAGATAAGTTAAAGCAGTTTGGCCAGAGAAACTCTTCCCTGACGACAGAGCTCTTGGGTTCCCCACAGCTCGGCCTGTGCTGCTGCCTGACTCAGGGGAGACTGGGGCATGGAGCTGACTGCACTTGCCAAGAGAATATGGGGCATGGGGCACAGCCAGACAGAAACTGCTCACGACTCCTGGTAAGACTCCTGCCTGCCTCCTTGGTGAAAAGTCAGTGTTGCCCTCATCAGCTGGTAGCAAGGATGTACTATTATAACTACTCCCATTATACCAATAAAAAATTAGCCACTAATTACCATATAATAACCATATTAATGACCATACTAATAACAATGTAGTTATTAAAAAAATTGGAACAACACGGCTTTGCCTGCAGCTCCCAAAGCTGAGAATACACACGCCCATGACCCAGCAATCACACACCTACTATATCCCCATCAGAAATGCATGCGTATGTACCCCAAAGATGGGTTCGAGAACAGTCACAGCAACATTAGGTGCAATAGCCAAATGCTGGAAACTGCCCAAATGTCCAGCAACAGTGCACAGATAAATATGTGATATATTATTCACCCAAAGGCCAAATCGGCATTGTGAGCGAGCACACTACAGCAAGAGGCAGCGTCATGAGTCAATCTCAGGAACCTAACTCGTAAGGAAAGATGTTGGACACTGCAGGATCCATTTATACAAGCATAGACGGTCAGGCGTGGTGGGTTCCCCTTGGGAAGGTAGGGAACGGAAAGGAGCACATGGGGAGCTCCTGCTTCTTGATCTGAGCGCGTGGGTGTATTCAGTTTGGGAAATTTGTGAACAGTACACTTAACAGTGTGTCTACTTTTCTAGTATGTGTGCTAGCTATACTTTAAAAAGAAAGAAGGAAAGAAAAAGCTCTCCAGGTAAGACAAGCCTGGTAGTGTCGTCATACTCTCTAACCTCATTGCTCCCCCACTCCCTTACTTCCTTGCTCCCCCTCTGCTGGTGTGCTTAAGCTGGCTCTCTCTCCCTGAGGAGCCCACACGTCACTATCCATATTTATGGCTTCTTCCCACACCAGGCTGGTGATTTGCACCTCCCTCCCCATTTTGGATGCCTTTGCTAACTTAGGCCATTCACACTGATCCAGTCCTTGCTTCTCGTTTCTCAGCAGTTAGGAAGTTTGTACCATTACTGTATATCTTCCCAGCTATTTTATTTCTGCCAAGGCTGCCCAGCTCGACTTAAAAATCACAGAGCATGCCCTCTGGGAATGATCTCAACCCCCCACAGACAGTTCCAATTAATTTGTTCCTCATGAGTTAGAAGGGTGTGGAAGGTGAGCTTTAATCCTCCCAGGAACTCCTGGCTCCCAAACATGCCCCTTCCCCCCCACCCCCAGCACCTGGATGCACTCCCACAGAGAACTCTAAACCTTTTTTTATTATAGTCTGTTCACCTCCCAAGAGCCAACTTGCTAGATAAAGTCCCCCTTACTGCTGCCAAACAGCATGGGTCTAACTTGGCAGTTTGGGCCAAAATTATAAGCATTTTCAAAATAGGTACCATCAACATGACTTTTTACAGTATATATATGCCTGTCGGCCCTCTTACACTTCCATTAACTCCCTCATACCTTCCCATCTCACTCATTTCTTTACTGGCTTAGAGGAAGAAATGGCTACTAATCACAACTAAGGTCCATTTCACCTTACAGAAACAGCAGCACTCACATAATGGACAGACATGGAAAAAGACCATGACATCTTGGTTATAGTGCTCTCACAGTTCACAGCACTCTCTCCTGTCTAAGCACGAGTTGGAATTTAGGTGATCCTGGCTCTAAAACCAGAAATGTAAGACATTCTTCTAAGCTGTCAAGCTTTCAAGATTACACAAGTGAAACCACGACCCGTCATGTTGCTGAGTCTGTGCCCCTTCACTCAACGGACATGAATTACTCTTCCACAGTTTCAGGACACGCATCCCTCTATGGAAGAGGATTAGCAGTTATAAAGCAAGAGGAGAGCGAGGCTAAACACCAGAGGGCAGGAGATGAGTCTTCTTCCTCTTGTAACCCCTGTACCCAGCTGGGTGCTTGGCACCACAATTAGGCAACCCAAGGATGCCAGATGAAACGCAGCACATAAAACTATTTCCTCTTTTAAAAGAGCGATCCATAATTAAGCAAAGGCCACGTATAGGAATTAAGACATGAGAACATAAAATTCATCTTTCAAGTCAGCTACTGATTTGTAGGACCCTCTTAACTGGTAAACACATTCTTTGATCAGAACCACTGACCCAGAGGCCTGGAAGGGACCACAGCCATCAGCAGCAGCTCAAGCCTCCCAGTAGCGACCAGGAAACAGAGCCCCATAAGGGGATCCGTATTGGCCAAGGTCACCCAGCTGGTGTGGGATAGGGACAAGACCCCGCCTCTCCTTATTAGCCCGGCACCTCTGAGAGATGCTTTTCAAAATCCTGGAGTTATTTACACACTAAACGCGTATAATGAATGCATGCCTATGTCAAGTCACTGCTTACAATTCAGAGGAAAGCAAAAGGTCACCAAAACGTGTCTCTTCCGTAGGGCTGGCTGCACAGGGGGGTAAGGAAGGTCACTGGCGAATCTCTACGTACAGACGCCACACATCCCGCCTTATGGAAGGATGCAAAGGGCAGTTTTGGGAGCTGCTAGTTACACTACGGAGGGTCCCCCAATCCCGTCCCAGGGAAATGAGTTAACTCGGCTCCGCTGGCTCGGAAGCTTCCAGCAATGAATTAAACCCCGAGCCGCTGCGGAACACCGGCGGAGAAAGGGCCACTGCGGCTGGCCCCGACAACCTGGCGGTTCACTCCTGCGCCGCCACCGCGTCCACACTTGCGTGGGCCGCAGCGCCCCCCGCCCAGTCCACGCGGCCCCGGGCCACAACTCTCAGCCCGCGCCCCCGCGAGGCGCGTACTGGGGCGCCGTGCCCTGGGAGCTGCCCGCGGGGCCGGGGAGGAGCCGCCAAGCCCAGCCAGGCAGGGGTAGGGACTGATGGCCACCGCCGCCCCCAGCCCGCGGGCCCGGCTACGCCGAGAAGGGGGCTGCGCCACTTACCTCGGCCGGCAGGTGCCGCCGCCGCCGCCTCGGTTCGCAGCTGTAGGGGACGCCGCTCCGCGCCGCCCGCCGCCTTCGTCCGCATGCTAGGGAGGGGGCGCCGGCCGGCCGCCAGTCCAGGGCCCCGCGCCCCAGCCAGCCCCCGGCGCAGCGCTCGCGCCCATTCAGCACCAGACTGTCCGCTCCCCCGCGCGGATGCGGAGGAGGGACGCGGGCGGGGCCGGGCATCACGAGGACAGGAGAGGCCAATCGGAGCGCGCGAGGGGGGGGTCCCAGGGCGGCCCCGCCCCCGGGACGGGCTACCCCTCCACCCACTGTGGTTGGGGGAGCCGAGCGCCTTCGGCTGGATGTACTCGGGACAGTGGACTGGCAGGAGCCAGGGTGTGGGGCTCCCACAGCCTTCTTGAACTCTACGTGCAGTTAGACGGTGGAAGGAACAAAAGGTGAATTTGGACTTGTCACAGGCTTTTACTGCTCAGAGGACTGGTAGATGCGGAGTCGGTGAATGAAGGGGCTTTACGTAGTCACGTGCTTTTACTTGCCTGCAAAATCCCCCAGGCCGACCACTGTTCAGAGTTCCTTGGGCCCGGAGACCTCGAGAACTGCAGGAGGGCCGCCTGGGCGGGGACGGGGAGGGGCGACTTGCAGAACATCTTTGTGTTGTTTCACGTGTCCGAGGAAAGGGAAATAGTGCTGATTACTCATTAGTATCATAGATGGGTAATTGAGGACCCGAGAGCATTAAGTGAGGTACCTAAGTAAGTCATTGGGACATTTGGTGGCAGAGCAAGGATCAGAACCTGGTTTGGAGTGTCCCTTTCCATACCTCAGAAGTCTCCCTTGAATCTGAAGAAGAAATGTCATACAGATTTTTAAAGCATAAGTATTAGTGAATCCCCAAATTCAAGAATTAAAAGGAGTTTAAAGCGCTGATATGTTATTTCTTTAACACACCCGAGGATGTATAATGCGTCGGCAACATTTCTGTGCCTTGGGACTTGTTGACTCCTCAGTGAACCCAGTGAAATTGGTCTGTTTTCAGAATTTCCTTTCAGGTTACGCATACAGGGCATTGAGGTCATGTGCCTGGGATACCAATTCTAGTTTAAAAAGGAAGATCCTAGACACTGAACCAAATATATTTGTGAAAACTTAGAGTTCTGTCGATCTTTTTGCAACACTTTGTACAGGGGTTGCAAAGCACCAGAGTTTGGCAATGTGTTCTTTCCCCGGTGGGGGCAGGGGTGCTGGAAAAAATGTTATACCTGGGTAACAAAGGTCAGGAGTGAAATCTTGAAAATGAAAGTGGGGGCGGGACTTTGTTGTCATACTTTCCAAAGGGATTTTGCCATAAAAATGTTTCCAAGTTATTCAAAGGTGAGCATACTGGAGCGTTTTGAAAATATTAGAGGAAAAGCTGTCCCTGGGAAATCTAAATCCAGTGGATTGGCCAAGGCTGGCCAGGCAGAGCAGCTGCTGGGGTCAGTGACAGCTGCAGAGAGAATGCTGAGCACCTCATCACTTCTCTCTTGGAGACCTGCCCAAGGCCAGCCTGCTTGATCAGACACTTTACCTCTCTTTGCCTCAGCTGCTCTTTCTCTTTCTCCCAGATTCTCCTCATCTGTAAAATGCCTTGAAAACATTACTCCTGATGTAAGGATCAGCTGTATCCTGGCTTGGAAGAGTGGGTGCAAGGTGGGTGTGACAAAGAAGAGGAGCTTGAAACTGCCTCCTGTTCCAGCCTAACCGGGCGGCTGGTAAGCTTACCCTGCACCCACTGCCTCATTCGCCCCATTCACATTTGGTGGGAAAAGAAGCTGACTTGTGGGACAAGATAAGACCTGCCCTAAAACATCCTTTTTAATAGCTGCAGACCCATCCTCAGCTACTGTTCTGGATTGAGGCAGAGATCCTCAAACCATAGATGAGGATCAGCCCCTCAAAGGATAAGACCTCAAAGCCTTACCTGGAATCTCTTCAAGTCAGTGGCTGGTCTCAGAAAAGCTCAGGACCCTGACTAGCAAAGTGGCTAAACTGTTTGTTAACCTGGGGCAGCTACCACGATTTTATAATTCTTTAGTTCCTTATGTTCATCACTTAGGTCATTCTAAGAGCCAGCAGTGCGGTTACCCCAACATTCATTCTGCCCTCCCCTTCTGTGATGCAACATGTGGTTTTTGTAAGATTGCCCCACTCTTAGCTCTATGAGCAGGTTCTGATTGGTCTAGGTCAGCAGTTTTCAAACTGTGGTCCATGGACCCCTAAGGGTCCCTGAGGACCTTTCAGGGAATCTCTGAAGTCAAAATTATTTCATAATTATCTAATACATAATTTGCCTTTCGCATTGATGGTGCAAAGGCAAAGGTGTGCAAAACCTTCATCAACACACTAATGGTAAAAAAAAAACAAACAACTTTTAATTAAAATGCAGTTTCATTTAAGAATGGTCTTGATGGAGCATTAAATAAATAAAACTAAATTTATTAAAATCTCAACCCTTGAGCACGTATCTTTTTAATATTTTATATAACAAAATGGAAAGGGCACGTAAAACCCTTCCACTGCAAACTGAAGCATGGTGGTTGTCTAAGGGAGAGCACGTGTGCAGCCGCAAGCTGAACTAGCTGGTTTTGGGGTTTTTTTCATGCAGCACCATTTTCACTTGAGAAAGCAACTGACAAATTATGGTTATTTCAACTTGATTATTTGGTAGACATTTCCTTGGCAATCAGTTGAGTGATCCTGTCTCTTCAAGGAAAACAATGGACTATTTGTTGGGCCAATGATAAAAAAAATTCCAGCTTCCAAAAGAAATTTAGAATTTTGGAAAACGTCTGTCAACATGAGCCAACTTCTCAATATTTAAGGACTTTTCTGGTTGTGACGAATGGTGATGTTAACAGATGTGACTTGGGAATGTTGGATCATGTATAATGCAATCCTGCATTCACTCAGTGAATCAGTGTTTTCCAAATGCCTAATGCATGATGTTACAAAATCACACGTGGGTAAAAAAGATGAATTTTAAATGCAAGGCAGACAATGGATTTTAATTTAGCAGTATGAAAAGTTTATAGATAAGATTTTAGATTTCACAATGCAACCGAATTACCTCTGGTAGAATTTTGGTATTCTACCAAAGAAGAATATCCACAATTATCTTTAAAAACTATCGGGGCACCTGGGTGGCTCAGTTAAGCATCCAGCTCTTGGCTTTGGCTCAGGTCATCATCTCACGGGTGGTAAGATTGAGCCCTGCGTGGGGCTCTGCGCTGACAGCATGGAACCTGCTTGGGATTCTCTTTCTCCCTCTCTCTGCCCCTCCCCCATGCATGTTTTTTCTCTCAATCTCTCTCTCTCTCTCTCTCTCTCTCTCTCTTTCTCTCTTTCTCTCTCAAAATAAATAAAACAAACTTCAAAAAAAGATCTATCAAAATACTCCTCCCTTTTCTAATTACATATTGATGTGAAGCAGATTTTCTTCATGTACTTTAACCAAAACAATTTGCAACAGATTGAATACAGAAGCAGATATGAAAATCCAGCTGTCTTCTATTAAACCAGACTTAAAAAGACTTGCAAATTAAAAATAAAGGGGAAAAAAGCCATTTTTCTCACCGTCTTTTTGTTTTGAAAAACATAGGTTGTTTTGTTTTGTTTTTTGGCTATTAATACTTTTTAAAATATAGTTATTTTTTAATCAAGTTGTTAAAACGTGATTTTATTGTCTTTATGATTTATTACTTTTAATAAATTTAATTTCAAATTTGGCAAAGACCAATAGATTAAACCTCCATTAAAAAGATTCTTTAGGATCCTCAGTAATTTTTTAGGAGTGTAAAGGGTCCTAAGACCAGAGCTTGAGACCTGCTAGTCCAAGCCACTGAGAGTCATCCCATCCTCCCTGCCCCTAGGATTGATTCAGGGCGGCCGAGGAACCAGGCTGATCCAAGCAGAGAAAATCTTAGGTATTTTTTGGACAGTGGGAGAGAGATGTTCTCATCTCCTGCTAGACAGGAGTCAGGCAGTAAGTAGCCTTATAGCTGTTGATAAGGCTTTAGACTCCAAGAAGAATTTACCTTAGAAGAGACTAATGCCGAGGGAAGCAGAGAGAGAGGTTAGAAAGAAACCATTCCCTTTATGACATTTTTGAGCTACTAGATCAAACCAGCCCTGTAACCCATCCTATGTCTATATACTTCAGTTTAATGAGCCAGTGAAGTCTACTGTGGGTTAAACTAGCCAACGTCAGGTGCCCCCTTGATGCATGGTACACCTCTTTGTGAATATTTTTACCTAAATAGGTGTCTAGCGCCTCAGGGTAGGATACTTTCTAGGGTTTATTCGTTCATGAATAAACTTTTTCATCATATCATCAATACACATTAGCTTCTGAAGTGAAGCTGGAACGCAGAGCAGGGCCTGGCGAGGAAAGGGACCTAGCACAGACAAGTGGGATCAAAAGTGCCAACACTACTTTAGAGAGCAATAATGAACAGTGGCTTCTGATCTTGAATAGCAAAGTGATAGCAGGTTTTAATTTTCTTTTGCTTTTATGTATTTCTCAAATTGGACAACTTGAGCATGTATTGCTCTTCTTTTAAGGAAAAAATAGAATGACATTATTTTTTAATAGCCTTTGAATAGGGGCACAGGCTTAGAGAGCAGGGTGGCATCAGGATATGGCAAGAGAAGTCTTGGGCTAGAATTGGGCTAGCAGGGAAGGAAGATCTGTAAGGGAGGCAGATGGGCCTGGAAACAAACTTCCTTTCATTTACAGTTTTGCCAACAGCCAACCTCAGAGATTCAAGGGGATGAGCAAGAATCTCCAATGGCTAAGGAATCATTAATTATGCCTCTGTCAGAGTTGTTGGAATATTTGCAGCTGAGAGAGAGAAAGATTGAGAGAGACCAACACTAGATTTAGGTAAACACTAGGGTAGGCTTGAGTTATCACATTAAGTGGAAACAAAAAAAGGGGACACAGATTGTATGCAAACTTCTATTATGTGGCAAAAAAAAAAAAAGCGAGAAGAGAGCTTGGAAAAAGAAAACAGTTGTGGTGTTAGGGTAGCAGGAACATGAGTAATCTTTTTTTCCTTTGTATGAGATGTCCTTTCATGTTGTTATAATGTTGTTTTTTACAATAAATAAAACTGAAGGGAGTCATTGGTTCAAATTACTGAGGTCTCAGAGGCTTTTCCAGATGGCCTGTTTCTTTTTGCCTGCCAAATGGCTCTCATCTGACACCAAGACAGAAGCTGTGCCTTCCCCTCGGGCCTGGCATCTTCGAAGCTGTTAGGGGTGATGCCGATGGGACTATTTTGTAGGTGGCCAGAAGGAAAGAAGAGAGGGCAGTTGTAGCAGCCAAGATTGAGGCTGTGTGGGGAGGGGAAGGGGGGCTCCGGGTCAGGGATCCCTACTCCTCTAACCATCTGGTTGCGGGGGGCGGGGGAGGGGGGCTGTTCCCGCCCAGGTATTGTCTTTGTATTTTTCCCCTGGTGCGCTTCACCTGCTGTTTGGCTCCCATCCTCATCCTTCTGAGACGTTATCCCTCCCTGGATCCCCAGGGGCTGGAGCGCAGCTGTGGCAAACGGAACAAAGACCGGCTGCTGCCCTAAAGCACAAAGGAAATCAATCCCTTGAGGTTTTTCTAGGAATGTTTCCTGTGAGCAATCACAGGAAAAATGGGAGTAAAACAAACAAAGAAGGGAAACATCAGGGAAAGGCCGTCTGTTGACAGAGGGGTGGCTTAGGTTGAGGAAACAGTTCCACGAGGACACATATTCAGGCACATCTGCAGGCCTTCATTCGATCCTTCCTTCACCCATATTCATTGTACAAACATGTGCCAAAAGGCCTGTTATGTGCCAGGTATTGTGTGAAGTGCTGTACAAAAATTATTTCATTTTATCTTCACAACAGCCCTTTGAAGTAGGGTCTTTTTATCCCCGTATCTTACATAAGGAAGTTGAGGCTTGGAGAAACTTAGGGAAATCAAACAGTCAAAGTTCACATGGCTAAAAAGTAGCAAAGCCGGAATTTGAACCCCGGCCATCAGACACTGGAGTTCACCTGCGATACGGTCCTTCCTCTAAAGATCAAATGGTCTAACTGAAGAGAAAGGCACTTTAAAACAGATGAACAAGTAAAACCAGTAACACAATGAGATATAACAGAAGGACTATTAACAAGGAGTCATGAGAGCATGGCAGGCAGGGGTGGGGGGGGAGGGGCACCGGCTGGACCGGCCTCAGAGCTCAAGGATGCATCTTGGGGGGTGAAAATTGAATTTGGCTTTGAAGTATAAGATGGGTATATTAGTTTGGGGCTGTATTCGTTTTCTATTGCTGTGTAAAAAATTACCACAAATTTAGCAGATTAAAACAACTCAAATTTATTGCCTCACAGTTTAAGTCCAGGTACAGTGTAACTGAATTCTCTGCTCAGGGTCCCACGTGATGGAAATTAAGGTGTTGGCCAGGGCTGTCATTCTCAAATGGGCTCACAGTGTTCACTCAAGCTCACCGGTTTATGGCAGAATTTCTTTCCTTGCAGTTACAGGATTGTGGTCCTTGGGGTTTTTTGCAGCTGTTGGCCCAAAATCACCACCCTCAGCTCCTTGGGGCTACCCATAGTTTCTTGCTATATGACCCCATAGAAAGTTCTTAACACAGATATTTGCTTTCTTCTGGGCCAGGAGAGAACAGCTATATGATTTTCTCTTCTACTACCGATAGACAAAACTTTCTGCTTTCAAAAACTTCATGGATTAAGTCAGACCCACTCACCCAGATGATTTTCTTATTTTAAGATCAACGGATTTAGGACATTAATTACATCTGAAAAATGTCTTCATGGCAACATTAGAGTAGTGTTCATTGAATAACTGGGAGAAAGTGCATCCATCAGAGGCTAGTGCTTCGGGGAACCATCTTGGAATTCTGCCAACCACAGTAAGATTTAGCAAATGGGAAGGTGAGGAAGATCAGTCTAGGAAGAGGTAACAGGACGAGCAAGGAGAGACTGGGAGACTGTTGGAAAATGAGAGGAAAGTGAGCGCCATGTTTCCAACAACATGGAAGAGTAGATTCTGGAGAAATCTGTCAAGTCAAAAATCCCTGAGATACTGGGGAAACTATTAAAAGCATGTTTTTACATTAAGGCTGAGCTGGCAGGAATGGGAGGAAATCCCTCAGAGGTAGAAGTAATGAGAGAGTGTGAATCCGAAGTGAGTGGGAGCCAGACTTTGCCTTGGAGCCCCTGTTAATTCTGGCCAAATGGACTACAGAGATAGCAGACAAAGTTAGACTGAAGCAGAATGTCAGAGTACATTGGAAATCCTTATGAATACCCAGAACCTTCAAATGATAGAAATTTTAGTGGGTGTCATCAGGTCTTGCTCCCCACGGGAAACAGTGGCATACATGCCATGGACTGTTACTTGCCTGAAGATATCTGATTTTAGTTCAGAATGGAACCGAAAGAAAAACAAAAGTTTCCCCTGAGAATTTCCAACCAAAAGCCTATCCTTATGCAAGCTTGGGCCTGGAATTCATACCACCTTTGTGACCAAAAACCTTTTAAAATGGTCGTAGGTTGGTAGTTCTCTTAGACTATAAGCAGCAAATCACCTCCAGCCTAGCCCTGAACCTAAGCCTAAGAAAATTCCCACAAAGTTTCAAGGAATTTGAGTTTGTAATTTTTTTTGAGAGAGAGAGAGCGAGCAAGTAAGTGCACAAGAAGGGAAGAGGGGCAGAAGGAGAGAGAGAAAGAATCTTAAGCAGGCTCTGTGCTCAGCACGGAGCCAAACATAGGGCTCAGTCCCAGAACCCTGGGATCATTATGACCTGAGCCAAAATCAAGAGTCAGATGCTCAACCAACTGAGCCACCCAGGCACCCTGAGTTTGCAATTTTATCTGCTTTCTAAGGCCTTCTTCATCTGTTTTGTTGAGTTCTTCAGCTCTAGAACTTCTGCGTGGTTTTTTTTTTTAATAATTTCAATCTATTTGGTAAAGAACTCCTGCTTATTCATTTTATCTCTGAATTCCCTGAATTACCTGAGTTTTCTAATATTCATTGATTTTCTTCATAATAGCTCCTTTGAGTTCTTTCTCAGTTTGCAATATTCCATGCTGTTGAGTTCAGTTGCTAGAGAATTATCATTTTCTTTGTTTGATGCCATATTATTGTGATTTTTTGGCATTTGATGAAATGAATTTGCAATTTAAAATACCACAATACATGTGGAAACAAGCTACTATTCATAAATCAGAAAAAAATGAAATGAGGACTTAGACCCATAAAACCTGCAGAGTAGAATTTGAAGATTCAAAATACCAAATGAGTTTGTTCAATGTTTACAGAAATAAAAGAAGGTATTGAAAGTATGACTAAGAACTAAAAGAAGTAGATTATTGATAATAATAACTCAGGAAACAGGTTACACAATAGAAGAATAGAAGAGAGAGGTAAAGATATAATGAGTGAATTGAAAGATAGATACAAAGAAATTAGCCAAAATACAGCACCAAGAGAAAAAAGTTCCAGAAAAACTAAATGAGATTAAGAGACTGGAGGACAGAATAGTAAGTCAAAGGTCTAGCACATGCCTGATCAGATTTCCAGGAAGAAAGAAAAAACCGGGGAGATGGTATAGAGGCAATCACTAAAGAAATAATGGCTAAAATTTTTTTCAGAATTGATGAAAAACATAGTCCTCCAATTCAGAAACCCCAACATGTGATAATCAGGAACAATAACAGAAATCTGACACATATTACAGTAAAGCTGCAGAATACTAGAGACAAAAAGAAAATCTCCTAAGCAGTCAGAAAAGACAGATTATAGAGAGATAGCAATTATGCTGGAAGTTGCCAGAAGACAGGGGAAGCATATCTGTAAAGTTCTGGGGGAAAATAACTGTTCACCTAGAAGTGTATAAATAACCAAGTCATCTTTCAAGATCAAAGGCAAAATAAAAGGATTTTTGGACAACAGGAATTGATGGACATCCCCTAAGTAATGGAACTTCTAAGGGAGGTACGTTAAAGAGAAGGAAAATGATCTTGGAAGGTCTGAGATGCCAGAAGTAGAGTAGGAATCAAAGATATGAGTGAAGGAGTTAAAGGGTGAAACCTGGTTCTGAGAAAACACCCAGCTGAAAGCATAAAACCATGAGAATTATTCATGTGCACCCTATAACTGAGAGAAAAACGTGTGTAGAGGAGCAATGGGAGATTAGATTGGAACCAGAGTTTGAAAGATTTACCAGCCAAAAGTGTTTGGACTTTATTCTTCTGGCAGGAGAAGACACAGAAGTTTTTTTTTTTGTTTGTTTTGTTTTTTATTAAAAAAGGATAAGATGGGATGCCTGAGGGCAGGGCCAAGCAGGTGACACAAATGAGTGAGGGAGGCTGGGTATGAGACATAGGAAGTGGGGACGACAGGTGGGGGGACTATGCAGTAGAAAGTCCTATCTAAAGGGGATAGTCACTGCTCAGCTCTTGCCCACTGCTGCTATGTGGGAATTCATCTCTAGAGTTTTCGAGAACAGCTAGAAATCTGGAGTTTGGATTAGTTTTGTTTTTCTCAGTTTTTAAAATTCAGCCACAAATTCAATTTTATTTTATTTTATTTTATTTTATTTTATTATTTATCTTAGAAAATTGCATCACAAAGCATATGGTGACACAAAACTTCCACATGGAGGGCCTGAGGGTTTGTGACGTCTGGACTGATAAAAGTGATGATGTGGAAACACTAATACCGTAGCATGTGCAAGGTCAGCTTGAGAGGTTGGTCCCAGCTCTACTGCTTCTTCAAAAGTTGTCCTGTCTGGTCAGGTTTGGTTTTGTTTCTTTACTCAGGGATGCTCTCATATTACCAATGAGGCTGTTAAGTCATTACAGGTGGGGACCTTATCTTCTCTGAACATGCCACAGGATAGAGTACATCGCCTGGCTTTCAGAGGGTAGGACAAACAACTTGGTGAGAAATTAGCTCCCTTCATCCCCCTCCCTCAAATCTCATTCTCGAAGAATTGGATGTATTGTGTCTTCCCTGTACCCCCACAGGATTGCTGTACCCCAAGGATTTGGGTTTCCTTGCCCAACCCGGAGTGGATGGCCTCCTAGAGAAGCTGAGACCTTTGCCCAGTTCCCCTAAAATGGCCTAGGAGGTAAAGAACCTTCTAAAGAAATGTCTGAAGATGGCCATGTACTGCCACTAAATGCCACAGCTAGGCAGGAAGCTAGAGGTCCTGTGGTCAACCCCATGGCTGGCCTTGATGTTATGAGGACATCTCTGTGGGCCCTGGAACAGCAGATGGCCAGAACCAGGTATAAAGATAAATGGTAACAATAGCACCAACATGGGCTGAGGAGGCCTCTAACCTATTTTCCTGTACCATATAAGGTCTAGAGTTCTACTATCAGCTGGGAGGAGGAGGGAAATTGCAACAGTGGCTAATGTCATTTGGTCAACCAGGCAAACCAGATTTAGAGAATATGGAACTGTTATTGCCAGTCCAGTGGGCATCTGTGAAACATTTATCAATGGCAGGAGCTCTATCAAGAATGGAAGTAAGTTGAGGGAGGTGGGAGAAGGGAGTTGGTGGAAATGGGAGAAGTGAGCAAGCCTTTGATCATTAGAAACATGTCACCTCTGCTTATCCCAACGTGACACATATCCTTTGTGACCATTTCCCTAGGGTCAACAAGGAAAAATCATAGCTTTTCCCTTTTATATATACTTAAAATAATATATTTTTACCCAAGTATAAGAGAACTACCAAAAGTTCCAAAATCATAGATGCAAAACTCAATGAATTATCTCTAAATGAACACACCATGTCAAAAATGGGTCAAGAAACAGAACATTGCTGACCTTCCCAGAGCCTGCCCTGTGGTTCCTTCTGGTCACTGCTCTCATCTTCCTCCTGCGCTGGTAGCCACTCTTCTAACCTCCACCCCTTCGATTTGTTTAGCTTGTTTTCGAACTTTGCATAAAAGAAATCATACAGTATGGATTTTTTGTGTCTGGTTTTCTCCATCACATTGGGTTTGGGAACTTCATCTATTTTTCTGCATGCAGCTTAGATTGTTGCATAGTGTGGAAATATCACAATTTTTAAAATCCCCTTGATGAAGGGATGCCTGGGTGGCTAAGTCGGTTGAGCGTCTGACCTTTGATTTCAGCTCAGGTCATGATCCCAGGGTGGAGGGAATCACCCTGGGATCATGACTCTGAGTCGGGTTCCATGCTGAGCTTGGAGCTTGCTTGGGATTCTCTCTCCCTCCCTCTCTCTCTCTCTCTCTCTCTCTTTGATCCTCTTCCCTTTTCACACACCCCTCTCTTCCTGTCTAAAATAAAAATAATAATAATAATAATGATAATAATAAAATATAATAAGAACCACTTGATGGGTTGTTTCAAGTTGGAGACTATAACAAATAGTGCTGCTGTGAATGTCCTTGCTCATACCTGTTGGCGGCTTTGGTTTTTTTAACTTTCAAGAAGAGGAAGAGCAATCTTGAATGACGAGGTGTCCGTGGTCATGATTATAACATTTTACTGAACTGAAGCCATGTGAAAATACACTATGACAATTCTCAGCATTTTCCTTGTACTCAGTATAGCTACATATAGACTCTTAAAACCTCAAAAAGAGGGGCTCCTGGGTGGTTCAGTTGGTTAAGTGTCTAACTCTTGATTTCAGTTCAGGTCATGATCTCACATTGGGCTCTGTGCTGACAGTGAGGAGGGTGCCTGGGATTCTCTCTCTCCCTCTCTCTCTCTCTGCCCCCTCCCCTGCTTGCATGCTCTCTCAGTCTCTCTCACTCTCAAAATAAATAGATAAACTTAAAAAAACAAAACACTCAAAAAGAGTCAGGATTGAGAGAAATCTTCTCTATCAGAATTTCCTGAACCTCAGTTTCACAAATGCCATCTTTGTGATTTTTGCCATATTCCTGTACCACCATGTACCACTTAATATTTTTCTTTCAACTGTCTAAATTTTAACTTTTAAAGATCCGCTTTAGCCTTACCCTAACAAATGACACCTGTGAACTCATAGCTTTGCTATGTGGCTACCTTGCTTTCGTTACACATTAAAATACACATAAAACCCTCAAATAAATCGATCAGTCTGCTACCTGTGTGAGATAGTCTCCATTGCCTCCTTCCGCTCCTTTCCCAGCCCTGCTCTGTCTGGGAAGCCAACCTCCACAGACTGCCTCAGCCGGCTCCCTTGCCCTCTGCCTTTGCGTGTGTCTGGCTGAGAGACACTGGAGGGTGGCCAGAGGGCAGGGTATTTCTCCCCATCCCAGCGGGCAGTTGGCTCCATTCTCTATTGAAGGCTACAGGTCTGGTCAGGCAACCCTCTCTCACAGCCAATAGTTTTATCTCCTTGCCTCTCCAGATGTTGCAAATCCCTGGCATTTTACCATTTCTTGGTTCCTTTCCTTGTGCCCATCCCTTTATAAACAATCCTCTACTAAGCCTCCTTCAACTCCCCCTCCCTGCCCCCGTCATGGGGCCATCTGTTTCCTGCTAGGAAGGATGTGATATCAAATACCGCCGATGGCAGACATGCCCTCCTGTCCTGTACAGGTGTTAGCTGAGACCCACTTATCCAAGGCCCCACCCCCCCACCCACCCCCACCCCCCCACTGAATGCCAGAGCTAGGAATGGTCTCCCTGATTCAATACATTTCTCACCATGGATGCTACTCCTAGGGGAGAAACTGGGCAGGTCTGATAACAGTGTCCAAGTGTTCAATATTGTAAGTCCTCTTTCTAATCCTCTCTCTCTTCCCTTCCCTTCCCTTCCCTCCTCATCCTTTTTTTTTTTTAAACTGGGCCCCAGATCACAGCTGGCTTACCTCCTGACATATGTCATGTGTCAGCCCTCCCAGAGCCCACATCTTTATTCAGACACACCTACATTTACTTCTCTCCTTTAGTCATGAATCCTTCCTAGGAAAGGCCCAAAGGCCTGACCCACAATCTCTTCCTCTATAAGCCTGCTGTGTAAACTTCTCCCCTCTGTCCAGAAATGACCATTGCCTCCCCTGTTTTCCCCCAGCTCTACCTTAGCATTGGCCCGAGTGGTAACAAGTTGTGTGTATGTTTCCTTGACTACCCTGTGACCACTTCTCTAAATGATCATGCGGAACCCCTTTGTATCATCAGCGCCCACCCCCTGAGCCTGACTCAGATGAGCCTCTCACAGTGCTGTGTTGAATTAAATTGCATTCACTAGGCCATCAAGAACATTAAAGCATGAAAGATGTTCCAATGGGTCACAGATGAATTCCTGTCTTACTAATTTTTAACGATTATTTGTTTTTAAATGATTATGTTGGAGACTTGGTCTAAGTTGAGGGTGGGATCGGGGTGGCTCTTCGCAGTCTCTTATTCTTCCCCTCTGAGGCGTGCCGGAAAGGGCTGAGGAAGTGGTCACCCAGTTTCACTACGGGTCATGGTTTTCTAGTTGAGGTCCTTAGGTAAGAAGCATTGAAGCTATACACTGCTGAGCAGGTATGCATTTATTGTGTGTGTGAAAGGGAATGGAAGGGGGCCTGAGTGCTCTTTGAATTCCCAAAGGGGCCCAGCTCCAAAGAGCACTTTGGCCTTGAATGTAAAGGAGTTCTTGCTAATCTCCACGTCTGAGGTCAGGGTAAAGCCCCTGTGAATTATAAATTGTCCCTTCTCCTGGGTCTTTCCTTTCTGCGTGGATCTCCCATGGAGGCTTTAGGAAGGGTAGCTTTGGCCTCAAAAGGCAGCTTATCTGGGATCTAGGAGTTCAAATCCAGAGTTATGGCCATGTCCTTGTTTCTTTCAGATATAGTTCTACGAGCATCTGCCCAGGGCCTGAGCTTGGTAGGCAGGTCTGTTGTGGAGAGCATCCAACTCCTATACCAAGAAGGGCCTCCATGTTCACCACTGACTGTGGGCTCACCCATAAGTGAGTCAACTCCCAGCTTTGAACACCTCAGGGACCTTGAACCGTGAGCTAGGGTGGGCATGTGTTGTCAGGACAGACTTCCTCAAAGAGGCCAAGCTCTTACATAGTGATCTTCCCTTTTTTAGGGAAATCTGGGGGTTGCACTGATCATAGGGCTGGTTCTCTAGGGGAGCAAAGAATCAGGATGGTGGGTTGGGTTTGTGATTGATGGGTAGTCTGGAGTTTGCTGCACACTACTCTCTTCTCTTTATTCTGTTTCACGCAGAGCTGAGGAAATAGGTTGAATTTAGGAGATCCTGACTGTGGCTTCAACCCTAGGCAGTGGTGATGTACCCAGAGGAGCTTCCGGGCTCTTGTTCTCTCAGGTCGTCTGGATACCCTCTCCCCTGCACATTACCCTGGGATACTTCCCCACACCTGGGCTGTCACAGCCCCCACCCCACCATGCACAGCCAGGAAGGGGCCCAAGCTGGACATTGGGAGCCCTCAGTGCAAGTTTCACCTCTGCCAGCAACCACCTGTGTGTTCTTGGGCAAGTCCCTTCACCTCTCTGGGTCTTGATTTTCTCAGCTGCAAGAGGGAGATAATAATCCTATAAATCCCTCAGTGTTACTTTGAAGATTAATGTGTATAATGTGTATGAAAGTCTTCAATGGACTCTGAAGTGTGATTAGCGTTTATTACTATTTATCTTGGAACCTCTTCCTTCCTTGGGGCCCTGCTAAGTGAACCAAAGTGTGAGTGGTTAGTAATGAACTTTCAGTTTCTCTTTCCAGACAACTATTTGCACTTGTCACCAAGACGCTCCATGCCTACATTCAGAGAAAGGAGTAGGAAATAAATCCCAAGTTCACAGGCCTGCTGGGAAAGAGCGTCCTCTGAGCAGGGTGCTTCCTTCACCAGATATTTACTGGAGTCACCAACTCTCCTCGTGAGAGGATGGACATTGTCATCTACGTCAGGGAAGTCTTTGTGCAGAAGGCTGAAGGGAGAAGAATTTCCAAGGACAAACACTTGCTGGGAGAACCAACTTCCCAAACTTCCTTCATTTGTTAGTCACTTGGTACCCAGTTGATGCGTCCATGAGACCGTTTTCAGCTGAAAACATCGCAGCATTGGTAAAGGAAAATAAATCTTTCCCAAATTCCCATGTTATGCTGGTTAAGGAAGAGAAAACTGCCAAAAAGTTTCCTAACGTTTGAAGGCTCCTGTCCTGTTTAAGGTGTTGTTTTCATCTGGATAGGATGGCGGCTGCTTTCTTTCTCTCTTGCTCAACTCTTCCTTCTGCATTCCATCAGAGTTCTTGTTTCCCATCCAAAGGGCTCCACTCCTTTTCCAACAATTCCTGTTTTCTAGTCCTCCATCTCCTCCTCCTCCTGTGAATACAGACACAGGTTCATCTGAGAGTTTCCCAGTTGGTCTTGGCACAGCCTTGCCTCCCATCGCCTCTCACAGCATCTGGCTCCTGAATGAATTCTTCCTTTGGTCTAATTCAGTTCTAGGCATCACTCTCCTGTATCCAAACTCTCATCAGACTCCTCATTATCTGCCAAATTAACTTCCATCCCCTACAGCTGGCCTTGGTTAGCCCCGTCATTCCCACTCTCCTCAGTGCCTTTCTCAAACACCAGTTGGGCCCAGAGAGCCTCTTTGAATGTCCTCTACTTTTCCATTATCTCTGCCTGCCCTACTCCCTGGCCCAGTGCCCTACTCACACCTCTCTTCAAAACCTCTCTATAGCCTGTCTCTGCACATTTGTTACACCATTCTTTCCACCCAAAGTTCTTTAATTTACCCCTTGCAGGCACCACCGCCCCCCTCCCCCCTGCCAGCCCATCTCAGTGGCACTTCCTCATTAGCCAAGCACGGATGGTGTGTCTCGTATGGTAGGGGATCTGGGCAGGCTGTTTACCAAGGGACCCCAAGCTGCTGGCCGTGGCTTTAGATTTTTCTTCTTGGGCTACTCAGACTCCCCAGAGAGGAATGTGCCAGGCTCTTGCCTGGAGGGTGGGGTCAGGCTGCTAGTGTGTTTAAGCCCCAAGAGGGACAAAGGGCTGGGAGTCCTTAAGTTTAAAAATGAATGGCATCCGGTCGCCTGGGTGGCTCAGTCAGTTAAGCATCCACATCCACGAGGAGCCTGGTTGGGATTCTCTCTCTCTCTCTCTCTCTCTCTCTCTGCCTGTTTTCCACTAGTGTGTGCACGCTCTCTCTCAAAAATAAATAAATAAACTTTAAAGGTTTTAAAGAAAACTTTAAAAATTTTTTTAAAAATCACTGGTATCAGTCGTTGACCCTTCTGTTTTCCATTCTGCATCCCACACTCCACTGTTATTGAGCCCCCCCATCCAAAAACCCACTCTGTGACCCTCTCATGAGAGTAAAACTGCAGACTTCTGCTGGGGCAAGAGGGGGGCAGTTTGCGCCCAGCAGAATGGAGTCAGAGTGGGCCTCAAAGGACCTACAAAGTACCAATAACTGCAGACACTCATAGATTGCTTACCAAGCACAAGCACTGCTTGCTATGTGTTCAAAGTAATTTACATATATTTGCATATTCAGATATTTACATTTACCCCTCAAACCCTGCTTCTCCTAGTTCTCTGCACTTAACCCCAACCCCTGACCACTGGTCCTAAGCTCCTGGGCTCCAGCTTCTCCTTCTGAGGAGCCTGTGGTATGAAACATTCATTCTAGCTTTCTCCAAGTCAGCCTTAGGGTTGGGCTCAAAAGTGCCTCGTCAGTAATTCCTCCTCTTTTTGCTTTCGTGCTTCCAAAATGTTAATGCTATTGTCTCCTCATAACATCCTTTCCTAGGAAACATAGCTACAAGTATGTTAGTGGGCTAACAGGTGTTGATGTATATGGAGAGAGTTGTCCCCCCTCCCCGTCCTGCCACAGCCACCACCCCACCGTGAGTCTGGGACCCTCTCAGACTTTTCCCTATGGGCCTCTTCACTTGGCTAGTCCTGATCTGTAACCTTTACAATATAACCGGAATTGTAACGATAGCCCTTTTCTGAATTCTGTACATCATGCTAGTAAACATGCTGAGGGGGTAATGGGAACTCCCAAATCTGTAGCCAGTTGGTCAGGAGCCTAGGTGGCCTGGGAGAGCCTGGAACTTGCCTCTGGAGTGTGAAGCGAGGACAGTCTTGTTGGAGAGTGTGTCCTTAACCTGAGGAGTCTGTGCTAACTCAGGGTAGTTAGTTTCGGAACGGCATTGCTGCATTGCAGATATAAAAGGCAAGGAGGAAGCCACACTCACGTGAGGCTGCCATGGTAGCCGGAGTGCTGGCGAGGAGATCACAGTGAAGCCCAAGTGAAGCTTTCTGGAGCTCACTTGCCCTCGTGAACAGGGCCTTCTGCCCCCACTGCCAACCTCAGGGATGAAGTACGCAAGTTTCCCCAGGCCTCATAGGTACAAATGAGGTTGTATTCGTGACCTGACTTCTCCGGTTCTTCCCTACATCCACCTCTCCAAAGTGCCTGTGCCCATGAGAACTTCTGGGAGTTCCCCGGGTGGCTAAGGTTTGCTCATGAACAAGGATGGTCATCTCTTTCTGAGGGCTCCTGGACACCGCTGCCTTCGTGGGATAATACCATTTCGAGTATCTTCTGCTCGCCTGTCCACATCCCCTCCCCACCCTCCTCAGCCATCCTTGGTGTCCTGCTATGCTGATCATTAGGAACTGTATCATCTGGCCTGTTTTGTCCTGGCTTCCGGTCGTCTTCAGCCAGTGGAAGGCACTGGAGGCAGGGGTGGGAGGAGAGTGAGGTCAGTATTTATTCCCTGCTCCCTCCCTGTTGTGAGTTGGCTGATTCCCCTAAGAAAGGCTACAGCTCTTACCTGGTGGCCTGGAGTCTGACCACTCCCTCGAGTCCCCTGACGGGGAGGGGGTGATGGCTTCCTGTGGTTGCTAGCCCTGTGATGTTTCACCACCCCTTGTGGGCTTCCTCTGACACTGCCCACAGCGTTGTTCTTCAGACTGCCCTAAGAGGCAGTTGAGATCTGAGACGTTGAGATGTCATTTGCTTCCTGGTGAGACCCCGACCACACAGACATCACTGCTGTTTCCACTGGACGCACATCCATAGGCCACCCTACCTCCCCCTGGACATCAGCCATAAATCTACTGTGTCCTCTTAAAGCACAGGTGCCATAATGCCCATGCTACACAGCTGCCTCTGGGCAGGGACAGTTCTCCCTGCTCTGTTTCACTCTGCCAGAGGGGCTCAGAGGTGTACCCGCTTGTGCCCACAATGTCTTCTAGAATTTTGAGTGCAATAGTGCCTTCTGTTTTACATGCATGAAGCCAAAGGAGGAGTCCCAATAGTGTGAGGTGTTGAGCTGGAAAAAGGCAAAGAGCCACACTCGTGCTTTAGGGCTGGGGGCTGGAACTGGGAGGTGGCTCTGCCACTGAATGGCTGTGTGACCTTGGACAAGTTGCTCTCACTTTTGGGGCTGTTTCCTCACCTGCCTCACTCACGGGGGTTGGACTTGGTGATTCTCAAACTGCTCTGGGGGCCCAGCTTCACTTTGGCCAGAACAGTTCCTGTTTGATCTATTTTCAGAATTTGGGCTGTTGTGAAGATTTCCTTTAAAGTATGATTCCACCACTTTAAAACTGCTTGCAAACAGCTGGGCTAGACGATTCTAAGATCCCTTCCAGTCTCAACATTTTTGAACATAAATCACCCTTGTCTCCCTCAGCGTTGTGCCAGGGAGGGTCTCGTTCCAAGAATTAATGGAAAACTAATGATGAAAGACCCATCTTCTGGGGCGCCTGGGTGGCTCCATCGGTTAAGTGTCTGACTCTTAATTTCAGCTCAGGTCATGATCTCATAGTTTGTGGGTTCGAGCCCTGTGTCAGGCTCCACGCTGACAGAGCAGAGCCTGGTTGGGATTTTCTCTTTCTCCTTCTCTCTCTGCCTCTCCCCCTCTCCCCCAGAATAGATCAATTTAAAAGAAAGAAAGAAAGTCCAATCTCCTGCCAGGCTTTCTGCCACGGCAAATCTACCGTCACTGGGCAAATGGTTTTGCTCCCTCCCCGTCCATCCTCAGCACCTTCCCACTTACTTCTCATTTACTTCAGCCACCATTCCCAGACGAGGATAAGAAAGGGAAATTTTAAATCAGTTGCATAAAATGCAAACCAGCCCAGCAAACAAACAAAAATGTGAAAAAGATGGGAACTTTTAACAGATTGAATTTGGGAGCTTTGCAAAGGCTTGGCCGATAGCCATGGAATCTGGCAGCCCCTCAGTAGTTTGTCCCAGATATTTGGTGCTGGAGAGGATTACAGAGCAGTGATTAATAGTTTGGGCTCTGGGGTCAAAAGTCTATGGATCAAATCCCAGTGCCACAATTAACTAACTGACTGATCTCGGTCAAGTTACTTAACCATGCTGAACCTTTTTTCAAAATCTGTAAAATCAGAATAATAATAATATCTACTTTATAGAGTTGTTGTGAGGATTAAGTGTGAGATAATACATGTGGGATGTTTAGCACAGTTCCTGGTACATGGAAAGTATCCAATAAATCAGCTATTTATGGTTATTGTCATTAGAACTATTCCTCTTGGCTTTCAGGAAGCTCAGAGATCAGAGCTCAGTTAAGAGCTTCGCTGAGAAACCCTCCTAAGTAAAATCCCCTCCCCCTCTGCTCCCATTTCATAGCTTCTTAACGTAGTCATCACTTACCGAATTCTTAATATGTGCCAGGACTTAGAGGCAGTACCCAACACCTACCACAGTGCTGGGAATATTATAGATAACTGAACATATGATGGTAGAATAACCGAATGATCTTATTCAATGCTCCAAGCAACCCTGAGAAGTAGGTATCATGGTCTCAATTATAGTAGACATATTTTTGTCATAATTGTGTAGCATCTGAGCCTGGTTCCTGATTTTGAGGAGTCTGCTCTTGCAAGAGGGTCCCACTCTGGATGCTGCGAAGGTGAAAAGCTCCCCTTGACCTCTGGCAGCGGGAGCATGGACATGTGAACTAAAGACAGCCAGTCAGAGCCTCACCTGAGACTTTTCAATCCAGACTGAACAATGTAGTTGGAATTCCTTCAGGGGAGGCTGACAGGGCATCCAGTGTCCTGTGGCACTAGTGGCACTGAGGCCAGCAGTGACGACAGTGCTGGCAGAGGGCCCAGTACCCAGCTACCCACAATCCATTTTAAAAGGAGGAAAAGTATTGTATGTGGCATTATATGATGTTAGTTTTGCAAGGATGTTTCTACATCTTGCCAGCCTTTCCAGCGTTCTCTTTCTTTCTGGAGTCTGTGAGTTTTCTTAACACTCAGTCTACTTCAAGCACCCCCAAGGGATTCCTCTCTCAGGATGCTTGCCCTCCATCTCCTCAGCAGATAAAGCCACACCTCTTCTGCTTTTCTACCCTCCACCCCTGTCTGCCCATTTTATGCCCAGACTATGCCAATTCAGGGCCATTGATACTCTTTTCCTCTTACAAATGAAAACCCCAGAATGGGTCTTTCTGTCACATACAGATGTGCTGGGGGTGAGGGCTGATTCATACATTTTTTAAGGGAAAAAGGCCCTTGGGCCAGCTGGCAAAGGTTGGCTTTCATTGATTTCTTTTTCATTCCCTTCTTGAACTCCTCCTTTGCTCCAGGCCTGTGGTAGACCCCATGGGGAATACTGAGGGACAAATACATGTGCATAAATTTTAAAAAGTATATTGGACATGGAGTAGGAGAGCTGGGATGGAACCCTGGCATGGCCACTCACTATCCACCAGAAGAACTTGGGTAGGTTCCCTAACCTCTCCAAGCTTCAGACTCCTGATGTGTAAAATGCCCTCATATTCTATGCACATATTCTATGGTTTGCTGGGAAGGTTAAGTAAGAGTGCATTTAAGCACTCATCAAAATTGCTGGTTCGTGGGAGACATCCCATAGATGTGTGTGTCTGTCATTTGAAAGTCCCCCCGATTATGGAGCCCAAAAGGAAGATGCTCCACACCTCCAGCCACTTAAAGTCAGTGGGGGGAGGGCAGGAGCATTTGAGAGTTGGGGCGCCTGGCAACATGGTAAAACCTACTTGCAATTGTGTTAAATGTTGGTTTATATGAGTCAAATATCTTTTTATATTCTTGGCAAGAATGCTTATAAAATACATCAGGGAGCGACCCTGAACAACCAGCATCATCGGCAGATGAGGGAGGGTTATTGGAGGGAGGAGGGTGCCAGAAGAGAAGGTGCTGGAAAGAAGAGCTGAAAACAAACATGACCCATAATTGAGTGTCTAAATAGTCCTCGAGCCCAGTTTCCCTGTGACCCTAAGGTGGGACAGCAAACACACTGGAAGGACCACGTGGACCCCATGGGTGCTGGTGTCGGGACCTGGGTCCCAGTCTTGTCTCGAACATTTATGAGGTAAATGAACTGGGAGGGCCACCTAAGCTCTCTGAGCCTTATTTTCATGTCCTGTGATGCAGGGGAAAATACTAGTATTTGACTCACTATGGTATAAACAATGAACAGAAGAATGATTTTCTGAACAGTTTATTAAGATATAATTCACATGCCACAGAATTCATATTTTCTTTGGACAAGTACTACTAGCGCATGCTCTTTTCACATCAAATGGCTGGAACTTAGGAAGTTGAGCAGAGATACCACATGATGCCTCTTGAGCCCCTACTCCTGCCACACTCCACTGACCAAAGCAAGTCACAAGTCCATGTTAGCATCAGTGGTGAGAGGTATGATGCTCAGGCTAATGGGCAGGGCTACAAAGTCACATGGCAAAGGGTGTGAGTGTAGAATTCTATAGGAAGGATCTGAAGACTGGTGAACAGCGACGCATCCTAGGACAGAGGACAAAAAATGTTGTCTAGGAATGCAGGATGGGTGGTTTTGGTCCCCCAGGACCTCCCAGGAGCCCACCAATGCTTCTTTGCTTATAAATGGCCAGCTTCTGCTCTAGCTTCCTGCTTCTGAGGGTCCCACTTTCCAGGTGGGGGACAGTGCTAGTCCGGCCTCTCACATAGGCTTTCTAGGCCACAATTCCTAGTTCCTGGCTCACCAGCTACCCTGCTGCCACTTCCTCTGAGATCCCGCCAAGAGAAGCAAGCCTTCCAAGGTGTTCAGGTCTCCTCATGTGCAACAGGCTGTGGTCAGACCGCTTTGCTAATGTTCTCAGGGGCCCAGCCAAGTTCAGACCCCTTTCTCCTGTTCCATCTCCCAAACACAGGTTTCTCACGCTGCTTTCCTGTCCAGTATGGCCCGATGATACATGTAGCAGAGAGCAAAGACCCACACAGCCAGGCCCTCAATTCACAGAAAAGATTCTTGATCTTTCCTGGGGTAAGACAGAGTCTCCAACAGTGAGTATTCAGAACTCAGATTAGCTTTTCAAAGGTGACCTTCCATAGTTTAAATTGTAATTGATTGAGCTTAAAGCAAATTTCTGAAAGGTTTGGTCAACACTCTGGTGTAAATAACCTGGGTATTTCAGTATTACCAGTCTGCTTAGTCTGGTTCCATTAGTAATGTGAATAAGCATTTCCTTGGGTACAGCCCAAAGTTAGCAGCAATTATGAAAACTATGCAGAAGCTGGTTAATTCAGGAGCTGGTTAGCATGGCTTTCTTCAATTAGAGCTGCTGCCTCTCTGTCACCACCTTCTCCCTATGGAGGTTGTTTTAGTGTGGACTTTGCAGGCTGATTTGTAAACATCCTTTCAAGAAGGTGACGTAGAAAACAAGCCACAAGTGCCTCACAAAGTTAAACATACACCTATCTTACGACCCAGGAATTCCACTCCTGGGCATTTTTACTCCGGACGAATGAAACTGCTATCTGCCCTACACAAAAGATTTGTACATCACTGTTCATAGCAGCTTAGTTCTTAACAGCCAAAAACTGGGAGAGCCCAAATATCCATCAACAAATGAATGGATAAACACACTGTGGAATATACATACAATGGAAAACTCTTTTGCAATAAAAAGGAAGGACAGCCAAAATATGTGATGACACAGATGAATCTCACAGATATTATGCCACGTGAAGGGAACCAGGCACAAAAGACTATCTACCGTGTGACTCCATTATTATGACACTGTTTTAGCCAGTTCAGGCTATAGCAGAAAACTAGAGACTGGGTGACTTACACACAACAGAAATTTCTTTCTCCCACCTCTTGAGGCTGGGAAGTCCAAGACCAAGACCACCAGCAGTTTTGGTGTCTGGTGAGAGCCTTTATCGGATTCAGAAATGGCCATCTTCTCCCTGCATCCTCACATAGCAGAAGGAGTCTGGATTCCTCGGGGATTCATTTTATAGGAACTCTGATCCCACTCATGAAGGTTACACCCTCATGACCTGATCATTTCCCAAAGGCCCCATCTCCTAATACTCTGACATCTGGGGTTAAAGTTTTAACATAAGAATTTTGGAGGGACACAAACATTGAGTCACTCCAGAAAAGAGAAAAACAATCGATGATTGAAGTCAGAACCATTGGAATTGATGGAAAAGGGCAAGAAGGAACTTCCTAAGTGATAGAAATGTTTTATATCTTTATCAGTATTGTAGTTCTACTGTGTATATATTTGTTAAAACCCATCAAACTCCATAGGTTAAATCTGAGCATTTTGCTATATGTAAATTATACCTCAATAAAAAATATTTCTTAAAAAATCAATTTCCTCAAGTGTTCTAAGAGAAAACTTAGGAGATCCATGTCCTAAATGTTTTTTTTTTTTTTAGTGTTATTTATTGTTGAGAGAGAGAGACAGAGCACAAGCTGGGGAGGGGCAGAGAGAGAGGGAGACACAGAATCTGAAGCAGGCTCCAGGCTCTGAGCTGTCAGTACAGATTCCAATGCGTGGCTCGAACTCACGAACCACGAGATCATGACCTGAGCCGAAGTCGGACGCTTAACCAACTGAGCCACCCAGGTGCCCCATGTCCTAAATGTTAATGGGGACACTGGTGACCTTAGAGCTGAAAAGGTGGTTGGTAACATGTGGTCAGCAGCCAAGTGGCAACGTTTTCATTTTGTTTCATTGTTTAATCATTTGCGAAAAATAATTCCTGAAAATAGAGTAGGAGGCCCGTCCAATTAAGTTCTTAAAATAATTTTGAAAGCAGATCCCAGGTTCTGCTTAGTAAACTCCAGATGTCATGATGGGCGGCTTTTATGTCAAAGTCCCATGATGCTCCCTTGCTGAGGAGCAGGGCTTGTTCAGACCTTGGGTCTGAAGAGCCTGTGACATATGGGTCAGACAGAGCACCTCTCCAGCCCAAGGGGAAATATGATTTTCTGAAGACACCTCAGAGGTGGAGGGTCCTATTGTCTGGGGTGCTAGGAGCTCTGGACTGGTGGCCAGCAAGCCTGACATGAGATTTTGCCCTTCCAATAACCTGCCCTGGCCAATAAATCCATGTGGGCACCTGCTGACATTCAACCAGAGAGAAACAGTGCTATGACCTTGGGCAAGGCATTTGTTGCTTCTCCTCTAATCTATCCAGGGCCTTGGGACTCCTAGAACAGGACGTTCATTATGATTCTTCCTTGACCAAAATCCTTTATAATCCCCATTATAATCCTGGCTTCCGTCCCTGCCAGGAAAGGCAAAAATCTCCCTTGGGCTGAAGCTCTTGCTTTGTTTGATGTGTCCCGGACTGAATCAGGCAATGAGTTTCCCCCGACTTGCTCAATAGGGCAAGCTTTTTAAACACAGAGCTGTAACACACACACACACACACACACACACACACACACACACACACACACACAAAACAGTGCAAAGGAAGATGAGAGCCCCTTCTCCCCCTTTGTCAAATTGTCTTTGGAATGTGCTTCCCTCCCACTCTTCAGAGGCAGGGAGCCCTCCCAAGCAGGTGCATCACAGGATGCTGCCAGCTGCCAGGTGGTCCCAAGCAGTCTCCGGTTCACTCACCCCCCGGGACAATCATGTACAGTGCATTTCAGGGGATTGGCTAAGGGAGGGTCGCCTTCATTCTTTTCTCGTGGTCACAGTCTTCTCAGTCTCATCCAGAATGCTTGCCTCACCACCTTCCTAACGTGCACTCAGAGAGGTATGTACACACAACCACACAGTGTTGAGCAGTCATTCATTAATTCCTTCTCCAAAAGGACGTATGGAGCCCCACGTGCCTGACACTGTGCTCACCATCAGGATGCAGCAGGGAGCAAGATTAACACGTGGGGGAAATGTACACAGTGCTCACTGCTAGCACAGTGTTCATGGGCAGACAGAGATGTCAAAAGGCAATTCCAATACAGAGGAGGAAGTGCTGAAAGAGTACAGAGTGGCGACACTAATTCAGACTCAAAGGACTCAGGAAGTGCTTTCCCAGGGGGCATGTGCTCTAAGCGGAGACTAACAATAAGTTAGTTCAAGTAATGAAGGGTGGGAGGAAAGTATTTTAGAAAAAGGAATAACACGTGCAAAGACCCAGAAGCAAGAGAAAAATCAGTTCACTCAAAGAGTGAAAAGGAATTTCTCATATCTGGTTGTTTGGAACAGAAGAGGGAAGGGGTGAACCATGAGACTGGCATGGGTCAGGGAGGGAAGTACCTCAGCAGGCAGGTTTCCAAAAGCAGCAGAGTGGGTAAGTCAAGAGCAAGGGCTCTGGGATAAGGCTGCCTGGGGTGAATCTTAGCTCCACCACTCCTAGCTATGTGACCTTGGGAAAGTCATTTGGCCTCTCTACCTCAGTAGAATCACTATAGTGCTTATCTCTGAAGGAGGATGGGGACAGATACTGCATGTCATCGAGATCTACCCAGCATGTGATGTGTTCATTCACATTGGCCATTATCGAGCTCCTAAACCCCTCCAGCAAGTCAGGAGCCGTCCCAGAATAGGAGGCAGTCTGTAACTACAGTGGGCCAACCTGCTGTTACCCTTAAAAGAAATACTTAATATCAAATAAAAACTACATCTAGCCTTCTAATCACCAGGATAACAACAGTTCTCTTTCAAATAGTATTTTAAAAGTTGCAGTGTATGGGGCACCTGGCTGGCTCAGTCGGTAGAGTATGTGACTCTTGATCTAGGGGTTGTGAGTTCATAGCCCCACATTGGCTGTAGAGTTTACCAAAAAATTTTTTAATCTTTAAAAAAAAATAGTAAATAAATAAATAAATAAGTGTAAATTCCACACATTTGCTTTGTTGAACTCTTAAAACTTATCCTGTGGGGGTGCTTGGGTTTTTCAGTCAGTTAAGCTTCCACCTCTCCATTTCAGCTCAGGTCATGATTTCATGGTTCCGTGGGTTTGAGCCCCACATTGGGCTGTGCACTGACAGTGTGGAGCCTGCTTGGGATTCTCTCTCTCTCTGTCTCTCTCTCTCTGCTACCCCCCACACACTGTCTCTGTCTCTCAGAATAAATAAATAAACTTAAAACAAAACATATCCTGTGAAGGAAGCAGAATGCCCTCCTTTTTACAGAAAATGAAACAGAGGTTTTTGCCTGGAGAGTCTGGGGCCTGGAGTGGACCAGCTCCTCTCTGTCTCCATTCTACACAGCCTGGAAACCCCACTCCTTCCCCCTGTGGCAAGCTCAGTAGGACGGCACCTCTCCACTTCCAGAGGACGGCTTTCCAGGCGTGCTCACACCACCATGCACACCCACACACTGGCCCTTAGGGCCCATCAGCCACCTGGGAGTTACCCAAGTTGCTGTGTGGGGGTGGATGTGTGACAGCTGCAACCGATGTCTTCTCTTATTTAAGGGTGTCCCCGACACAACAGCTGCCCCTTGTACTTTCCAGCACTCCCCCCATGACATCTGTGGCATGTCACTCTCTGATCCCAGCAGTCTTCTCAAGGAACAATATTCTTGGCTCAGCTCTTATCATGCTGGCCTGATAAATGGGTGTGTAATTCTTTCATATATTAGTTTTATCTTAGGCTTCTGGGGGTGAGGCGTTATGTCTTCTATTTTTCTGTCAAATACAAGGCTCCCTCATAGCCCAAGTGTGTAATGATTACTCAATAACTACTTGCCAATGACACATTTATAGTGGATAAATATACACTTATGGGTATGTGTGCCTGTATTATGATGTCAAGGGAATTTGGTTAATCATCAGAAGGTTGTTTGGGAACTGTGAAAAAAAATTAGCAAAAAGAGGTGGGCCTGAGCAGTTATTTCATAGTCTTGGTCAAGGATGAGTTAGTAAAAGGAGAATTTGTCCTAAGGATATAAGGCAACCTCTAGGGACACACCTACCAGAGCCAGGACTCACAGGACCTGGTAGAAGAATCAGGCTTTCCCCCACCCACTTCTTTCAATCCCTCCCTCCTGTGTTTCTTCACCTTTGCTTCTCTTAGCTCTTCCTGCAAGGCTTTTGATATCTCCTGCTTTGAAATAACTCATTGTTTCAGGTTACCATGCTACCAAAAAGAGCTTCTGCTCTCCAAGATCTTACAACTCCAGTGGCCGGCAATACCGCAGAGGTTTCTGTGTCTCTTACTTTGAATGCCTGAAAGTGAATCTAATTGGCTCAGCTTGAATCAGTTCTTCCTTCTCCAATCAGATGTGTACAAAGGGTGGGTCCTTCTCAGAATCATGGCCACTCAGGCTGCCCCTTTTTCTGGAGGGGTTCAGAGCACTTCCCAAGTAAAGGGTCTGAGCTATGCATTCCAAAGCAGTTGAATACACTCCATTTCCAACTACACAGAGACTATCAATCCACTCTTCTTTCACACAGACATTGACCAAGGGCCATTTCTTTCAACAAGCACTCTTTGGGCTGTCCTGTACCTTTTCAGAATGCTTTAAGCCCTGGAAAGGGAAAGGAAATTTTGAAATATAAGGATTCTGACCTCCATGATCTGTTTCTCGTGGTAGGGGCTTAACCATTGGGACCAAGGTCTAGGCAGAAGTTAGAATATGGAGTAGGTACAATAATTTTATGGCAAGAACGTGGGAACATAAGCTTCAAAGATGGGCCAACAAGAGAAGATCAAAATCAGCCGCTATGTTCAACTATCAGATTAACAAATATTAAGAAGACTGACAATGCCCAGAGTTGGCACAAAAACAGACACATAGACCAATGGAATAGAATAGAGAACCCAGAACTGGACCCACAAGTGTATGGCCAATTAATCTTTGACAAAGCAGGAAAGAGTATCCAATGGAAAAAAGACAGACTCTTTAACAGGTGGTGCTGGGAGAACTAGACAGCAACATGCAGAAGAATGAAACTAGACCACTTTCTTACACCATACACAAGAATAAACTCAAAATGGATGAAGGACCTGAATGTGAGACAGGAAACCATCAAAACCCTACAGGAGTAGCAGGAAACAGCCTCCTTGACCTCAACCGCAGCAATTTCCTACTTGACACATCCCCAAAGGCAAGGGAATCAAGAGCAAAAATGAACTACTGGGATCAAGATAAAAAGCTTCTGCACTGCAAAGGAAACAATCAACAAAACTAATAGGCAACCGAAGGAATGGGAAAAGATAGTT
>CM053576.1:94672531-94888446 GCA_028646485.1 Cryptoprocta ferox
GCTAGTATCCAAAATCTATAAGGAACTCACCAAACTCCACACCCAAAAAACAAATAATCCAGTAAAGAAATGGGCAGAAGACATGAAGAGACACTTCTCCAAAGAGGACATCCAGATGGCCAACAGACACATGAAACGATTCTCAGTGTCACTCATCACCAGGGAAATACAAATCAAACCCACACTGAGATACCACCTCACACCAGTCAGAGTGGCTAAAATGAACAAATCAGGAGACTATAGATGCTGGCGAAGATGTGGAGAAACGGGCACCCTCCTACACTGTTGGTGGGAATGTAAACTGGTACAGCTGCTCTAGAAAACAATGTGGAGGTTCCTCAAAAAACTATCAATAGAACTCCCCTATGACCCAGCAATAGCACTGCTGGGAATTTACCCAAGGGATACAGAAGTGCTGATGCATAGGGGCACGTATACCCCAATGTTCATAGCAGCACTTTCAACAATAGCCAAATCATGGAAAGAGCCTAAATGCCCATCAACTGATGAACGAATCAAGAAGATGTGGTTTATATATACAATGGAATACTATGTGGCAATGAGAAAGAATGAAATCTGGCCATTCGTAGCAACATGGATAGACTTCGAGGGTGTCATGCTGAGCGAAATAAGTCAGGCGGAGAAGGACAGATACCATATGTTTTCCCTCATAGGTCTAACAGGAGAAACCTAACAGGGTACCATGGGAAGGGGAAGGGCGGGGAAGAGTTAGGGAGAGCGAGGGAGGCAAATCATGAGAGATTCTTGAATACTGAAAACAAACTGAGGGCTGAAGAGGGAGGGGGAAAGGGGAAAGGGGGTGATGATCATGGAGGAGGGCACTTGTGGGAAAGAGCACTGGGTGTTATATGGAAACCAACTTTATAATAAACTATAAATTAAAAATCAGCCACTATCTTCAACTATCAGATTAACAAATATTAAGAAGAATGACAATGCCCAGAGTTGGGGCTGGATATGAGGAAACAGGCACTGTCATCTACTGCTGATGGTAGCAAAGAAATGGAGCAATACTGCTAGAGGGTATTTGACGATCTCTGCCAAGATGTGTATGTCTTGTAACCACCAATTCTAGGCTCAGGAATTTATCTTATGTAAATAATTGGATCACAGTTCAAGAATGCTCACATGTGAATGTGGTGTTGTTCTGGGGAGAAAAAAGAGGAAAAAAAAACAAATTTAAATGGTACACAAGCTTGCTTAGGTCAATTATAGCATAATAGGATATGATTAAAACAAGTAAAAGAATGGTAGATAGCTCCGCATTGGCATGGAATGATATCCCGGATGTATTGTAGGGGAGAAAAGCACATGGTAAAAATAGCCATTCACATAGGAGCTGATTTATATAAAATATATAAAACTCTCTGGACATTAAGCACAGTCTTAAAGGAATTACCAATATGTTATGGGAAGGCTGAGAGTTAAAGTGATTGTTACTTTTGTCTTTTGTATATATTTATCATATATAATATATTATATATCAAGCATTGATTGAATCTACATTATTATCTGTTTTCATAATCAGAAGTTCAGTAAAGCTAGGCTTTTTGTCTTTTTTTAAGACAAACTTTTAATTTTTGAATGGTTATACAGAAACCTGAAAAGTTAGTACAGTGTTCCCATATACCCCACACCCAGTTTCCCCTATTTTTAACATTTTATGTTAGCACAGTACATTTGTCAGGATTCCTGAACCAATACTGACACATTATATTAAATAAAATCCATGCTTTATGCAGGTTCCCTTAGTTTTTACCAAATGTTCCACCTCCTTGAGGGTAAACTGTCTACATAAACTTAGGACTCTTCTGTCTGGGCGATTTGTCTCTTGTCCTCCATTTGTTTATTTATTCAATCATTTAGTTTTATCAGTCTGGACTTATAAATAGTCATTGCATACTTTGAGTTATAACCCCATATTACTTTAATTATTTTGTTACTCAAAATAATCTGTTCCAGTTTTGACCATTGGGAGTCTTTGAGTTGGCTCCAGAACCTCTCTGACATATTCCCATCAGTGTGGGTTTGTATCATGCATGCGTGGCTTTCTTTTTGAAGCACTTCCTTACTTTCTGCCACTACAAGATGTTCCAGGTTCATCTTGTGTACTTCTGCTCCAGTCCTACAGTCAGTCTTTCTTCCAAGGAGCCATATTGTTTTCACTGGAGAACAGTATTAGAAACGAAGACCTATGCACTAAGTGCACAGGCAAAGTGTATATATACATGGTAAAGTGAAGTAAAGGTGAGGTCTGCAGCTGTGTAGGCAAACCATGAAACCCAGTGGCAGAATGAGGGTCCCTATGAGACAGGTGGGCAGGGGTAGGGACGGTCCCTGCAAGAAGGGCCCACTGGGGCTCAGTCACAGGCAACTTGTAGAACAAGGGCACTCAGCCTGGCCCTGCCCTGACCCCATCTCAAGGTTCCTTTTGAGTGGCCAGTGGGCTAGGGGAGAAGAAAAGTTCTCTCTCCTTCCCTCTAGACTCCAGTGCCACTGTGGGTGATCATGTTCAGGCCCTAACAGCTCCCAAGTCTTGCTCATTTGGATGTCCCAGGTCAGATCTTGTTTGTTGGCAACAACAAACAAACGTGGTGGCTACTGGTGACCCTCTGGCTGCCAGGCAGCACTTTCAGACCTGTCCAGACTTGGGGAAATCCTGCCCCAGGAGCCTTAGAGGATCTTCCAGCACAGAGGCCTGGGGCTGTGACACAGGACCAGGCAGCTTGCTTGCATGCACACCCTGGCCAGGTGGGGAACAGGTCTGGGAGTATGCAGAGAAGGGGTGCAAGCTGATGCTTGCTGAGCTCTGCCTACCTGCGTGCTGCTCACAGATCTGGCTTGGGGACTCAATGCTGGCCACACTCAGAAATAGGATAAACTTATATGGGACATGATTGTACTTGAGAAAAATTATTCCTAGTTTATCTGAAATTAAACCTTAACTACGCATCTTGTATTTTATCTGACAGCCTTAGGAAGGAAACCTGCCTAAGGACTGTCTCAAGCCAGAGCAAGGTTGGTGGAGGATTGTGCCCCCGAGTGTCCTTTCCTTCATCACCTATCATGTCATCTCTTATCTAGATTTTTTGCCTGAAATCTTGATAATATACAACATCAACTTTTCCAGCTGACAAAAGAAAATCAGAAGTGCCAGCATTTGATTTGCTCCGAGGTAGGATTAGGGACACTGACTGTGTCATGTACCCTCAATCCCAACCACAGGATCAGGAGCTCACTGCCAGGGGGGACATCCAAAGGCTGAGGCATGCACACCAAAGAGTTTGGAAAAGCCAAAGAGGGCACTAGAAGAGAGAATCAGTAGCTGATCTACCACACTGACCAGAACGGGAGAACCAGGGAAGATGAGAAAATAGCAAATGGTCATGGGACAACGGGGAAGTATGGGTGACTTTGAGGACATGGGCCAACACCCAGCTGGATTCATACCCTTCCTACAGTATGTGCTGCTCGGTGGTAGGATGACCCCTCTCTTAGCCCCCTATAAATGACATTATTGATGTTTTCTTGATTAATCCTTCCTTCCTCAAAGGAAAGCAAGACATTAGAGCAGACATAGCAAATGTGGCCTATACCAATTACCACTGGTTGGGAACTGTACTCTTTCCCATTGGCTTAGGACATTGGGTCAGAATAATTGTAGGCCTCCTACTCTGTACGTACTAATCCAGATAAAACCCCTGTTCCATCTCTGCTTTGTAGCTGCTTCTCCCATTCCTATCTACCGCCTTGATCCCTGAACAGTCTTGGGGGATTCCTCAAGTAAAACAGCCCTATGTTTTGTGAGGATTTTTATTATCTGTTTTTTTTTTCTTTCTTTCTAACGAATCAAGTGGACTTGATGCTGCTGAGCAAGTTTTCAAGTTGTGTTATGCTATTCCTTCTTCTCGGAAAGGGAAGCCCTTCAGAGGAGACATCCCAGGCTGAGACAGGTAATGGAGGCCCCGGCAGTGATCCTAGGAGTATTTCTCACCTGCAGCCTGAGTCACAATGCTGGAAGGTGAAGGACAGGCTTGTGTCCCCATGTCTGGCTTTTTGGAAAGTGAGAAGAAGTGTTATTGTGGTCGTCTTAATCACACTGTGATATGTTGATCTGACTAAAATCCAACTTTTAAATGCTACTTTTTGTGATGCCTAGAAACTCAATCTAAATTGTTTTTGCTTTGGGGCACCTGCTTTGGAGTGGCTTGATCGGTTAAGCGTCTAACTTTGGCTCATGGTCTCATGGTTCATGAGTTCGAGGCCCGTGTTGGGCTCTGTGCTGACAGCTCAGAGCATGGAGCCTGCTTCGGATTCTGTATCTCCCTCTCTCTCTGCTCCTCCCCCACTCACGCCGTCTCTCTCTCTCTCTCAAAAATAAACTTAAAAAAATTAAAAATAAATAAATAGTTTCAGCTTTATATTAGATAATTTATTTGCAGCATACCCATCATTTGCTCTGAAAGCTTTATGTCAAGCACTACAGTTCTGGAGAAAATGATGAAATGAATGTTATCATCTTCATTAACACATTAAGCGCTGTGCCTGGAGCAGAAAAAGTGTTCAATAGATGATAGCAATGTTCGCTCTCCTTCATTTTATTTTTTAATGTTTTTTTATTTATTTTTGAGAGACAGAGAGAGACAGCGCAAGCAGGGAGGGTCAGAGAAAGAGGGAAATACAGAATCTGAAGCAGGCTCCAGGCCCTGAGCTAGCTGTCAGCACAGAACCCGACACGGGGCTCGAACCCACAGACCATGAGATCATGATCTGAGCTGAAGCTGGACGCTTAACCGACTGAGCCACCCAGGCGCCCCGTCTACTTCATTAATTTTTGACAAATAAACATTTTCAAATTTTGTACCTAAACCAAAAGCGTTAGAAAAAAAAAAAAAGTAGTGGTCACACCTGCTACACACACTCGAGACTCCTAGAGGAAGATTATTAAAAGAAAGAATAATTACTGTCCAGGGTTTCTCCACCTTGGCACTTTTGACATTCTGGACTGGATAATTCTGTGGTATGGGGTGGGGGGGGTGCTGTCCTTTGCATTGTAGGATGTTTGACAGCATCCTAGCCTCCACCCACCAGATACCTATTAGCACCCTCTTCTCAATTATGACAGCCAAAAATGTCCTCGGATATTGCCACATGTCCCCTGGGGGTCAAGAAGGTGCAAAACTGCCTACAGTTGAGACCAAGTGGGGAGCGCCTGGGTGGCTCAGTCAGTTATCAGTTGAGATCTAGTGATCATTGTCAAGTCCCCGGTATGAACTATAACAGAGAATAAATTTAATGGTCAATCACAACTGTCTTTTAAGGGAGGCAATCAGTTATGAAACAGGCCTGTTTGTTCAGCTCTGGTCACCTGATAGGGTTGGGTATTTCGGGTCAGCCTGGAGATGAGTTTGTCAGCAGGCAGCCATCCAGAAGTGATCATTCCCAACAGAGATGCCAGAGAAGCCTGACCAATGCAGAATACTCAGAAAAGCTTGATGTAATATTTTTAAAAACCTCTTTATAAATGTAGGGTTAAAGTAGTGGAAAAGTAAGAGAAATCTTAAGAGGCCCGTGATGAAAAAAACCCAACTACAGAGAAGCAAATGCTGAAATCAGGATTTACCTTGAAGAGATCTACCAATCCCTGGGGGCCTGGAGCTGGGTTTTGATAGGTCTTGTGTACTGGGAACATGATCCCAACTCTGGGACTAATGTGCCAGTCTGGGACTGGGAGGTAGGATTAGAGACACCTTGATCAAGCTCTGAAAAAGTAACTCTCTCTTCTACTAGGAAAAGTAACACTCTCAGTAGGTGAACTAGGAAAAAAGCCCCAACCTTCAAAGTTCTAAGACTTGGCTCTAAATGGAATAGAAAAAAAGATCTCCTTTGCTAATTCTTAATCATAAGCCTGCTTACACTTATTTTAGGGGCTGAAATTTATTCTTCTTATGTAACTGCAAACTCAAAGCTAAAGATTTAGTGTAAGTTGTACCAGTTTGGTAGT
This sequence comes from Cryptoprocta ferox, assembly GCA_028646485.1. Lineage (NCBI taxonomy): Eukaryota > Metazoa > Chordata > Mammalia > Carnivora > Eupleridae > Cryptoprocta > Cryptoprocta ferox. The sequence continues at coordinate 94,678,557 of CM053576.1, forward strand.
CTCCCTATAGGCACCTGACAGAAGAAATGCAAATTCTCCTAAGAACAAAAACTAGCCCCACACTTCAAAACATCCCCAAAGATAAAGCATTAAGAAATATGAGATAACAATAAATAAATCATAGTATACTTTAGGGATACGCTCAGCATCAGAAGAAACAACAAACTGCAGAATTAGACCTCCAAAGACAACAGATGCAGAATGACTGAATGTGTAACATAAAATAAATATGTTTACTAAGTTTAAAGGAGTAAAAGGAGAAATTAGGAAGTGTTACAGAGAAGTAAGAATCTATCAAAATGGACCAAGCAGAAAGGAAGGAATAAAAGTGCTATTATTTGTAGAGAACATATTTATGTACATAGAAAATCCAAAGGAATCTTCAAACAGAATTAAATAAATTTATCAAGAATGAGTGTTACAAAGTTAATATACTAAAATCAGTTGTATACAGAATAGCCAAAATAATCTTGAAAAAGAAGAACAGAGTTGGAGAGCTCATACTTCTCAATTTAAGAACTTACTACAGGGGCACCTGGGTGGCTCAGTTGGTTGAGGATCTGACTTTGGCTCAGGTTCCGTGAGTTCGAGCCCTGCACCAGGCTCCGTGCTGACAGCTTGGAGCCTGGAGCCTGCTTCAGATTCTGTGTCTCATTCTCTCTCTGCCCCTCCCCCACTTGTGATGTGTATCTCTCTGTCTCTCAAAAATAAATGTAAAAAGAAAAAAATTTAAATAAATAAATAAATAAATAAATTACCACAAAGCTACAGTAGTCAAGACAGTGTTATATTGACCCAAGGACAGACATATAGATCAATGGAATCGAATGTAGAGTCCAGAAATGAATTCTCACATTTAGTGTCCATTGATTTTCAACAAGGGTGCCAAAACATTCAATGGGGGAAATAATAATCCTTTCAGGTAATTGCACTGGGACAACTGGATAAGAATGGAAAAGAATCAAGTTGGACCAGATACACCATATACAAGAGATAATTCAAAATGGAGCAAAGACCTGAATATTGGAGCTAAAACTATAAGGCTCTTAGAAGAAAACGTAGGTGTAAATCTTTCTGACCTTGAATTAGATATGACATTAAAAACAAGCAGAAAAGAAAAAATATACAAATTATACTTCATCAAAATTTCAAATTTTGTGTCTCAAAGAACATAATAAAGTAAAAAGACAATGATAGAATGAGAGAAAATTTTTGCAAATAATATATTTGATAAAGAACTTGTATATAGGATATATAGTTTCTACAACTCAATAATAATATGACAGGTAACCCAAGTTTTTAAAATGAGCAAATAATCTGAATACACATTTCTCCAAAGAAGATATACAAATGGCCAATAAGCACATAAAAGATATTCTACATCATTAGCCATCAGGGAAATGTAAATCAAAGCAGGTATGTTCACCAAATTGATGATAAAGGTGACACCTGCAATACAGTGTGGGAAGGAAAAGATATTCTTTTCTAGGGCAATTAAATGGCCAAAGGGACAAAATAAATCTTGACCCCCTCCTCACATCATTCACAAATCAATTCCATGTGGACTGTAGGTCTAAATGGAAAAGATTTTTTTAAATCTTTTAGAATTAGAACTTGGGGTAGGCAAATGTTTCTTACTGTGACATGAAAATAGCTGTTCACAAAGGGGAAAATGATAAGTTGGACTACATTAAGATCAAAAACTTCTGTTCATAAAAAGGCACCATTAAAAGTGTGAAAGGCAAGCACAAACTAAAAGAAGATATTTACAGTACAGGACTCACGTGGCATATACACCATTCAGAGCCCCTTTCAAGAAAGGACCCACTGTTCAACTGTGAGAAGTGTGGTTAACTTATAACCTCCTTCTGTTAACTCCTGTACGTCCACACCAACTTTCTATTTCTTTTAATGTTTCTTTATTTGAGAGAGAGAGCATGTGCACATGAACAGGGGAGGGGCAGAGTGAGAGGGGGACAGAGAATCCCAAGGAGGCTCTGTGCTGACGGCTGAGAGCCCAATGTGGAGCTTGAACTCAGGAATGGTGAGATCATGACCTTAGCCAAAGGCAGACGCTTAACCAACTGAGCCACCCAGGCATCCCTAGGTCCACACCAACTTTCAAGCCAAGGTCATGATCTTCTTGGGTGGTCCTTGACCAGTAATAAGAAAGGCAATAGTGACCAAGCATGTTCTTTTTGGAGTGTTCCCCAGCCAGTGATAAGCAAGGTATTGGTAAAAGAGCCTAGCTGTTTCCACCCCTACTCCCCGTGGGACTCCTCTAATGGATAGCTTTTGGTCCAGACTCCCTGTTGTGTTGTCAGAGACCTTCAGGTCTGCATTGTATTCTAATGGCTTCCCTACCCAATTCTGCTTTCTTTCCTTTTCTTTCACAGGTGTTATTCCACAATAAGCCTTTCACACTTCTGATTCCACCTGGTCTCTGCTTCCCAGAGAACTCAAATCAGTTCAGCTTATATCTGGAATACATAAAAAGGACCACTACAAATTAATAAATAAAACGGCAGACAACCCAATAGAAAAATAGGCAATATACTTAAATAGGGATTTCACAAAAGAGAATATCCAAATGGCCAATAAATGAAAATGTTCTTATATTAGTTTCCTGGGACTGCTATAACAAATTCCCACAACCCCTGTGGCCTAAAACAACAAAAATTTAGTTTCTTACAGTTCTGGAGGCTAGAAGTCTGAAATTGAGCTATTGGTGAGGTCACCCTCCTTCTTGATTTTCTTGGGGAATATCTATTCCTTGCCTTTTCTGGTTTCTGGTGGCTGCTGGCATTCCTTAGCCAGTGGCTGCATCATTCCAATCTCTGCTTCCATTTTCCCCTTATCTTCTCCTCTGTATGTCTAATCTTTCTCTGCCTCTTTCTTACGAGGACACTTGTTACGGCATTTAGGGCCCACCAGATCATACAAAAGAATACCCTCATCCCAAAATCCTTAACTTAATCACAACTGTAAAAGTTTACTATGTGAGGAAATATTCACAGCTTCCAGGAATTAGGGCCTGATATTTTGGGGGAATTCACTGAAAGACTGAGGCCAAATCATAGGACTATAGAAGGCTTCTCCTCCCCGTATTCTCATCAGCACATTATTAAAGGCCTATTTACAACAGATCCTTTTATGCAGTACATCATATCCAGCTACCAAGAAGAAATTACAAGGCACACTAAAAGGAAAAAAAAACACACATAGCTTGAAGAGACAGAGCAAGCATTAGAACCAGACACTGGATATTGAAATTATCAGACAGGGAACTTGAAATATTAATCACAGAAATATCTGTGATTAATATGCTAAGGTCTCTAATGGATAAAAGAGACAGCATGCAAGAACAGATGAGCAGTGTAAGAAGAGAGATGGAAATCCAAGAAAGAACAAAAAAGAGACACTAGAGATTAAAAACACTGTAACATAAATGAAGAATGCCTTTGATGAGTTTATTAGTAGATTGGATATATAGCTGAGGAAAGAATCTCTGAGCTTGAGGATATATTAATAGATATCACCAAAAATGAAAATCAAAGAGAGTAACAACAACAGCAACAAACCAGAACAGAATATCTGAGAATTGTGGGACGACTACAAAGAGTGTAACACATATAATGGGAATACCCAAAGGAGAATAAAGAGAGAAAGGAATAGAAGAAATATTTGAAACATTAATGACCAAGAGTTTCCCCCAAATTGATGTCAGACACCAACCACAGATCCAAGAAGTTCAGAGAACACTAAGCAGGAAAATGCCCCCCCAAACCATATCTAAGTGTATCATTTTTCAAACTATAGAGAATCAAAGATAAAGAAAATATTCTTAAAGAAGCCAGAAGAAAACAACACGTTAATTATAGAGAAGCAAAGATAAGAATTACATCTGACTTCTCCCCAGAAGCAATGCAAGTAAGAAGAAAGTGGAGTGAAGTATAGTTGACCCAACAAAGGGGTTAGGGGCATGGACATTCTGTACAGTAAAAAATCTGAGTATCTGTGGCACCTGAGTGGGTCAGTCAGTTAAGCATTCAACTCTTAATTTTGGCTCAGGTCATGATCTCATAGTTCGTGGGTTCAAGCCCCACATCAGGCTCCATGCCAATAATCTGGAACCTACTTGGGATACTACTCTTTCCTTCCCTCTCTCTCTGTCTTTCCCCTGCTTGCTTTTTCTGTCTCTCAAAATAAATAAACTTTAAAAAGAATCTGAGTGTAAATTTTGACTCCCCCAAAACTAAACTGCTAATAGCCAGTTGTTGACCAGAAAACTTACCAATAACTTAGTCAATTAACACATATTCTGTATGTGATATGTATTACATACTATATTCTTACAATAAAGTAACTAGAAAAAATGTTATTAAGAAAATCATAAGGAAGAAAAATACATTTACAGTACTGTGCTGCGTTTATATAAAAAAAAGGCACATATAAGTGGACTCACACAGTTCAAACCTGTGGTGTTCAAGGGTCAACTGTATTTAAAGTTTTGAGAGAAAAGAAAAACACCAACCTAGAATTCAGTACCTGGCAAAAATTATCCTTCAAAAGTGAAGGAAAAATAGACTTTCTCAGGCAAAAAAAATTGAGGGAATTTATTAGCAGTAGATTTGTCTTGTGAGAAATGTTGAAAGAATTTCTTTAGAGAGAAGAAAAATAATATAAATCAGAAACTTGGATCTACAAAAAGGATATTAAAGAAGGAATAAATGAAGGTAAAATAAATTTTATTTTTTATTTTTAATTGATCTAACAGATAACTGTTCAAAATAATAATAGCAACAATGCATTTGATTATGTGTGCATATATATATATATGAAATAAATGATAGCAATATTACAGGGATGGAAAGGAAGAGTTGGTGTTATTTTATTATTATAAGGTACTTACATTGTGTGTGAAGTATAGTGTTATTTGAAAGTGGGCTTGGATTAGTTGTAAATGTATATTGTAATCTCTAAGGCAACTGCTAAAAATAGTTTAAAAATATATAACTGATATAAGAAATGAGAGAAAATGGAGTCATATAAAATGTGTAATTAAAACCAGGAAGTTTTAATTTAGGAAGTTTAGGAACCAGGAAGTTCCTAAAAGACAGGAAAAAAGTGAAAGACAAAAATAGGAACAAAGAACAAGAACAGAAAACAGAAAACAGTAGCAAATATGGTAAATATTGATCTGACTATATCAATAATCACTTTGGATGTCAATGGTCTAAATGCACCAATTAAAAGACAGAGAAAAATTTGTAGGGGCACATGTACCCCAATGTTTATAGCAGTGCTTTCAACAATAGCCAAATTATGGAAAGAGCCTAAATGTCCATCAATTGATGAATGGATAAAGAAGATGTGGTTTATATATACAATGGAATACTACTTGGGAATGAGAAAGAATGAAATCTTGACATTTGCAGCACTGTGGATGGAACTGGAGGGTATTATGCTGAGTGAAATATGTCAGTCAGAGAAAGATAGATGTCATATGATTTCACTCATATGTGGATCTTGAGAATCTTAACAGAAGACCATGGAGGAGGGAAAGGGGAAAAAAGTAGTTACCCAGAGGGAGGGAAGCAAACCATAAGAGACTCTTAAATACAGAGAACAAACTAAAGGTTGATGGGGGGGGGCTGGGGAGAGGGGAAAATGGGTGATGGGCATTGAGGAGGGCACTTGTAGTTATGAGCACTGGGTGTTGTATGTAAGTGATGAATCACGGGAACCTACCCCCAAAACCAAGAGCACATTATATGCACTGTATGTTAGCCAACTTGACAATAAATTATATTTAAAAAATAAATAAATAAAATAAAGTTTAAGACCCAGAAAACAAACAAACAAAAAAAGGCAATTTGAAAATGTTTTTTTTTCTTTTACATGGTAATTCAGGCACATTTACAGTAACTGATATGATCAGTGTATTTGATCATTCGTGTTCAATTCTGTCACATTGTTTATAAACTTATGAAATGATATATTCTTACACTAAAAACAAACAAATAAAAAAAAAGACAGAGAACATCAGACTGTATAAAAAAAGACCCAACAAATGTTATCTACAAGAAACCCACTTTAAATAAAGGCACATAAATTACAAGTGAATGCATGGAGAAAAATATACCATGCTAACACTAATCAAAAGCAGGAAAGAGTAGCCATATTAATTTCAGTGCACATTTCAGAGCAAGCAAAGTTATTAGAGATATATCGCCGTTACATAATGACAAAGCAGTCAGTTCCCCAAGAAGACATAGCAATCATTAATGGTCATACACCTAACAACAGAGTGTCAAATATGTGAGGCAACAAATGATGGAACTGCAAAGAGAAATAGATGAATCCACTATTATAGTTGGAGATTTCAACATCCATCTATCAGAAATGGACCAGTAGGTAGAAAGTCAATAAGGACATAGTTGGATTCAATGACACTATCAATCAACTGGATATAATTGACATATATAGACTACTTCATCCAATAACAGCAGAATGCACATTCTTTTAAAGCTCACATGGAACATTCACTAAGATAGACCACAGTCAGGGCCACAAAACACACCTTAATGAATTTAAAAGAATAGAAATTATATAAAGGCTGCTCTCAGACCATCATGGAATTAAACTAGAAATCAAGAACAAAAAGATAACTGGAAAATCCCCCAAAGATGTGAAGACTAAACAACACACTTCTAAATAACACATGGGTCAAAAAAGAAATCTTAAGAGAAATTTAAAATTATTTTGAACTAAATGAAAATGAAGACACAGCTTATCAAAATTTGTGGGATGCAGCAAAAGCTGAGGGAAATTTATAGCATTGAATGCATATATTAGAAAAGAAGAAAGATGTAAAATCAATAATCTAAGCTTCCACCTTAGGACACTAGAAGAAAAAGCAAATTACATCCAAATAAGCAGAAGAAAAGAAATTTAAAAATAGAGAAAAAAATCAATAAAATTGAAAACAGGAGAGCAGTAGGGAAAAATCAGTGAAACCAAAAGCTGGTTGTTTGAAAAGATCAATACAATTGATAAGCCTTTAACCAGACTAACAAAGGTAAAAAGAGAAGAGATGCAAGTTACTAACATTAGAAATGAAAGAGTTGAGGGGTGCCTTGGGTGGCTTAGTCGGTTAAGCATCCAACTTCAGCTCAGATAATGATCTCATGGTTCTTGGGTTTGAGCCCCGCATTGGGCTCTGTGCTGACAGCTTGGAGCCTGGAGCCTGCTTCGGATTCTGTGTCTCCCTCTCTCTCTCTGCCCCTCCCCTGCTCTCTCTCTCTCTCTCTCTCTCTCTCTCTCTCAAAAGTAAATAAACATGTAAAAATTAAAAAAAAAGAAAGTGTTGGCATTACCACAGATCATCCAGACATTAAAAGGATAATAAAGGAATACTGTGAACAACTCTATGCCCACAAATTTGGAAACCTAAATGAAATATCTCCTTGAAAGACACCGTATGTCAATATCCACATTGGTATTGTGGTATAATATGGTATACACATAGACAATATGAATAGGCCTGTATACAGTAAATAAATTAAATCAGTAATTAATAGAATAATTAGCAGAAAGTACCAGGCCCAGATGGATTCACTGGTGAAGTCTACCAAACATTTAAGGAAAAAATATCAATTCTATATATTCTCTTTCAAATTATAGAAACAGAGGGAATACTTCCTTAATTCATTCGATGAGACCAGGATCACCCCAATACCAAAACCAGACAAAGACATTACAAGAAAAGAAGACTATAGGCCAATATCTCTCATGAATCCAGATGTAAAAATCCTCAAAAAGTATTAGCAAATTGACTTTAACAATGTGTAAAAGGAATTATACAACACAACAAAGTGGGATTTATCTCAGGTATGAAAGAAAGGCTGGTTCAACATTTGAAAATCAGTCCATGTAATCCATCACATCAACAGACTGAAGAAGAAAAATTATATGAGTATGTCAATAGATGTAGAAAAAGGATTTGAGAAAATCCAATATCCTCTCATGGTAAAAACTCTCAGTAAACTTGAAATAGAGGCAAACTTCCTCAACTTAATAAAATATCTACAGGGAACCTGCAGCTAATGTCATACTTAATGGTGAGAAACTAGAAGGTTTTCCACTAGAATCAGGAAAAAGAAAGGATGTCCCTCTCTCTACTACCCCTTTTCAACACTGTACAGGAAATCCTAATTAGTACAATAAGACAAGAAAAGGAAATAGAGGTTGAGAAGGAAGAAATAAAACTGTCTTTGTTTACTGATGAGATAATTATCTGTAGAAAATCTAAAGATTAATATATAGCTGTGAACTTAAAACTTCTCTAAAGCAACTGTTGTTTTTTTTTTTTAAATAGAGAGCAAAAATTAGAATGACAAGGAGAAATTGATGTATCCACCATCATAATAGGAGATTTTAATACATCTTTCTGTAATTGACAGACCAAGTAGATTAAAAATAATAATAATAAAAATCAGTGTATGACTTGATCAACACAATAATGCTTGACTTACACAGAACTCTGCACTAATCAATTTAGGAAAATATTCTTTTCAAGAATCCATGATATGTTTTACAAAAATTGGCCACATACTGGTACATAAACCAAGTCTAAATAAAGTCCCAAGAATTAGACATACAGATCACATACAGATTCATAGAGATCACCTTATCTAACAAACAATTAGTAAAAATATATAGCTATGGAAATTAAAACATAAAATCAAAATAACACATGCCATGAGTCAAAAGAAAACTGATGGTCTGAGGCTCCAAACTTCCATAAGGTGAAATGGCTAATTAAAAATCTCTGATGGTAGAATGCCTGAAGAACCTTTAAGAAAAGAGGGTCCAATGATGAATTTAAAGCTGCTTTTACTTATTCAGCATTCCCTGTGTTAACAGGACCTCTCTTAGTAATGCTCATGTCAATCATGTTTGGCCTTGCTTATTACAGGTCCATAACTGAACCAATCACTATGGATAGAGAGATGGAGTCTTCTGATTGGCCAGCCTGGGGTGGGTTCTACCTCTGTGAAGATAGAAATTGGGCAGGGGGGAATGATTTGACTCCTAGACCCTCTAAGACCAGATGGGCCCAGAAAAGAGGTCCCTCCTGGGAAGGCAGCTTGACAAACAAAATGGTCCTTCTTGCCATAAATACAATTCTATAAATGCTCCTGAGTAGAATAATACAATGACTCTATAAACAAAAACTAAAAACCAAAATCATGTCTAGTTGCCACACTCAGTCCAAAGTTCAGGATTTCTGGGTGATGCATTTTCCTCTTTCATGAGGTTGCAAAGCAGCCTCTCATGGATTTGGCACCCTATAGCCAAAAGATAAGCTTAACCACCATCACCACCACCCCCAACATACCCAAGACCCAATGACAAAGGGACAACAGGAATACTGCAATAAGTCTCCCATTTGGCAATGAGGAGAAGGAAAAATCAGTGTACCTCCTGGAACACTCCATGTTCTGCATGGTAGGAACAGGGACAGCCCCAGGCAGTCTTCTGGGTCAGCCAACCCAACTTCCCTGCTTCCTACTAATTGCAAGGACACCCCTTGCCTCGGGATTTCCATGGGCACTTCTGAGTAGGATGTAGGGGAAGACTTCCATTGAAGGACTACTTTAGTAGCCACTTCCTTTCAGCATAATTGTTGGGCCTGGGACTTCCCTAGGGTTTGAGCAATCACTATCAGTTTGCCAACATTGGGTGTTTTGGGAAATATAAAATGCTGGAAATCCTAGTGGGAAGCTGTTCTACTTGAGTTCACAAACTCTATTAACTAGTAACTAACCCCAGAAGTCTATTCCTGGTCATGGTCCTTGAACTGGACTTGCCCTTGTGGTTTTTGACTCAAAGGTAAGCACTGCCCTTTGGCCTTGTATTCAGATTGAGGGCTCCCGTCTAGACTTACAGTGGGAAACTGAGCTAATCTGATACATACCTCCAGTCTGCATCCTAGTGCATGATGGGAAAAGAGAATTTATTAAGTCCAGTTATAGGTAGATCTAGGGGTGGATCCAGCTACTGGTTTAGCTAGATTGTGAGGCTCAAATATACTCTCAAGGCTCTATCTCTTCTTCTTTCTCAGATCTTAGCATGGCCTCATGCTAAATGAGGCTGTGTCCATATGATGGGAAAGATAGCCTCTGGAAGCCTCAGATTCATACCCTCTCAATTTAGCAAATAGTTAAGAGACCATCTCTCTTCCCATATCAATCTCAGGCAATTCTCTAGCTCATTTGAATTGTGTGACCATCCCTGTAGTCATGTAAGTGGGACACTTTGGCCAGCTTGAGCCAGGTGCCCACATCATTGTGATGTGAGTAAAAGATGTGGCTGGGCACCATGATTGGCAGTTCTGTAGGGACTATATGGAGTGGAATGAAATGTTTCAAAGGAAGAGATACTGGGTAGACATAGACAACAAATGTCCACAATAGAGGGGTCAAGAGAAAATGAGGGTCAAATAGTGGGATAAAGCATAGGAAGTAACTCTGCAAGAGTTCCTGAACATATTACAAGGGACCTCCAATCTGACTTTGAATTTCCTGATGATAAAAGCCAAGAGGGAAACACGGTCAGTGGTGCAAACCAGATGCCAGCTGAGGTCTCCAGGCCCAGGGGATGTCCAAAGCACGCTCCAAGTTTCCTTCTTTTTCCCTGCAGGCTTACTTTCTCAGGGTTCATGATCCCACAAGGGGGATCTGTTCCACACCATATGGCTTCCAGATGTGAAGCTTACCTTTCCTTTGACTTCAACAAAAGATTCCCCTCCCACAAAGTAGCTAGTGAAGATGTTTACAGGAAAACAAAGTTGGATGGAGGGTGGCCTTCAAATGTCCTTTGGCTCCTGTGGTAGGCTACACTGTGCTCCCCTCAAAACTTAAAAGTTGAGGTCCTGACCCCCAGGACCTTGGAATGTGACTGTATTTGGAAATAGCATCTTTAAAAGCAAAGTTAAAATAAAGACGTTTGGGTGGGCCCTAATCCAACGTGTCTGGTGTCTTTATGGGAAGAGGAGATTAGGACACAGAGGGAAGGGCGTTTGAAGACACAGGGAGAAGATGGCCATCTTGCAAGCCAACGAGAGAGGTTTTAGAAGAAACCAACTCCACTGACACTTTGAATTTGGACCTCTAACCTCCAGGACTGCAAGAAAATAAATCTCTGTTGTTTAAGCCGCCCAGTCTACAGGGCTAGTTATGGTGGTCCCAGCAAACTAACAGCCCCTGTGCCATGGGTTGTCACCTTACTCGCCACCTCACAGACACCTCTTCCCATTCCTACCCTGGCTCCTCTCCTCCTTCTCAGAAGTCAAAATCCCCCTCTTTGTTTCAGTCTGCGCCTTATCTTGAGTTGCTTGGTCTTTAAAACACCCAATTCTTGGGCTTCTACCCCTATGCCTCACAGCTTATCAAAATATTTTCCCAAACAAGGACTGCCTCCTAAGAAGAACTCTGCTACCAGCAATTAGGATTGAAACAGTTCCCCTCATTTTAGCACTGTGCTTGTGATGAAGACAATCCCTGTGTTAGACTAGTGTCCCTACGATCCTCATGTAAGGAAACTGAGTCATGATCAGGGCATCCACTACAACATGCCCACAATAAACCCAACCATCTGAAATACATGGCCAAGGGCCTAGCACCCAAGAGCAGTGATAATGAAAGCAAGTGTGGTACTTTGAGGGAAAGTCAGTATTAAAAAAAAAAAAAAAGGAGTCCAGGAGCATAGCCTTTGGTAGTCTGGCTCAGTCAAATCTAAAGAAGATATCCTGCATATTCTTCAGTTTATCCTCTATGAACATTATTTCTCAAGGGTTAAGATTAAGGTTGGCAGCAGGGATTCTAAAAACCTAACAAGGCCATGCACACTGGCATTACTATTGTAGATTTTAGCAAGTCTATATAATTTTAAAATCAACCAATCTGTTGATAGAACAAAATACTATTATTATGCCCATTTTACATTGGGGGAAATTGAGACTCAGCATGGTTGAGTAAGGTCAAGGTCAGAGTCAAAGTTTATACTCTGGTCTATTTGATGCGGAAGTCTCAAAACTTCTAACATTGAGTTCTTGATCTCATTCCTACTTAGTTTGAAAAGCATACATATTGTGGTTAAGAGCAGAGATTGGCTTCAAATCCTGGCTTTATAATTTAGTAGATTTTGTGTTAGTTACTTAACCATTCTGTGCTTTATTTTCCTGAAATGTAAAGTGAAGATAATAATACTATTTGTCTCATAAGGTTGCTGTGATATTAACTGAGCTTAGAACAAGGTCTGTCATGTAGTAGGTAATCGATGCACTATTATTACTGTTCTTTAGTTAGAGCTTCTTACCTCTGTTTTATCTTTAGCAATAGATATGTAATAAGCACTTACTCTAATGCTAAACTCAGCCCCTGCCTTCAAGCTGCCCTAGTGGGGGGCGGGGAGATAACCGAGTCAACAGCCGGGGTACTGTAACCCCAATGTGGGCGATAAGTACTACAATAGAGGCAACAGGCTTCAGAGAACAGAACAGCCAACTGCCTAGGGGAGGAGAAGTTCACAGAGTAAACACGTTTGCTCCGGATCTAGGAGAATGAGTAATGATTTCCCAGGAGAGGAATCATCATCAGGAGCTGGTGGTGGGTGGTGGTAGGGGAGGTAGAGCCATTCCAAGCAGTTTGAAACAAAGGGTGTTTGGGGCTGGAGTATAATGGCAGGGATCAGAGATGGTTTTCAACTGGAGGGATGGCTCAGACTGGTGTCTTAAATAGTTCTGGCCAGCATAGGTGGGAAGGTGATGGGTAGGATAAGGGAGGCTGGCTAGGTATCTGTTGTCTAGAAAGATTCCATTCAGATCCCAACATGCTTGGGTGTGAGTTCTCTGGGAACTCAGATAGGCTGAGCATACCAGACTGTGGGGAGGAGCGGGAAGGTTCCACCCTGGGCGGCAAGGCACAAGCTCCTGGGCTTGTCCAATCTGCCTCAGTTTACCCTTTGAGGGATGTAACGCCTCGAGAGAGAGCACAGAGGCTTAGTGAGTCCTGAGGCTGGCATGAGTGAGAGAAGGATCAAATCATCTGCCCTGAGCTTTGGAGCCCAACTCAAGAGAGCTGAATGAAATTTGCAGCTCTTTAGCGAAAACAATCCACCTAAAGATGGCTGCCACGTTGCTGATAAGACCGGGGAGTTTCCTACCTGGCAGCCAGGATGTGTCCTCTCAAAGTTTCACTGGACCCTCCAGTAGAAACTAACATGAGATCAACAAGAGCCTCGATGTGCAGGTCCTCCTTTCCCTCAGCAGAAATGTTTTGTGATAACCAAGGAATATAGAAGAGTGAGAACAGTTGGGGGAGTTTTCAGACTTACAGTACATAGTAAAGTAGTAAAGTTTCCAAGAAATCCTGCTGTTGGGAAATAATCTGGTAAAACGCTGCTAAATCAAAGAAAGGAAGGAAAAGAAGGAGGGCAAGAAAGAAGCTTCATCCTCAGGAGCCATAAGTGGGCAGCCAGCACCAGCCCCCATCATCCTAAGCACACCCCCAGCCTGACACCTGACCTTGGAGCTTCCAGGTCCACTGGGTCTGACCTCTCATGATCCTGAAGGAGTCTTTGCCACCCTTTGCTGGCTAGCCTCTTCCTGACACAGCTTTCCTTCTGCTGGATCTGCCCTGGCCCAATCTGGTGTCTTCTCTCAGGCTGAGTAAACTGAGCCAACCTCCAGGGTGCCCCTTTCACTTTGGCCAGCATCCATACCATACCAGTTAACCTCACCTTCTTGTTATTCAGCTCGTTCCTCTGGACACTGGAATGCAGTGACCAGTAAGGGGCCTCAAGATGAGCCTAGTGGCACCTATGCTACTTGGTGGCTTAGACCTAAAGAAGCCCCTCTCCAGGGCTGGCTGTGCAAATACAGCTGCTTATCATGAGGGTCCTTTCTCTCATGTCTTTTCTTTCTTTCCAAAGCACCAAGCACAGAGCCAAGCACATAGGACGTGTCTCACGAACACCATTTGGAATGAAAATGTTTGCCACAGATCACTACCATCTTTTTTTTTTTTTTTTTTTTGGTAGAGTCTCTGCTTCACGTGTAGGGGGAGCCCTCCATTGGAAGTGGGGGGCATTTGGTGGTGGCCATGCTTTGATGTGAGGGTTGAGCCCCAGGACCTGTGGTGAGGAGCCAAGGAAGGAAAAGAAAGGTACTTCCACGTCCTTGTTCCCTTGTTCTATTGTCTTCTACGCTTCCATGGGCACATGCTTCTGAGATGCCTCCCTCCTGTTCCACAAACACCTCTGAGGTCTCCTGGCCCATGGATCTGTTCTCCTGGGAACTCCTGGTGTCCGTGGCTGGTCACTTTGGGTCCCGGATGGAAAATGCCAAGAGGGGCTGTAAGAAATGACTGCTGATTCTTGGCTTTACTTTTGTGCCTGGTCACGTGAGCCACATGGACCATCCACTTTCTACCCAGAGTCACAGATTGTTGCTCCAACATTCTATAAAACCCCATGGGATGTGGAAGGGTAATAACAATGTGCACCTAGTAGGCATGGCTGCTTGGGAGCCTCTGTCATTGCACAGTTTCCCTCATTCCCCCACTGCTGCCATCTGAGGTATTATTGCCTCCATTTTTTTTTTAATTTATTTTTTTTGAGAGAGAGAGAGAGACAGCGCGAGCAGGGGGAGGGTCAGAGAGAGAGGGAGACACAGAATCCGAAGACAGGCTCCAGGCTCTGAGCTGTCAGTCAGCACAGAGCCCGACGCGGGGCTCGAACCCACGAACCGTGAGATCATGACCTGAGCCGAAGCCGGACGCTTAACCGACGAGCCACCCAGGCGCCCCTATTGCCTCCATTTTTAAAAGCGAGGAAAGTGGGGCACCTGGGTGGCTCAGTCGGTTAAGCATCTGACTTGATTTCAGCTCAGGCCATGATCTCACGATTCATAGGATTGAGCCCCCACATCGGGCTCTGTGCTGACATTGCGGAGCCTGCTTGAGATTCTCTCTCTCCCCCACTCTCTCTCTCTACTGCTCCCCTGCTCATGCTCTCTCACTCAAAAATAAATAAATAAATACACTTTAAAATATGAATAAATAAATAAATAAATGTGAGGAAAGCAACCTGGAGAGGCCAGGGACTTGCCCAACACCACACAAACAGAGCAGCCTTTGTGTTTCTGGATCAAATGCTCTTTCCACACAGACTGCACCACGCGGGTGTCAGGAGGGATGGGAGTGTGTCATGCTCTCTGGACACACAGGCCTTCCCAATGGTGTCCCTTTCTCCTTCCCTCCTGGACAGAGCAACACAAGCTTGCTGTCCTGTTGGCATAAGGCTCACTGTACTTGAGTTTGAGGCAAGGAGATTCAAGGCAGCCATGATAAATATTGTCCACCCGTGTTTTTGAGGAAGGGCACCCAAAACCTGTGGTATTCTTGGCAAAGTGGAGTACGGGGAGGCAGGTGCGAGGGGACCTGTGCGGGGGGGGGCTATCCTTGCCTTGGGGAGTTTAATTAGCTCCTGTTCTGAAGTGTGCGGGCAAAAGTGCGCATTAAAGATAAACACCTATAAGTAAACAGTAGTTCCATTTGTACAGCTAGGAACTCGCAGAGGGCCAAGTTCTTGTTTTTCAACATAGTTTCAGGTCAACGGCAATTGTAACTCTCATCACTGCCCCCAGGTTAAATTCCATGGCTTCTTTAGCCCTGGAACAAAGCTCTGGCTTTCAGACTTCCCAAGGTCACCATAATTAATGTCTTTCTGTCTGCATTTTTTCCCCCTGCTGTCTAAATTTGAGGGCTACGTCTGGCATGCCCGTCTCCTTGCTTAGATTTAACTCACATTCGCTGGCACGGTGTTAGGGGTTGTTACCTACACGGTCTCATGAAATTCTCCCAGCCAGCCCATAACATTGGTTCCTTCTCTCAATGTCAGAGATGAGGCATCTGAGTTTTCAGGTGGTTAGGTTGTTTGTCCCAGGTCACCAGGCAGCAAGTAGTACCCCCAGTGCTCTCCATATGCTGACATATATGATGTAAGCCCATCCGGGGTCAGAAGCTTTCCAAACCCCACTTAAAGCATCAGTTGTCTTGTTTATGTTTTTCTCACAACGACCCCACAGCCTCAACCATACCTTTCAAGTTACTCAATTATTCATACGGCTGGGTTTACCAGTCTGGGTCTCCTTTTTAAGGACTGACCTTCCCCAGTGTCCCTCCTGCACCTCTGGGACAAGGAGCTTCATCGCAGACTATAAAGGCCCTGTGAGGCTCTGTGAACAAGAGTCTATTCCTTCTGCCTCAAACATTCCTCCCTTTATATCAGCTCTCCCTACTCTAATAGATGAAAATAGCTATAGATTTTTTTTACTTAATAGGTTTTCTCATCCCAATTTTCTGGTAGCAGTTTTCTTCCTTTTTTCCCCCCTTTGGGGAACTTCCTCTCCCCTAGCCCTAATTCTCACCTGTCCATCTGGTTCTCCTCCATCCCCTGGCAGCCGAGGAGAGATGTGTGACTGAAATTTGGCCAATCAAAGGACCCGATCCCTCAGACCATCATGATTGGTTCAAGGATGAGTGTGTGACTTGGTCCAATGATTACAAGTTTTTCTTCTTCAAACAATGATGCAATGACTCAATCCCAGTGTATTGGGACTGACATCTTTTTTCATTTGTCCAATTATTCCCATAGGATAAATAGCTGGCTTGAAATTGCCAAGTCATGTATTTGTGCATTTTCAATGTTGGCATGTTTTGTGAGGTTGCCCTCCAGAAAAGCTGTCCCAAATTTATACCACCCCAGCAACATGTGAGAGTTGGTTCTGCACACCCCAGGAACACCTGGTGTTGTCAATCTTTAAATATTTGCCGTCTGAAAAGTAAAGACAGCTGTTGAAATCTGTTCCCAGTTTTGGTTCTCTTCTTGGGTCATGCTCCCACATGCCTGTCCTAAAGTTACCTACCCCTGGCCTTGCTTCTAAACCTCTTGCCTGGTCCTTCATCCAACTTTATTGGTCTTCTTGTATCCCATCCTCACTGTACTAGACTGGGAAAAGAGTCTTTACCTTATACGTCTCCCTTTTCCCCCTAGCTCCTTGTGGCTGCTAAGAACAGTTTGGAACCCAACAATTATGTTTTGAATGAATGAATGAATGAATGAAAACCTTTCTATGACCCTCCCATTTCCTGTTCAGTTCTGAGTAGTGTCATGTAGTTAGGTGAGTGTTAACCTGAAGAGAGAAATGCCCAAGAATATCAGATTTCAGGAATCCACCCACAAACACATATGCTGAGTTCCATCTCTGAACTGTAATGACTTATTTTCCTGTGATCGCTTATGTCCAGTCAGATCCCTTCATCTCTAAGTGACATATTTGTTCAAGGAGATGTCAAACTCCCCTTGGAGCATTTCTCCCATCCCATCAATCCACCAACACTGCAGGATCAAGTTCAGTTTTCCATTTCTGTGACCCTGAGTTGGGACTGTACGTGGAATCTGGAAAAATAATTAGCATTTGTTGAGTGCTCACTGTTTGCCAGACTTTGTGCTAGGCATTTTAAATACTTCATTAGTCACATTCTTCATGGTCCCTGTGATGTCCACAGGCTTTTCTACAGGGAATTTCCACCCCAGTTATTCCCAAAGGGGACATGGGCTTCAGGAACTGGTTGGCTGCTGTGCCTTACGCCTCAACTTTTATTTATCAGTCAAGTATTGTCTTTAAAATTTCAGTCTTCTACGTTTCTTATGGGGTCTACCCTTGGCTGTTTCATCTTTCTGTGTGGAGTAAATGGGATTCTTTTTCTGTGATGCTGGGAAATTCGCTGTTGTTTGTTTATGAGAACATGATTTTTGTGTGTTGATTTTGTATTTGGCCATTTTTCTAAACATTCTCACATTTATTAGTTTTTTAATATTTTAATGTTCATTTTTAAATTTTGATTATTTTTTTAATTTTCTAAGTAGACAATATCTTTAAGTAGTAAGTCTTGTAATAGACAAGATGATGATATTTTAACAATTTTTAGAGAGGTAATTCACAGACTATACAATTTACCCATTTAAAGGGTACGATTCTATTGCAGAAAAAAGAAAAAAAAATAAAGGGTACGATTCAAATTTTTTTAGCATATTCACAGAGTTGTGCAACCATCATCATGATTAATTTTAAGGCAATAAAAGGCAATTTTAAGATTCTTTTTTTTCTTCCTAACTGAATTGGTTAGGATCACTAGTAGACTCATTAATAGTAATGGTGATGGTGGGCAACTTTGTCTTGTTCCTGATGTTTCTCGAATGTCTGATTTTTCACCACTGAATAGGATGTTTACTAACAGTTTTTGGTAGTTAGACTTTATCAGGTAAGAAAGTTTCCTTCTACTTCTAGCTTGCTAAAAATTTTATGTTCTTATTTAGAAATAGGCACACATTTTATCAAATTCATTTATCAAGGCATTTATTGTGATGGGAATAATCTTTTCTTCCTTTTAATCTATTAATGTAGTTAATATAATGTATTAATATACATTCGTTAATATAATGTATTAATTAATATAATATAATTATATACAATATATAATTATATAATATAATTATTAATATACATTATATAATGTATTAATTAATTACATTAATAGATTCTCTGCTTAAAAACCATCTTTGCTGGTACACCTGGGTGGCTCAGTTGGTTAAGCATCCAACTCTTGATTTCAGCTCAGCTCATGATCCCAGGGTTGTGGGATAGAGTCTGCTTCAGGCTCCATGCTGAGAGGGGAACCTGCCTGGGATTCTCTCCCTCTCTGTCTCTCTCTCTCTCTCTCCTTTGCCCCTCTCCCCAGCTCACATACCCTCACTCTCTCTCTCTCTCTCTCTAAAAAAAAAAGAAAAGAAAGAAAAGAAAAGAAAAAACAAAACAAAAAAACCATCTCTGTAGTCTCTATGTGTAATCCTTTAAAAACACCACTGGATTCAATTTGCTGATAATCTCTTTAAAATGTTGGGCCTTTAACTTTTTAGTGTAATTATCTCAGAGTTTTCCTTCCTTCTTTTTTTGGTTTCTTTCCTTTTTTTTTACTGTGCTGTGATGAACCAGGGTCACACTTTTCTCAGGTTGTTTCCAAGTACTGAGGAAAGTACAAGGCCCTGCTGTGTCTGCTCAATGTGGGACTCCTCTAATGGGCAGTCACTGTTCTGGAACATTCTCATTGGGCTGGGAAAGATTTGATCAGATCTGCATCCTGGTCTGATAACTTCCTCTGCCCAACCTAGATGCCACCCTTTGTTTCTCTTTCACAAGTGTTGTTACCCAAAAATCTGTTTACCCTCCTAACTCTAGTTGGCTTCCCATTGCACCTTTGACACAGGGGCTATCTTTCCAGCTTGGCATCTAAACTTGTTGGGGTGCCTGGGTGGCTGAGTCGGTTAAGCGTCCAACTTCAGCTCAGGTCATGATCTCACGATTTGAGTTCAAGCCCCACATCGGGCTCTGTGCTGACAGCTCAGAGCCTGGAGCCTGCTTCAGATTCTGTGTCTTCCTCTCTCTCTGCCCCTCCCCTGCTTGCGCTCTGTCTCTCAGTCTCTGTCTCTGTCTCTCTCAAAAATAAATAATAGACATTAAAAAAATTAAACTTGTAGACTTATGTTTTTACACTCTGGAAGGATATATGTACCATGCCCATGTTTAATCAGGTCCTTGAAAATCAGATGTAATTCAACAATACAACCATCTGAGCCTGGTTTTGGTTTTTTGTTAAAGGGAAAGAACTTTGACAACAGTTTGAATTTCTTCTGTGTTTATTGGCCCATTCAGATTTTCTGAATATTGGTAGACAAATACTGGTAATTTGCATCTTCTTAGAAAATTCTGTATTTTAACCTAGATTAAGGGGAAGGAGGGAAAAGAGGGAAAGGGAGGGAGACAAAGCACGAGAGACTCTTGAATACTGAAAACAAACTGAGGGCGGAAGGGGGAGAGGGAGAGGGGAAGGGGGGTAATGGTCATGGTGGAGGTCACTTGTGGGGAAGAGCACTGGGTGTTATATGGAAACCAACCTGACAATAAACTATAAAATTAAAAAAATAAAAAAAAATAAAAAAAAATTTTATTAACATTAATTTATTTTTAGTAATTTTTTGAATGATTTAAAATCTCAATAGTTGTGTTTCCTGTTTCATTTTTTTAAATGTTTATTTATTTTGAGAGAGAGAGAGAGAGAGACTGTGAGCATGTGTGAGTGGGGTAGGGGCAGAGAGAGAAAGAGAGAGAATTCCAAGCAGGCTTCACACTCAGCACTGAGCCCAATATGGGCCTCGATCTCACAACCATGAGATCATAACCTGAGCCAAAAACAAGAGTCAGACACTCAATCGACTGAGCCACCCAGGCACCCTTCCCTTTTCATTCAAATGTTAATTATTCTTTAAATTTTTATTCATATATCTTAATTATAAGATGTAATTAGATTTGTCTATAGTAATGGTCCTTTCAAAGATCAAGATGGTGTTTTATTAATCAAGATTATTTTTGTATGTGAGTATTCCACCTCATTAAATTCTGCTAATTTTTATACTCCATCCATTTCATTTCTTTGGATTTATTTTGTTGATCTTTCATTCTAGCTTCTTGATTTTAATGTTGCCTTCATTTATTCTGAATTCTTCTTGTTTCTAATAAATTTCCCCTGAGTCCACTTGGATCAGGTCCCATTAGCCCCTGAAAACAAAGTCTCAGGGTGCCTGGGTGGCTCAGTCGGTTAAGCGTCTGACTTCAGCTCAGGTCATGATTTCACAGTTCGTGGGTTTGAGCCCCACGTCAGGCTCTGTGCTGACAGTTCAGAGCCTGGAGCCTGCCTCAGATTCTGTGTCTCCCTATCTCTCTCTACCCCTCCCTGCTGATGCTCTGTCTCTGTCTCAAAAATAAACATTAAAAAAATGTTTTAAATAAAAAATAGAAAACAGAGTCTCATTTTGGTGTATTTCAAGTTTATAATTTCCTTTTTAACACAGGAGTTACTTTAAAAGAGGCTTTAAAATTTCCAGTGAACAGATTTTTATTTTACTACTTCTTGTGTGTCGTTTTGCATCTTAATTTCTAATTTGATTGCATAGAGACCAAATAATCAGATTTGTGTGCTTTTTGGAATTTACTGGGATTCCCTTTGTGGTCAGATACATGACTAATTTGTAAAAGGGTCATGGGTGTCTGGAAAAAAATGAATCCTCTCTTCACTGGGTACAATGTGTTATTTATGTATATTAGGTATATTTCAGAACTCTATTGTGCCTTGCACTGAAGCAAATGACTATCTTTTTAGTGGACTTTAGCTTTTATCAATATGAACTAATCCACGTTTGCTATAATTCTTTCTATTTTATTTTATTTTTATTTTGGTAAAATACACATAACATAAAGTTTGCCGCTTTAACCATTTTTAAGTGTACAGTTCAATGGCCTTCAGTCTTTAAGTACATCACATGTTGTGCAACCATCACCACCATCTACCCACAGAACTCTTCATCTTGTAAAACTGAAACTCCGTACACATTAAGTAACAACTCGCCATTGTTCTTTCCTCCCTGCCCCTCCACAACTTCCCCTCAACTTTCTATCTCTATGAGCCGGATTATTCTACGATCCTCATGTGAGTGGAATCATACAACATTCATCCCTTTGTGACTGGTTTATTTCACTCACATAATGTCCTCAAGTTTCATCTATGTTGTTGCATGTAACAGAATTTCCTTCCTTTTCAAGGCTGAATCTTGTTCTGCTGTGTATATATTGTTGTTTATCTGATCATCTGCTGATGCACACTTGAGCCGCTTTCCTTTTAGCTACTATGAATAATGCTGCTGTGAACATGGGTGTACAAATATCTCTTTTGAGTCCCTGCTTTCAATTCTTTGGGCTGTGAACCTAGAAGTGGAATTGCTGGATCATATGGTAATTCTATTTTTAATTTTTTGAGAAAGCATCATCCTATTATCCGTAGTGGCTACACCATTTTCCATTCCCACTAACAGTGCACATGGGTTCCAATTTCTCCCCATCCTCGCTGACACTTGGTGTTTTCTATTTTGTGCGTTTTGTTTATAGTAGCCATCCTAATGGGTGTGATGATTTTTGAATTATTGTTTCTGATTTTATAGTTATTCTGTAACATATGATACCTATTTAGGAGGTGTCTATTTCCCTCTACCTTTGTTTTCAAACTTTCTACATAATTTTCTTTTAGATATACCTTTTTGAAATAGGATATAACTTATTTTTTTTCTTTTTATTAACCTAAACTGAATCTAGGTCTTGTAGTGCCTAATTTAACCTATTCATGGGTACTCTGATTACTTACAAAACCAGACTTATCCTTGTATGTCGTTTTTATGTTCTCTATCATACTTTCTTCTTCTTTTTGTTTCTACCTTTTCAGTTGATCAGTTTTTCTGTATTCTATTGTTTTTCTTTATTTGTATTTTTTAAATAATTTTTTTTGGTTTATTTATTCATTTTGAGAGAGAAAGAGAGCAGGGGAGGGGCAGGGAGAGAAGGAGAGAGAGAGAGAATCCCAAGCAGGCTCCGCACCATCAGCATGGAGCCCGAAATGGGACATGAACCCACAAACCATAAGATCATGACCTGAGCCGAAACCAAGAGTAGGCATTTAACTGAGTGAGCCACCCAGGCACCCCTCCACTGTTTTTCTTATTGTGGGTTAGAAATTATACATTTTATATCTACTCTTTTGGTGGTTACCATTAATTTTTGAAAACATATTTAAACATAATCTTCTAAAGTATTTTGAATAAATTCAGATCAGAAGTTAGCAAACTATTGCCTGTGTGTCAAATCCAACCCACCATCCACCTTTGTACCTCCTTCAGGCTAAGAATAATTTTTATGTTTTTAAGTAGTTTATGTTTCAAGTAGTTGAAAATAAATCAAAAGAAGAAAAATTATTTTGTGACACATGGAACTTCTATAATTCAAATTTTGGCATACATAAATGGCGTTTTATTGGAACACAGCCAAAGTTTTTTGCTTACATATTGTCTATAGCTACAATGGCAAAGCCTAAAATGTTTGCAATTGGCCCTTTACTGAATACATTTGCTGACCTCTGGTCTAGATATACGTCTTCCCCCAAAAAAGATAAGGATTAATACAGATATTAGTGCTTCCTTCAAATCTCCAAATCTTACCCCATGCCACCCCTATGTTGCATTTGTGATTTCAGTTCTAGAAACTGGAAACAACCCAAATGTCCATCAGTAGGTGAGTGGGTAAGCAAATTGTGGTGTTTCAATACAATGGAATGCTACTCAGCAATTAAAAAAAAAAAAGAACTATTATTGAAACATACACATCTGAAAGCGTGGTGCTAAGTGTAAGAAACTAAATGCAAAGGCTACATACTGTATGATAATATTTACATGACATTCTAGAGAAGGCAATCTATAATGATAGTAAGCAGATCTGTGCTTTCCAAGGGCCAAAGTTAGGGGAATGGTGATTGGCTCCAAAGAAGCATGGAGAACATTTTGGGGTGATAGAAATATGTTTTTTCATGTGGTACTTATACAACTGCATACGTTTGTCAAAATTCACCCAATTGTATACTTTAAATTGGTGAGTTTTATTGTGTATAAATTATACCTCAATAAAGCTAATTTTAAAAGCCTGTTCTGCACTCATCATCAGGGAAATACAATCAAAACCACTCTGAAATACCACCTCATACCTGTCAGAGTGGCTAAAATGAATAAATCATGAAACAACAAAATGCTGGCAAGGATGTGGAAAAACAGGAACACTGTTGTACTGTTGGTGGGAATGCAAACTGGTGCAGCCACTCTGGAAAACAGTGTGGAGGTTCCTTAAAAAATTAAAAATAGAATTACCCTATGACCCACCAATAGCACTGCTAGGAATTTATCCAAAGGATATAGGAGTGCTGATTCATAGGGCAATATGTACCCCAATATTTACAGCAGCTCTATCAACAATAGCCAAATTATGGAAAGAGCCCAAACGTCCATCAACTGATGAATGGATAAAGAAGATGTAGTATGTATATACAATGGAATACTACTCAGCGGTGAAAAGGAATGAAATCTTACTATTTACAACAATGTGAATGGAACTAGAGGGTATTATGTTAAGTGAGATAAGTTGGTCAGAGAAAGATATCATATGTTTTCACTCATATGTGGAATTTGAGAAACTTAACAGAAGACCATAGGGGAAGGGAAGGGGAAATAAGTTACAAACAAAAGGAGGCAAATCATAAGAGACTCTTAAATATAGAGAACAAATTGAGGGTTGATGGGGGTGGGGGATTGGGAGGGGCAGGGAAATTGGGAGATAGGCATTGAGGAGGGCACTTGTTGGGATGATCACTGGGTGTTGTATGTAAGGGATGAATCATGGAATCTACTCCCAAAGCCCAGATTACACTGTATACAATGTAAGGTAGCTAACTTGACAATAAATGATTTTAATTAATTTATTTATTAAAAAAATTTTTAAATTGTATTTATTATTTTTTTTAAAATTGTTTTAAAAAATAAATAAAAAATAAAAAGGCTGTTCTGGAAAAAACTACTCTTTGGTGGGAAAAAAAATCTATGATGAGAAGGAGCATGTGAGAAATCTTTGAGGTGAGAGTAATATTCTATATCTTGATGGGGAGGGTTACATTACACAATTTAATGCATTTGTCAAAAATCAGCTATCCTATGCTCGAGATTTATGCATTTCATTATATGTAAATTTTACATCAAAGAAAATGTACCAAATATTGAACTGTAGTTAATAATATGCATGCTTGAACATTTAAGGGCAAGTACACAGATGTCTGTAATTTACTTTGAAATATATAAAAAATAATATGGATAAATGAATGGCTAGATGGATAGACACATGGTAAAGCAAGTAGAATAAAGTATTAATGGTAGAATCTAGGTAGTGAGTGTCCTTGATAAAATATAAGTACCTGTCGATACAAAGTGGTTGCATGTACAAGATATCTGGACCCAGTTTTAAATTATCTCATATATAAAGAAATAACTTTAAAATATTTTCATCTAGGGTCGCCTGGGTGGCTCAGTCGGTTAAGCGGCCGACTTCAGCTCAGGTCATGATTTCACAGTTCGTGGGTTCGATCCCCATGTCAGGCTCTGTGCTGACAGCTCAGAGCCTGCTTCTGATTCTGTGTCTCCCTCTCTCTCTGACCCTCCCCCGCTCACCCTCTGTATCTCTCTCTCTCAAAAATAAACATTAAAAATTTTTTTAAATATTTTCATCTAAGGCACTAACTGTGCTTATCTTTCCTTCTTCAAAAGCCAGGGAAAAGACATGGTGGGACCTGTGTACCTGCCTAGTTTGAGCCAGCAGCTTACCTAGTCCTTCCTATTTTTGAGGCCCTGCTATCCCTGTTGATATTCTGTGGGGTCCCTTCCTTCCTAAGCCTGAGAGAATTACAGGAGTCTAAGTACTCTCCTGGGATCTGGTTTATTGCTGGAACCCTGGCAGTGTGAGAAACTTCTGGAACCTCAGTTGCTGCCAAAGCCCTAATGGAAAAGTAGTAGAGTCCTGATATGTTAGCTCTGGAAGGGCCCTAGTCACCACTTCACAGATATGTTTTCACTCATATGTGGAACTTGAAAAACTTAAGACCATTGGGGAAGGGAAGGGAAAAAAAAATAGTTGCAAACAGAGAGGGAGGGAGGCAAACCATAAGAGACTCTTAAATAGAGAGAACAAACTAAGAGTTGATGGGGGGAGCAGGGGAGAGGGGAAAATGGGTGATGGGCATTGAGGAGGACACTTGTGGGGGTGAGCACCGGGTGTTGTATGTAAGTGATGAATCACAGGAATCTATCCCCAAAACCAAGAGCACGCTGTATACACTGTATGTTAGCCAACTTGACAATAAATTATATATTTTTAAAAAGAATAAATGTTAAAAAAAAATAAAAAGAAAGAAAAGAAAAAAAAAACAGGTACAGACAGGGGAAGTGGCTTGCTTCAGCCCACACAGGGCTGTGGTAGCAGACCCAGTACTATGCCCCAAGCCTCCTTGCTCCCGGCCCTATTTGGGCCGCAGCCAATCTGATGGTTTCCTGAGAGGCACTAAGGGGAGGAGTCCCATGATTTGTGAGGTGGTAATAGCCTTGTTGTGAGGAGACCTGAGTTCAACCCCCCGGCTCTGTGACCTTGGGCAAGTTACTTAATCTCTTAGATCGACTTTCCTCAGGGGTACCATAAAAATAATAATATCTTCCTCCTGGGGTGTTGTGAGGTTTAAATGGAACATTGTCTTTGGAGCAGTTAGCACAATGTCTGGACCCAGTAAGCACTCATTCCACAGAAGCTGTGTTATAATTGTTACCAGTAAGTGTGCTGTTCTGTGAGTCTGCGAAACCAGATTTTGGCTCCGGTGCTACATTTACTAGCTGTGACTGTAAGCTTCACAACAGTCCCCAAGGAAGTAGTCTTTTCCATATTTTACAAATAAGGAAACTGATATGCATGTCCAACCTCAGGTCTTCAGATCTGGATCGAACACAAATATTGTTTTCTAATAATCCTCTTGGCAGTTAGGTTCTCAGCAAAATGACCATTCAGCCATCCATCTGTCATTTTCTCAAACGCCTTCAGCTTAAGATGTTCATGGTACCAAGGGGTGATGTTCAGGGTGGCATCTCGTCAACCCCATCATATGCATCATCTGGGAGCTCATCAGAAATGATGATTTTGGCCCCCACCCCTACCCAGAGCTACTGAAACAGAGTGTCTGGAGGTGGGGGCCAAGGATCTGTTTCAGCAAGCTCTACAAAGTAGAGAAGTGCTATTCTAAGGAACCAATAAGAGGGAGGTTAGTGGAGAGTTCCATTGGATTTGATTAGATCTTGTAATGATCAGGTTCAGGGTGGCGCATCTGCGGCATGGAATGTTCGACCTATGAAGAGTAAACCTCCTAGTAGCATTTCTGCTTTATCTTTTTTATGCTAATGTTATGCTTGTCTCCTTCCTAGCCTTGAGCTGCATTGCAAAGGTCCCCATAGTTCCCAGGCCCCAGGAAAGGGAGCATAAAGGCAGAACATTGACCTCTCCACGCTATCACTGACTGACGTCTCATCTAGGACCTCCTCAAAAGTGCTTGCAAAGTCTCGCCCTGGGAGTTTTTTCTTTTCATCTCATTGGAGCTCATAAGGTATGAGGTTATGAGGTTTCTGCATACATTCAAAAGCCAGGGGGGTGGTTTGTGAGGCTTCAACCATATCTTCAACCATATCTTCAACCATAGCCATGAGCCACCATGGCTGAGACTGTGCTTGGAGGAACCAAATAAAGCTCCCTGATCCCACAGGAAGCTGCAAGATCAACCACGCATTTTCTCAACCACAACCACCTCCATATGCTGTGGTCTAAAAACTCATCATGTATTACCAAAATGTATACTGGTAGAAGTCTCAAAGCCAAGTCAAGTCCAGACAATGGCTTGCTGGAGGGAGGTGGGGTTTGGGGTGGGAAAGAGGCTTGGAGAAGCTTCTGATGACACATCGCCCTGGCCAGACCCAGCTCCCCTCACTGTCTTCATCTCTGTTTTATTTACATCTTGTTATTACACCTCCTGCTTCTTATCATTCTCAGTTCAGATGACCTTTAGCCTCCACCATCAGAGGCAGAAACTATCTCATCTCTTAATAAAACTTGATCCCTGGCAAGGAAAACCCTTCCCAATCTGGCCCCCTGCCCAGCAGGTTCCAGTGCCAGGGTGTGGATGGTACAAGTTTAAGTTATATAATAGATCATCAGTAGAGTTGCACTTAATAATTGCCAAGGAGCTTCTGAACACACCACTTGCAGGAGAAAAGAAGCAAGGTAGAGCTTTGTAGCTGAGCAGAGACAGGGCATGGGCCGGATATGGGGGCTGATGTTTCTCTTAGGACCAGAGGCCCAAGGTCCTAAGGGCCAGAGGAATTTTTGCTAGGGCTCAGAAACAACAGCCACCAGGGCATTCATTCCACCAATGTTTACTGGTACTGTTCCAGATTCTGGGTCTATAAAGATGAGTACCAGAGATGGTGGAATACAAGGTGCAGGGAAGGGGGGGGGGTCATGAAAATTATCCTTCATAGAAGGTTAATTCCAAGTATTCTTACACTGGAATTCTTAGCCTTCTTGTCTGCATGCTTGTTTCCTTCTTTCCTCCCCATCCCTTCCTTTGTCCCTCTCCCCTCCCTTTCTTTCTCTCTCTTTTCTTCTTTCTTTCTTCCTCCCTCCCTCCCTTCTCCTTCCTTCCTTCCTTCCTTCCTTCCTTCCTTCCTTCCTTCCTCTTCTTAAGTAATGACAGCTGTCTGGGGAAGACGCCTTAGCCTGAATTGACCTCAATCAGTGCTAACTTCTATGTTTATAAAGGTCACCTGATGACACTGGTGGAAAAAATAGGCAAAGAAATTTAAACACAGAGTTAGTAAGTCTCCCTAGGGATATGACCTCACAATGAAAAGAATTGCATGTTTTTGTAAACAAGGACTTTAAAGGTCATTTTAAAACACAAGCTCTGGAGATGACAAATATATACCTACTGGGTAAATGGAGGAGAAAGACTGTCCCAGTATTATGTGGATGGATAATTGTGGTTTTGGGTAAAATTTCCAAGGTCAGCCTCACATGTGGGTTCAGAAAGTATTATATCATGAACCTCTTAGGCAAAGTGATAATGACATGGGAAACTAAATTAGAGGGGTTGCTTCCCTTGCAGCCTCTAAAGTGAGGCTGCCCTCTTTCTAGCTCATACTCAGGCCCTGGGGAGGGTCAGGGTCCCATTTGCTCTGCATTGCTGCTTCCAAACCATTCTCACTCCTTCCCTCCTAAAATGCCAGTCGGCTGGCCTACTGTCCCTTGGAATTTCATCAAACTATCCATGGACGCTCTCCTTATTGCACCTGCTGACCCCTGGGGCACTTCCTTTTGTTCCTTAAGGACTTTGATCCACTCTCACTTTCTCTGGCACTGTTTTGTCTCCAGCTTTATCTCACAGTGATTTCAATATCCACATAGAAGATCCTCCCCAAGTCCCAGTGTCAGTCCACTCAGGTTGCTGTACCAGATTACCAGAGCTGGGCAGCTTATAAACAACAGAAATCTATTTCTCACAGTTCTAGAGGCTGGGAAGTCCAAGATCAAGGTGGATTGGGTGTCTAGTAAAGCCCTACTTCCTGGTTCATACACTACCTTCTTCTCACTGTGTCCTCACGTGGCAGAAAGGGAAAGGGTCTCTCTGGAGTTTCTTTTATAAGAGCACCAATCCCACTCATGGGCGCCCCACCCTCATCTAATCACCTCCCAAAGGCCCCAGTTCCAAACACCATCACATCAGGGAGTAGGATTCAACATATGAATTTGGAGGGGACACAAACATTTAGTGTGTAGCACCCAGCCTCCAATTCTACGACCTACACATGGAGACCCAGTGACCTCATCCCCTCCACCTCAACCACTCACTTCCATAGACATACCCTGGAACCCATCACTACCATTGACTAGAAAGCACTCCAATGTCTCATTTTCTAGTATCCCATGTTCCAACCACTATGCCCTATTTCTCCAGCTCGCTCCTTCTCTTACACAGACTCCAATAATCCTTCTTCCAATTGAGATATGCAATCTCTGATCCAACCATGTTTTCACTAATAATTAGCCCCTTCATCACTTCATTTCCATCCTTGCCCAGCTTATATTTCTCAGTTTACACTGTTCTAGTTTACAGTTGCATACATCCCAATTCCCTCCATTGCACTTGCCTGAGAGAACCTCACCCATGGCTGACCTGTAAGGCCTAACCAGTAAAAAGATAGAGAAGCAAACAACCAGTGTCTCTTCCTTTATCTCTCATCCGGCTTCTGACATCACTCCACTTCTCTGCTGCCCCTTAGCATTTAAGAGCTGTCCAGTTACTGTCATAATTCCTTTCCTCCCCTTCTTGCTGAAACTCCCTCCCATTGACTTTTGTGACCTCTCTCCCCTCAACAGCTTGTCTCAAGAGGCCTGAGGTCCTCCGATTGCCAAATCTAATGGCAATTCTCAAACCTCAACTTATTAAACCCATTGGCAGCATCTTTGATGGAGTAGATCACTCCATGTTCCTGACACACTCCTGGTTTGGATATGCACTCTCCTTGAATCTCCTCCTACCTCACTGGCCTCTTCTTCTCACATCCTTCTGACCTTGATCATTGGGAGTTCCCCCAAGGTTCAGGCTTTGGACCTTTCCTCTCTAGGACTGAATGATCTTCAGCCCAGATCTCGACCCTGAACTCCAAATTTCTATCTCTTAATTTACAATTTGACCTCTCTACCTGGATATCTAATGGGCATCCTAAACGTAACACCTTCTATTCCTTTGTTGTGGTCCTCCTGATCTTCATCTCAGAAAAGGACAACTTCTTCAACTGTTCAGGCAAAATAACCTGGGAGTCATCTTTGATTCCTTTCTTCCTCTCACATCCTGTATACAATCAATTGATAGATCATGTTGGCTTACATTCAAAATACATCCAGGGGTACCTGGGTGACTCAGTCGGTTGAGCGACCAACTTCAACTCAGGTCATGATCTCACGGTTTGTGGGTTCATGCCCTGTCAGGCTCTGGGCTGACTGCTTGGAGCCTGGAGGCTGCTTCGGATTCTGTGTCTCCCTCTCTCTCTGACCCTCCCCGCTTGTGCTCGCTCTCTCTTTCTCAAAAATATATAAATAAAACATTTTTTTAAATTAAAAACAAAAACAAAAAAATAAAATACATCCAGAACCCTGTGCTTCTTACCATTGCTGCTAATATGGACCAAGCCACTATCATCTCTCATCTGGATTATTCCAGTAGCCCCCTAACTGGTCTCTCTGCCTCTGCCCTATCCTTGATATCTGCTCTCCATAAAGCAACCTGAGCAAACTTTCTAAAATTGAAGTAAAATAGATTTCAACTCACTTGTCAACTCTAACTGATGGCTAACAGTTGCCTGAGGTGCCTTGTGGAGAACTCTTGGCTTATAGAAAAGAACCCCATGATTGTTTGGCAACGTGTGCCAAAGCCTAGGCAGGGGGAGCAGGACATGTGAGCCACAGAGTTACATGGCCTGAGACAAGAATCCTCTCCCCACTGGGCCTGCTTATACTGGGTTCTCCAGAGACAAGGATCTGTGGGCAGGTACTTTATTCAAGAAGTGATTCCGGGAGTGGGGAGTGAGACAGAGAAAGGATAGAGGAGGGTAGGGAAGAAGGCCAAAGCAGAGTATCTTAATAAGTAGTCACCTCTAAGAGTACCCAAGGCTCAGGTGTGGCACCTCTGGGAGAAGGTGAAGAACATATCTCAGAGTTGACCGACCTGAGGGGAGAATTTGTTCTCCCCTCAGCTTCCAGTACACCCAAGGATAAAGCCCTGAGGTGGAGGTCACAGCTGCAGGAGGACACTCTGGGCCCTTGTGGACAGGGTGCTCACAGAGTCTGCTCCAGTGTCCCATTCCGGGATGACCAGCCCTGCTCTGACAGTGGAGTTCAGCCCCAATGGCTTGCTACTCCAGATAAGCAGGCCAGATGCAACGTCAACTAGGGGAGGCAGCATGGCCCAGTGGGACAGATACAGGCTCTGGAGTCAGCCAAACCTGGGTCCAAATCCTGGCACAGGCTGTGACCTCAGATGAGTTACAGGACTTCTCAGCATTCTCATAATAACCTAGAAGTAACAGCTCCTGCCCACGGGGTGTTGTGAGGGTTCCCTGAGGCTCCCCTCCCAGATACGTCCCTGACACACAAGTCAGCATTTGCTACCCCTGTCCCCAACTTACCCCACAGCTGCCTCCACTCACATGTAGAGCACAAACTGCCCAGAAACTCAGCTCCTGTCTGAGCATTAAATTAGGCTCCAGATCTCTAACGTGCACAAGACGGCAGTTAGGCCCACTGGGGGCAGGAAGAAGTTATTACAACTTTCTTTTATCCTCATGTTTAGTTACCCTTTTAAAAGTTCTGGTTTTGCTTTTGTTCTAGAACAACCACAACAGAATTGTGTAAGTGCATGATTTAGGCGTAAATAAAGGTACAAATATTAGGGTGTGTGCTCAAAACTATCTCATGGGTATATGATCCAAATAGTTTGGAGATGACTACCATGGAGCCTTCTTTCTAGTCCTGGATAACACATGTCTGGCCTCTGTCCTGCTCAGGCCTCTCCCCACAGCCTGCCTGCCTTTAGTCTTTACTCTTTCCTCCTAGAATTCCATCTTGCAGCCAGTCAGTCCCTGGTCTTGCAAGGTTCATAAAGGAAAGTGTTACTTGTAACTTGTATGATCACCATGAGGCCCAACCTAACCCCTTCCTGGGTTCCCTTTCCTGGATCACTTCTCATAGCACTGCCACTGTCCCCCACAGCTGTTGCTTCCCTAGTCAGGAACAATCAGTCTTCCTGTGGGCCACACACCATGATCAGTTTCCTGTGTCAGTTGCCCTGAACTTGCCCACTTCCTGGGCCATGTCCCGGTGTTCCTGGTCCCCCACCTGGGCTTCACGCCTTTGCAGTCCCTGGGCAGACCCTGAGTCCTCACCTCCGCTCCTCTGCTCAAGGCGTGCCTCGCCCCAGCCCCGCAGATCTAAATCCCATCCGACTCCCAGGCCCAATGCAACAACCACATGGAGCACTGGGCCACCAGGTGACATCTCCCAGTGCCTCCTAGAAATGGTACCTGCCTGGCCCCAGTGACACTTCCCAGGTGCTGCTTTGGTCGGCTACATAATTTCTGCGCTCACTACAAAACAAAAATACAAGGCCCCTTGTTCAAAAAAAAAGAAAAGTTGGGGCTCCTGGGTGGCTCCATCGGTGAAGTGTCTGGCTCTTGATTTAGGCTCAGGTCATGATCTCGTGGTTTGTGAATTCAAGCCACACATCAGGCTCTCAGCTCTCAGCGCAGAGCCCGCTTCGGATCCTCTGTCTCTCTCTCTCTCTGCCCCTCCCCAGCTCACGCGCTCTCTCTCTCTGTCTCTCTCTGTCAAAAGCAAATAAAAATTAAAAATTTTTAAAAAAAAGAAGAAATGCTGCCATTAAGTGTACTAAAATATAAAGCTTTTTTCCTTCCGAAATCTCTCTTGACCTGTCACAGTATTGGTTTTTTGTTTCCTATTTAGTGCCCTGCTCCCTCAGGCAAGGGGATACCGATGGCAGGCCCTCCCAGGCCCCAGGCCACCCTTGCCCTCCACAACCCAGTGTTCACATATCACTGGCTGCTGGACTGGCATGCTGAGTCGGGCATCTCCACCTCCCGAGGTGACCGAAAGCTGCACACCAGGATGGCCGAGGTACCTGCGTCAGGGCAGGGCAAGAGGTTTGCCTCTGCCGAATGGACCATGCTGCGAGCCCAGCACAGAGATGACTGCTATCAGGCCATCACGAGAGACAGCAGGATCCCACGTGCCCAGACCCCTCCAGCCCGGGCACAGAATCGCGGTGGCTGCTGGGCCCAGGCAGGGAGGGGGAACTGGGAGAGACTAGGCCACTAGGAGTGAGGGGACTGGGCAGCTAAGACCGCATCCTGAAGAGATGGCAGAAGGTAGGATGCTGGGTGGACTGAGGCCCCTAGTTACCGGCACATGCTTCATTGTCTTATTGGACTCTAGTTACACAGTACAGACTCGAAGATAAATTGATTAAAAACCTCCATGTTCATTACAGCATTGTTTACAAGAGCCAATCTATGGCAAGAAGCTAAGTATTCATCAGTGGATGGAATGGTAAAGAAAACGTGGTATATACATACACAATAGAATATTATCCCGCTATAAAAAAGAAGGAATTCTTGCCAGTTGTGACAACATGGATGGGACTTGAGGGCATTATGCTAAGATAAATAAGTCAGAGAAAGACAAATACCGTATGATCTCACTTATCTGTGGAATCGAAAAATAACAACCGGGCACCTGGGTGGCTCAGTCAGTTAGACTCCCGCCTCTTGATTTTGGTTCAGGTCATGATCTCATGGTTCATGAATTTAAGCCCTGCCTCACGCTTCATGCTGACAGGGCAGAGCCTGCTTGGGATTTTCTCTCTCTCTCTCTCTCTCTCTGTCCCTCCCCAGCTCACGCGTGCTCTCTTTTTCAAAAATAAATGAAAATAAACTTAAAAAACAAAAACAAAAAACTTCAAGACAATGCACACAGAGCATGAAGCGTCAGATTCAGGGACTTTCTGACCACAGGGCCTGTGGGACTGCAATGATCTCACGCACATGGGGACAGCCCGGCTTTAGGTTAGGGGTATTAATACATATTGTGTATGTCAAATCTCCTCTACAAAGTTGATATTTCCCCCAGTGCTGCTCACACCACAGCTGGTATACAAGATGCCTTGAGGTGACAAGTGGACAGGCCTTTAAAACATTTTAATAGTTTATATTTATTTTAATGTGTATTAGAAAAAAATCATGACTATCACAATCTATAATTTCACAGAGACACTGTCTTAGTTTGAGCTGCTATAATAAAACATCGTAAACTGGGTGGCTTACCAAAAACATAAATTTATCTCCCACAGTTCTGGAGGCTAGAAGCTTGAGGTCAAGGTGCTGGCATGGCCAGGCTCTGGTGAGAGACTGCTTCCTAGGTGCAGACTGCCCACTTCTCATTGTTCGCTTTTCTTTTTTATGTTTATTTATTTTTGAGAGAGAGACAGAGCACAAGGAGGGGAGGGGCAGAGAAAGGGAGACAGGCAGGCTCCAGGTTCTGAGCTGTCAGCACAGAGCCCGATGCAGGGCTCAAATCCACGAATCATAAGATCATGATCTGAGGCTAAATTGGACGCTTAATCGACCGAGCCACCCAGGCGCCCATAAAGAAAAATGTTAAGTGAACAATAGCACAAATGGTACTCAGATATGTCAAAAAAGAAGACAGTCCTCGGAATTTGAGAAATACCACACCACACTGAGTTCTTTGCAGTCACCTATAGCTTGTCTACATATCCCTCTACTTGCTCCTCTACCTCCCCTCACCCCTCCTTTAGCGGGGCAGCCAATGCTGACTGAATGAATAGGCAAATCGACCAAAGAAAACTTGGGACACCTGGAGCCTGAGACTCTCTTTTGCAAATTTCATTTGCAAAAAAACTCATTCAGGATTCATTTCTACACATTTCAGAAA
Source organism: Cryptoprocta ferox (assembly GCA_028646485.1). Classification (NCBI taxonomy): domain Eukaryota; kingdom Metazoa; phylum Chordata; class Mammalia; order Carnivora; family Eupleridae; genus Cryptoprocta; species Cryptoprocta ferox. Next base: position 94,713,772 of record CM053576.1, read on the forward strand.
AAAACTGCTAAAAAAACCAATTCCCTTAAAATATACAGAGCTTGACTGTATATTTTACAGTCTGCCTGACTCTCCTTTTCAGGGCCTCTCCCTGGCCACCAAGTTCAGAAACTCTCCAGGTGACGCTCACAGCAGGATGCAAAGTGTCCTTCCATCCAGCCATGGCTCCCAGTTAGCCTGGAGGCTGTGTCCTGCTGGTGGTCTGAGACGACACTTTGTGACACATATTTCCCCAATGGTTCACCTTGTAGGGAGATCATGACTAAAAGAGACTAGCTGATACTTTTGGAAGGTCCCGAATGAACAAGTGACCACAAGTTTCTCATCAAAAAGTAGCCAGCCCCTTAAAGAAACGGTCTCCAGCTTCATCTTTCCATCACATTTCACCGTATTAAACCACAGAGCCACACAATTTTGAAGAGGACAAAGACTGAAATGTTACCCATGACAAACATGTTGGAAGCAAGTTTCACTAAAATGGAGTAAAAGGAGAAACTCAGATTTGACAGTTATAGGCCAAAACCACCACGCCTCACTGGTGTGTTTGTCAGGTGGCCTTTTGTTTCTCAAAGGATCATTAATATATATTTATACGGGTTGTTTACTATCGAAGTACTTTTTAAGTTTTTAGTTATTTATTTTGAGAGAGAGAGAGAGAGAGAAAGAGAGAGACAGGCAGAGAGAGAGGGAGAGACAGAGAGAGTACCAAGCAAGCTCCTCACTCCCAGCACAGAGCCTGATGTGGAGCTTGAACCCACGAACCATGAGATCATGACATGAACTGAAACTAAGGGTCAGACGCCCAACGGACTGAGACACTCAGGCGACCCAGCTGTTGATATTTAATGAATGACAAAAAGGAAGTTTCCTGGCATGATGCTTTCAATCTACTGGAATCTATCACTAGTGTTTTCTTTCTTTATTTATGAGCCACTTTATTTGAAGTTTTGAGGTAAGCATTTTGAATGAGCTGACACACTTCAGGACTTATCCATCACATAAATTAAGGATGGGTGGACATGCTTATTGAAAGAACTCAAGCATTACAGATATGGGTGACTTAGAAAGTGAGAGTTCCTCTATAGTCATGCTTTCTGTATATAATCAGTGTTTCTAGTCCTTGGTACATTCCTCCAAATTTTGTCTGTGCTTGTGTGTATACACACGCACACACACACACAATGCAGGATGCTATTACTTGTTGTGCTAAAATTTCCTCTTTCACTTGACTCTGCCTTAGACATCTTTTCATGTCAGTTCATCAAGATCTACCATGTGCAATCATGACTCATCAGACACATATTTACGGTGAGACTCAATAGAGCACCAGGATTCCCAAGATCTGCTGAATTTGACTTCCTCCCCATCACCACAGGCCAGAAGGGATGACATTCACCAACTCTTGGGAAATGTCTGACTCTTCTCTGAGACCCTTCTGCGCTTACTGCTCACAACCCACAACTTGTCTTGCATAGCAGAGGCGTTGGGGATCCCTATCGTCCTGGCCAGGCCCACCCACTTAGCCCAGAAGGTGATTTCCCGGGAAACCTAGTTTATTATCAACTGGACACTCTCCTCAGAGGAAAAGTCCGCATTCTAGGGAAGAAATTCATTTACTGCAAAATAGGCAAAGAAAAACTACGTAATCAAAATGAATACATGTTTAATTAAATGCCTTCAAAGCGAACCATTATGTCAACTTCATTCATTGGGAAATTTAGTATTTATAATAATTTCATTACATTTGAAAAATAAATTGAAAGTAACATTTACCCATGTGCAAGAATTCTTGAGGAAAGCATGGAGATTGCTAAAAAATAACATGTGTTCCTCATATCCTTATTATTTTGAAAAGCATTATTATTAAAGGGGTGACTGGCTGGCTCAGTCGATAGAGATGCAACTCTTAATCTTGGGGTTGTGAGTTGAAGCCCCATGCTGGGTATAGAGATTACTTAAAAAAAAAAAAAAGACCTGATTAAAAGAAAAATTGTTAAAACCATCTAAAAATATTTTGCAGTAAAAATATATATGCACAAATATATGTATGTATACATGTGTTTGCATATGTCCATAAATATATAATAGTCACTGAAGGCTGTGCTTAACGTCTCTGATGCACTGTTAGGCCAGAGTCTTTAGGAGTAAGAAGGCCCAGCACAAGACCCCAAGGAGCCGTGCACTCAGCCAGGACCCCCTTCTGCAAGCATGAGATAGGAGTCATGCTGAGCCAAAAGGAAGTTCTTGAAGAATAATTTCTAAAAATAGTCCCTAGCATGAGGGCAGGATATTAGTGGTCTGGGAACTAGGAGAATCAGAGGCAGAATTTAGAGAGCTGACAAAGGGAAACCCACAGCCGAACAAGTGTCTTCAAGGCTCCCCTGGCCCTCTAGGAAAACATAAAATTCTGTCATGGGAGCCAATGCCTTTATTGGCCTAGATCCCCTACTGAAGTGCTTTTTCTCTTCCTTAAAAAAAAGAGAACAGAAGTGTAACATATATGATAAAGAGCACACATCTTAAAGATTATGGCCTAGGGCGCCTGGTGGCTCAGTCGGTTAAGCTTCTAACTCTTGATTTCAGCTCAGGTCATGATCTCGCAGTTTGTGGGTTTGAGCCCCACTTTGGGCTCCAGGCTGACAGTGCAGAGTCTGCTTGGGATTCTTTCTCTACCCCCCCTCTCTCTGCCCCTCTCATGTGCTCTCTCTCCCTCAAAATAAATAAATAAACTTAAAAATATATATTGAAAAAAAGAGTATGGCCTAATGATATTTTACATATATAACTTCCAGGTTAGCACCACTCAGATCAGTGCATGGAATATTTCCGTCATCCCAGAAGGCTCCCTCTGCTTCCTCCCAGGTAAAATCCTCCTCCAAGGTAACCACCATTCTGATTTTAGTCACCATACATTAGTTTTGCCTGTTTTTGAACTTCATATGAATGGAATCATAGAGGATGTACTCTTCTGTGCCTAGTGTCTTTCTCAATATTGCATCTGTGAGATTTATCCCTGTGGCTAAGAGTGAAAATAGTTCTTTAGGGTGTTAGTAATGATGGATTTGCATATGGCCAGACATGTCTATTATCGCTGGTCCCACAGTCATTTTCTGTATCACCCAATCACCATCTCTCACCTTCTTCTTTCCTCATAACACACAGCTGTATAAATGGACAAATAAATGTCATACTTTTTTACCATTTAAATGTGATTTTCCCCCCTGGGTATAACAGTTACATATGTGAAGAAGAAGAAAGAAAAAAGAAGAAGAAGAAGAAGAAGAAGAAGAAGAAGAAGAAGAAGAAGAAGAAGAAGGAGGAGGAGGAGGAGGAGGAGAAGGAGGAGGAGAAGGAGGAGAAGGAGGAAGAGGAGAAGGAGAAGAAAGAGGAGAGGGAGGAAGATAAGGAGGAAGAGGGGAAGGAGGAGGAGGAGGAGGAGAGAGGAGGGAGGGGAGGAGAAGAAGAGGAGGAGGAGAGGGGAAGTGAAGGAGATGGAGGGGGAGAAGGAGAGGAGGAAGGAAGGAAGGGAGGGAGGAAGAAAGTCTAGCTTCGAGATTGTTGCATGACTCACCCAAACAAAGCCAGTCCCTGGGCTGGTCAGTGGCCTTTGACCCATGTAGCCTGGCTCAAAAAAGTGTGGCTCAGTGAGTATTAGAACACAGAGGGAAGTTGTCTTTGGTAGACACCTAGGTCCCACTTGGACTGTGTGTGGTGCTGCCCAGACTCTCGTCCTCGACTGCGGGTCCTATGGCCCAGCTGCAGCCTTCTCGTCCCACCTGAGGACAACCCCGAGGCCAGCACAGCTCCAGAGCTCCGAAGTGAGGTCGCTGACTGAAGCCTCTGTTGAGGCCATGCTGCTGCCCAATTGCTCCCACTCTCCACCCCCCTCCCCCCTCCACCCCCACACCCTACGGAATTCACCCCAAGGCACACCACAGTAAATTTTCTGCTCACTAACCCCCTCGGAGTCCGTGTCCTGGGGGACCAACCCGCCACAAGGTAGACAGAAGGGATGATGCGTGGAATCAGGCATGTCTGACATGGGTCCTTCCCTCCTGGCTTGGCTGAGTCCTGTGTCTTCACATCCACATTCCCAGACTTCTGTCCTCCTGGAGCACTGCTTACCTGGCACTCCGTGTCTCCAAAGGAAAAACAATAAGTTTTGTAGAGAGGAAAGGCCAGATTAAGTATCACCTAGCTGAGCCTTAGTTTGTTCATCTGTAAAATGGGCCTTTGCCAGGGCAACTCCACCCCCTGTGTCTTTCCCACCACCCTCCATTTCCCTCCACAGCCCCCATTTCCCCCACCCCTTAGCTGGGTCTTCCCCCCTGCCCCCAATCCCCCCTCCACACTTCACCCAGAGCATTCGCCAGTGCCGTGGGGGTGATACAGCAGGGCACGGGGGTCATACTGAGGTCATTTCCTTTCTACTGAGGAAAATGGAATCAACAACAGTTTTCACAATTAGCCATTTCATGAAAATTATGTGAAATCATTGTTGCTGCTTGGAGCACTTTAGTAGGGTGGGCTTTCTGGAGCCCCATTTTTATTTTTTAAGTTTATTTATTTTTGAGAGAGAGAGAGAGAGAGAGAGAGAGAGAGAGCATGAGCAAGGGATGGGCAGAGAGAGAGAGGTAGAGAGAGAATCCCCAGTGGGCTTCGAGCTGTCAGTGTGCAGAGCCCGACGCAGGGCTTGATCTCATAAACCATGAGATCACACTCTGAGCTGAAACCAAGAGTCGGACGCTTACCCAGCAGCCACTACAGGTGCTCCTCTGAAGCCCCATTTTTATTAAATAGTGCTCCCCCTGCCCCAGTAAAACCTCTAGAGGTCTACACCACCAGACTCTAGATCTGTAAGCCTCATCCCAGGTCCTGTGATCTGCCAGACCCTCATTACATTACATTACATGGTAGCAGGCCCCCAGGCCCCATGACTCCCTAGACATTCCTACCTCTGTGCCTTTGCCCATGCTCCCCTTGCCTGCTGAGGCCTGGCTCATACAGCAGCTCTTCTACAAAGCCTTCTGAGAATCCCCAGGTCAAAAGTATTTTGTTTGTACACTGATGATAACATTTGCCATTAGTTTACTTGTGTTAAGGGTTAACTAGGTTAACTAGCCACAATGCTTGCTAAACAAAAGAACAAAGAGTTGCATGTCCTCATAACTTGGTGATTTATAAAGTGGCTCCCATTTTCCCAAACTTGGCATCAAAACTTACCATTCCTACAGATGAGTCAGGCAGGGAAGGGGAGAGTTAAATTTATTGGCTTAGGTTTGGGAAAATGCACAAAAGGGGTATGTCCCCTGTCTGTTCCCATCCCCTAGATGAACAACTCCTGAAGAATGGCAGGTCTAAGTGGGGACCTCATATGAGGTCCAGTCAGAAAAGCCCCAAGTCTCTGGCTTTCCTGGAGAGGAGGAGTACGAGTGGGCTTGGGAGATCCCTGGAGACTATCCCATAGCACAGTGCTAGTGGGTATTGGCGGGGCCAGAGGGGGATGGTTCCCCCACCCCCTGGGTGGGCGGGGAGGCTGGGACTCAAGGACTCCCACACACTGTCTCAAGTGACACTTGTGGCCAAGTCAGTGTCTGGGTGCCATGGAAACCTCTTTGGAGAGCACAGAGACAAAGCAACAGCCCAGGCCACCCACACTAAGCCCATTGTCCCCTGAGCCAACCCCTTCCTGAGAGGCTCCTTATCAGTCCTTCTTAGGCCTGCAGCTCCCTGGCTCCCCACCCACCAGCTGCACCAGCTTTCCTCTCTTGTCCACCCAGCCTGGGTAACCAAGGGGGTCTCACCTGCCTCAGGATCCACCACCCATCCCGGCCACCCCACTCCTGGTGAAATCAAAGTCAGCTCGGCAGGGAGGCCAGAGAACTCATTTCTCAGCCACCTTGAGCCCTGGGAGCGGAGGACACCAGGCAGAGAAAAGCCCCGGAGGCAGTCAGCTCACAGAAGCCCTGCAGCCTCTCTTCAGGAGTTGAAAAGAGGAAAATCTGTTGTCTAGTTGTCGCGGCCTTATGCCCCGAGTGTGCCATCTGCCATGTCTCTTGGCCCAGAAGAGAAGGCCAGGTTCTGGGAACTGGCTCTGGAACTGGCCGTAGGGCCCTAGAATAAACCCATCTGGGCCACCCAGTCCCTGGTTCTGTTGCAGGCGCCACCCATTCTTTTCTCCTCTTCCAAGTCCTGGAAGCTTCCTGGAAGCCAAGCTGCTCTCCAGTGTCCCCCCACTCCCGTCACCTCATGTCTCCTGGAGCCAAGGCCTCACTGCACAAATCCTGATGCCAAGGAATATCAGAGCATGAAAGGGACACAAGGGGTAAAGGAATGTGAGCCTGGTGCCCCTCACCCTCCCCATCTCCATTTACCATTTCACAGAGCAGGAGCTGAGGCTGAGGCAGGGAAGGGCTGCGGAGGTCATAGGCCCGGCCCAGGGCCCGGAGGACCTGCCCCTTCACGTGGGCCACTTCACCCTGCTTTGAGCCCAGGCTTGATAAAGCACAGGCCAGGAGTCCCACAGATCCTGGGAGCAGCAAAACTCACGGGGATTGGAAGCCCCCAACCCAAGCCAAAGCAGAAGTGTCAACTACTGGAAGGAAGGGCTTGTGATCACAGCGCTGCCTCCCACCAGCAGTCATCTGGGTGTCCCCAAAGCACTCCCTGCACAAACACCACTATGGCCAACAAGGGCACCCGCCTTACAGCAAAGCACCTGAAGCCCCTCAGGCTCACTCAGGGAGGGACTGGTCTGGACTGGCGGCTGAGAGGAGCCTGGGCTTCGGACCCAGAGCTGTGGGGGGAGGCCTCCAATCCCAGCTGGGGGACTTGGGACAAGTTATATAACCTCTTTTAGCCTCGGCTTCACCATCTGTAAAAAGAGAGCAATAGAAATTTCTACACACCTTCCTGGGATGTTGTAAGTACTTGACAAGATAGTAACTAGAAAGCGTAGAGAGCACTTGATCGTGTTGATAGATGATAGATCATGTTGCTACTATTATCTTTATGACAACCTTTTATCCCCGGAACTCTGGATACCACATGAGATGTGGGGGGCAGGGTGGTGGGTAAAGGAGTTATAGGGGGAGCAAAGGGAGAGAGCTCCTCTCTGCAGTAGGATGTGCCCCTCCCCCCACCACTGAGGGAGACCCAGAGGCAGGAAAAGGGCAGAACTACAGGCAGCCTGTGCCCCCAGCAAGGGGCCCCCCTAACATTCCGGTTGGGACTTAACAGGGGGTAGCCAGTTAGTTCCTGGAATGTCCAAGAAAAACAAACTGGTTATTCTGAGTGAAATTGCAGCCTGGCTAAGGCGGGCTTGGTCTGCTTTAAATTAAACACAGCATTTCTAAGATTCTTTTCATCTCCTGGCCACTGTGGGTTAGTGGAGACATTACCTCACCTCACCTTCCTGCTCTGAGGTGGGGAAGCTGACAGGGTGTGGGCCTGGGGATGAGATGAGATGGGGTGGGGGTGGGGGAGCCTGAGAGCCCCACCCTGGGTTCCTGGGGGTGGCCAGGACAACTCTGACAACTCAGTCTACCTCTGGAGCTGGGGTACTGGGGTGGGGATACGGGGTGGGGGGGGGGGTGTTCCCATGTGCAGTCAACTCTGTCCTTGGTATTTAGCTAAGGAATTCCAGCATTTGCAAATACATTGCTTTTCTAGGAGTTCTTGGAAAAAAACAAAACAAAACAAAACTTGGCTGTAATTTTACAAATCCAGAGTTGGTCCCTTCCTTGACCCTGTCAAACATTTGGGTGCTGGGTGGCCACTGTTGTCAGCCCCAAGGCAGAGCCCCAAGGAGCCTGAGCTAGCAAGCTGAGACAGTAAGTCCAGTTTCCCCACAGGGGGGCCTTGGTCAAGGGTGGAGTTCCCTTCTGGTTTTGTAAATTGCTTTCAGCCAGCTTTGTCAGCTTGTGGAGTCCTAGAAAATTCCGAAGTGTTGAAGTCGGGCCAAGTCAGGTGTGAGTGAGTCCCAGCTTCCTCAATGAAGATTATCTAATCTAACTGGGACCTTCAATATCCTCATTTTTAAAATGGGGGTAAGGGCTCCCACCTTTCAGGGCTGTTATGTGGATTAAATGAAATTCAGTGTGCTTAAGGTTCTCTTTGTTTCAAATGAAGTCTGCCCACAGTTCCTTGGTTGTCAGAAACTGAAAATCTTCTCATGCTGTCTTATGTAAAAGGGAAATGTTTTGTGTGGAATCAAGGGACTTTTACAAAAACAGGCCACCAGGCCTTTCCGGAGAACTGGAACCAGGAAACTGAAGGGGGATTTGCAGCTTCTCTCCTGCTCTGTCTCCACCGGCCTTGGGCTGCCTGCTTCTTTCCGGACCTGGATGCCAGTCTCCTGTCCCTGTGGACCAGCTTTCTCTTTCCCATTTACTCAAAGCCCTGCCTTAGCTTGACATCATTTCCTCATGCTAGGTCCACGGTTAGTGCCATTTTCTAGTGTGTGGCTTTATCCTGTGTATGAAATACTAGCGTGCTGGATGTTCTGTTTGTCTCTCCAGTTCTGCTCCTCTTTCTTATCCACCTTGCCCTGTCCCTGGGGCCAAGCTGTATAAAGTGTGTCAACAGAGCTTCCTCACCGTCTCGGTTCTGGTCGACCTGAGCCCACAGTCGACACCCGCAGGAAACAGGAGGGCAGGAGGAAAGAGCGGCAGGGCGTTTATTGTTCTAGTTCCTTGCCCGTGGGGGATGGGTGGGCGGTGGTGTGGCTGGCTGTTTCCTGTAGGAAGGCCACAGCAACCCCCTCTTTCAGCTCTAGCCCTCGCTGGCTTCTTACAATCACTTCCTCTCCTACTCTTTTCAAGCTTACTGCGCTGACGGCCCTCCACAGTTTGATCCTGGAGGTCTGCACCATTCCCTTGCCTGATGCCTTTCATCCTGCCCACATCTTTATAAATAGTCCGTTCATTATATTCTCTCCGGTAACAGAGCAGAAAGGGTAACACTGAAATGCCATCTCTCTCCTGCTGGGACTCATGATACAATAAGATCAAGGGGGAAAAGACAGGTTTGTCTCCTTGTCCCACCTCCCACTTTGGCTCCTGTAGAAAACAGGTGAACAGCTAGAAGCTCTTGGAGATAAGCATTATAAATCCGTTGCCCAGAACTGAGAAGACCGCCAGAATTCTGCTAGTAGTAATGCACGTGCAATGAGAAGAGATACTTCTTTTGTAAGAGACTCTCCGATTTCCTGGGAGGATGCGACCCCCCATCAAAGTGTTAGAAATTTGCTACCAAATCAGGTAGGGGCTCTCTCTTTCCTGGGACACAAAGGCCTAACGGTGAGCTTCACGCAAGTTGTGAACAGAGCGTATTTTTAAATTGTCAACCTCTCTGTTTTTTTCACTCCCAAATGTGTTGGAGATTGGTCACCAGAATCTCTGTCTTTTCCTTTCCTTTTCCAGTTTGGCTTATGCACATCCCACTTTGGGCTTTGACCATGAGGTCTTAGCCTACGACAGACATCTTGTCTCTGGTCTCTCTCACCTACTCTGTTCCGTGGCTCACTATCAAATTTCTGGAAAACTTTCCCTGGGAGGGAGTATTTTATGCAAAGACCTGAGGAATGAGCAGAAATCATCCAGGTGAAGAGCTGTGGAAAAGGAAATTGCACTGGCCAAGCCTAGAGGTAAGGACGTTGGTATTACAGGCACAGTGAGGTTGGTATGGCCAAAGAAGGGCTGGCAGTGAGGACTATGATATGAATCAGGTCAGAGAGGGAGAGATGTAGAGGTCAAATCGTGTAGGGAGCCCACTGTCGATGGCACATAATGGGGCAGCAGTGGAGATAAAAAGGCTCAATTTTATGTACAATAAACATTCAACAACTTTTTGGGGGAGGAAGGAGACTCGTAGAGAGTGAACCAGCTAGGATTCTTCTCATGGAACTAGGGCTGGTCAAAGAGTGGGCGTAGAGACTGACTACTTCCCAGGGCACTTCAGAGAGCACTGGGCCCAGAGCACAGGCAGCGCCGGGGACACCCTCACCTCTCTGTGACTCCACTCCCAGGGCTCAACGGCCTTTTTGGCTGGACTAGTGGGACCTCCAGGAAGACAGTGAGGAAATGGAAAGGCCACTGCCCTTCGGATGGTTCTCCTGGGAAGACTTGCCAGGGTCCTGGGAAATGATCACAGGCATTATCCAACCTTGGGAAACTCTGTGGAGGCGAGGCCTTGTTGAGTGCTGGGTCCTGGGCCCCTTGGGTCCTGAGCGGAGCAGGGCTCTGCTCCCTTCTCGCTCAGCAGTAACTATATGAGACAGTGTCTGTGGGTAAGGAGACAGAACCCCAAGTGAACTAGCGGCAGGAAGTCCTTGCTCTGTCCTCCAGGTTGCAAGCCCCAGAGAGCAACCGTCTCTGCTGTCCTGTGTAACCCAAACACCCCCTCCCTGGCTGGTCCTCTTCTCTCTGCCCCCTGCCCTCTCTCTCCACTGCAGGCAAACAGGGGGATGCACTGGCTGAAACCCAGCCACACATGGCCCTAGGCCTGCTCACTTGACCTCTCCACCCAGCCAGACAGGTCATGGCCTCCGGTCCTCCCAACACACAGCTGGCCCCAAGGGTCCTGCCACTGACATGGGCCACGAGCTCCTTAAAACAGGATCACATCTCACACTGGTAGGCACTGCGCCGGCTGAGAAAAAGTGCCCGGTAGGGGGAGGCCACAGCAGGCCCAGAGCAGGAGGAGGGCTGGGGCAGGATGTCCATCTACAGTGGTCTACAAGGGTTCAGCCACAGGGCACATGGCCAGGCTGGCAGAGACAGACCCAATGGCTGGTTTGAGGCAGTTTGGCTGAGCATGAGGGGCGAACTAGGGGAAGAAGCAGGCCCAGGCATATACATTCACACACACACTCACGTCTCCATGAGCTGCATTCCAACAGGAGCACTTGAGACTTGACTACATTTCCCCTTTAACCACAACACGTCTCTCCCCATCACACACACCCGTGCCTGCTCGTGTCTTTCCTGCATCACAGCACCAGTTAACGTGTCCCATAGGAAGGCAGGCCAGGCCCTCCCTTGCTACCAGGCTTGGTGACCACAGAATGGATTTGCTTCTCAAAGTGACAGCAGCCATAGGGTGCAGGGGCAGCAGGTAGTGAGAAGGGCAAAGGTCTCAGTGGCTCTAGGGAACAGTGTCAGCAAGAGCCACCTGCCATCCTGACAGGCACCCTTCAAGCATCCGTGCAGAGTCGCTAAGACAATTGCAGCACCTTCAGCCCAGGGTGAGGGGAGAGAAGGGCAAACACCTTAAAGATTTCCAACCACCTGCCCATTCGGCTTTACCCCACAGCCTCTGTGAAGCTTCCATGAAACCGTCCATTGGGAGTGTGCTTTGAGACCATTACTCACTTGTTGATTCATTCATTGAAAATGTGTCAGGAGCCTGGTATGTGTCGGGGGTTGTGCTGGGGCCAAGAGAGGGGCTGGCGAAGATGAGCACATAAAACAGGGGAAGAAAATAAATGGTATGTGAGCCACCCCCATCTCTCTTGCCAAGTCCAAGGCAGATACCATGAATCAAGCATAGTGTTTTTTTATCACGGAGTCTGGGAAGAACCTCAGACTTCTTATCAACACCGTTCTCCAGGCAGCCTAGTTGGATATTATGGACCAAATGTTTGTGTTCCCCCCTACCCACAAAATTCATATATTGAAGCCCTAACCTCCAAATGTGGCTGTATTTGTAGATGGGGGCTCTAACAAAGGAACTATGGTTAAATGCAGTCCTAAGGGTGGGACCCTGATCAAATAGGATTAGGTCCTTCAAGTACAGACCCCAGAGAGTTGGCCCTCTCTTTCCTCGGGCACACACGTGATGTAAGCACATGACAAGGTGGCAGCCACCTACAAGCCAAGACAAGAAGCCTCAGAATGAAACTTCCCTTGCCAGCACCTTGATCTTGGACTTCCAGCCTTCAGACTGTGAGAAATAAATTGGTGTTTAAGCCATCCAATCTGCGGGTTTCTATTAGAGTAGACAAAGCAGACTAAGACTTTGACTTAACATGAAGGATGAAGCTGTGTCATCCTTCAGGTTTGTCATGCCCCGGGGCAAAGGCATGGAGGTGTTAACAGGCATAGCTCATATAAGAAACAGGGAGCAGCATGGTATGTCCAGGGCCTCTGGTATTTAGAGGGGGGAGTGGAAAGAGATGGATTAGAGAGTAAGGCTGCCGCCATATTGTGTATGGATGTATAAGCCTTTGTCAGGGCCTGGGAGTTACCCTAAGATCACTGGGGAATGCCCTTCTGATCTGTTTAGAAAGATCGATTTAACAGCTACAGTCAGGCTTGTGTGGGGCAGGCAGGGTGGGGAGTTGGGAAATCAGTAGGTGTCTCCCCATACATCAGCCCTGGGGTGGATCTGCGCCCTGCAAGGGGAACAGCCTGGCTGCAGATAAGAGGAAGAAGTGAGGTGATTTCCTGATTTCTGGCCTGGACAGTGGGTGGATAGATGGTCCTCGCTTTGACAGGACCTGTCTCCTGTAGGGAGAGCAGCTTCTCAGCCTGTACAGACCTCAGGTTCCGAGCAGAGCAGAAGTCCCTGAAGCTCAGGTCAGCCTCATTCTATTGGTCAAAGCGAGGCACCAGCCAGCCCAGATTCGATGTGGCTGGGGACAACATGAATATAGGGAAGCGTGAGTCACAGGGGCCACTTTGTCATAACCCACCACCACATGCAAGTAACAGTCAGGAAGCAAGAGCAAGAGCAAGAGCAAGCCCCAAAGCCAGATGCACTTGCCACTTGATGAACTGATGAGTTTCTCTATGGCCTGGGGACTTCCTCTGAGCCAGAGATAGAACTGGGTCATGGGACTACCCTTAGCTCCAAGGAATTCTGGGAACCTGAATATTTCAACTTGAGCACATTGCAATCTCCTACAAAACCTGAATTTTCAGTAAGGACGAAGGGGGTAATGGCGCTTGAGGGCAGTAACAGGCAGAATATTCTATAGAAGCCTTGGAGGGGCAGGGAGGAAATAATGGCTGCTGAGCGCCTTTATAGCAGAGAAACCACTCTCAGCACTTTTGACACATCACCTCAGAAGAAAATGGAGAATCTGGCTTTGTAGGTCAGGGGTGGAGCCTGAATATGCATCTCTAACAAGTGTCCTGGGGATGCTGAGACTGCGGAAGGAAAACCACATTTCGAGCAGCCCAGAACCAGTATACACTGAGGAAACAAGCAACCCCCATATCTCAGAGGGTTAAATAGCAAAGGCTTGTTTTGTACTCATGCCACATGTTCACTCTGCATTTCTGGGGCTTTGCTGCGCTAGTGACCAGGCCGGAGGGCAGGAAGTCGTGGCAAAGCACTAACTGGCTCTTATAGGCCTTCTAGTTGAATGGCCATGACCAACATCAGGTGGGGAGGAGCTGTATTGGGGAGTAACACTGAGGATAACCATAGCCTTCACCAAAGTGGTGGGATTTGACCTGATGGGCTTTGAGGGATGAACAAGGGCTTATCCTATAGAGCAGGTGGGGAGAACATTCCAGGCTGACGGAACACCATAAATAACTACCATGGACTGAACACCTGTTACGTGCCAGAAGCTTTCAGACTGTTTCCTAATTGGGCCTCACAAGAACCTGAGATATTTTTAGTCATTTTTATAAAAGAGGAGACTGAAGGTCCGACATCAGCTAAGCTGCTTGCTGAGGGTCACAGGGCCAGAAAGTAGGAGCCCAGGAAATCAGACCCAATGTCTGGGGCTTTCCCTTCCATGCCACAGTGGACAAGTGGAGGCACGTGGCTGTGTAAGGTGTTTGCAGAATGGTCTGTATGCTGTTGTTTCCCTGGAAATGGTCCCAACATCTAGAGGATATTATTTATTTTTTTATTAAAAATTTTTTAATGTTTATTTTTGAGAGAGACAGAATGCAAGCAGAGGAGGAGCAGAGAAAGAGGGGGACAAAGAATCTGAAGCAGGCTCCAGGCTCTGAGCTGTCAGCACAGAGCCCGACGCCGGGCTTGAACTCACAAACTGCGAGACCATGACCTGAACTGAAGTCGGATGCTAGTATCACGATCTGAGCTGAAATCAAGAGTCAGACACTCAACCAACTGAGCCTCCCAGGCACCCCAAGGATTTTGTTTTTGTTTGTCAAGGAGGGATCACAGATTGTAACTTTTATTATGGTAAAATATACATAACATAAAACTTACCATGTTAACCATTTGTAAGTCTACAGTTCAGTGGCATTAAGTACATTCCCACTGTTGTGCAATGATTGCCACCGTCCATCTGCAGAACTTTTTCATCTTGTGAAACTGAAATTGTGCCCAATGAGCACTAACGACCCCATTCTACCTCCGCCCCAGCACCTGGCAACCACCATTCTACTTTCTGTCTCTATGAATCTGATGACTCTAGGAACTTGTTCTTGTGGGTCCAGCTTATCTCACTTAGCACAGTGCTTCAGTGTTCGCCTTGTGGCAGTATTACTGAAACATTATTCCTTTATATGGCTGAATAATATTCCATTTTATGCAGGTACCCCATTTTTATCCATTCACCTGCTGATGGATGTTTGGGTTGTTTCCACCTTTTTTGTGGTATGCTGTTATACACATGGGTGTGCAAATATCTCTTCAAGTCCCTGCTTTTGAATTCTTTTGTGCATGTACCCAGAAGTGGGGCAGGTGGGTCCAGAGGAATTTTTAACATAAAGGACTGTATATGGGCCAGAGGTGCTGGTGGGCTTTGTTGGGGTCCAGAGAAAATGCAGCACACCAGCACCGTAGAGGATGCCAAGCCCCACCAGGCAACCCCAGCCCCCTCACTGCAACCCCACAGGCGGGAGAGCCCCGTACTACTACACCACCCAGGTGCAGGGAGGCTCTCTACCTTGTTATTTAACTGTCTTGCAGGCAGAGAAGTCATCTCGCCCCCAAGTCGGGAGTCGGAATGCTCTGGAGGGAGAACAGCCATTAACCCCTCTGAGACTCCCTTTCCCTCATCTATCAAACCAAGGCAGTGGTATCCTCCTGCCTACCTCGCAGATTGTTGGGAGGTTCTAGTGAACACGACAACGTGAGAGACGTGGATCGGCCGCAGCCTGCTGCAGACCCACCACCCCTGCCCGGGCTGCCCTCCAGGCTCCCCAAGTGCCGGGTCAAACAGGGGCACTACAGGGGCAGTGTCTGGGAAGGCAGAGGCGCCTCTGGGCCATTTCAATAAGGCCAGGAAAGCCCAATGGCTGAGACAGCTAAAAAGAGGGCAGCAGAGGCAAGAACGCTCCCTGGCGACAGTTCCAGAGCAGTGGTTCTCAAACTGGGGCAGGTCTGAGAAGCCCCAGAGGGCTCATTAAGACTCGGGGGTGGGGGGGTACCCCCAAGATTCTGATTCAGGAAGTCTAGGGTGGGGTCCAAGAATCTGCATCTCTACAAGTTCTTGGGGATGCTGATACTGCTGGTCTGGGACTGCTCTGGAAAATGGAAGAGAAAAAGCTGCTCATTTGGAGGACCACGGTGGACACACGAGTCCCTCCACCCCTCCCTTCGTTTTCTTCCTTGCTGGTCCAACATTTAATATTAGAGCGCAGAGTCTGGGCTGGGCTGACCAGATGGCTGTTGGCTGCTGAGGGCCCCAGGCCTGTGGTGTGACCGGATGTGGAGGAGTCAGTGAGTCAGATCGCCAGCAAAGGGAAAATACCGTGTTCCAGGCGAGGGGCCAGGGCGACCTTCCAGGCTCTGTAAGAGCCCAGGGCATTGTGCAAAGCTGGGATAGCCTTCCCCTGGGGTTGGGTGGTCCCCAGGCAGCAGGACACTGGGACAGACAGCTGTGCCAGGCCCATGAGCCTGGCCCCAAGGGGCTCACCCAGGGTAGGCCTTCAGACATAGGACTGGAAATCGGGCTGGGGAGAGTAGTGAGCAGGGGCAGAAGTCCTGTGGCCATTGGGAGCAGCCAGCCCTCAGCCCTTAGACGGCCAAGCCGTTAAATTTGCCCCTTTGAAAGCTCCCAAGTCCTTGTGTCCCACCCGTGACACATGGTGAACCTTGTAGTCCACCTTCCCATGGCCTCGTCCCCCAGACTTGTGTGGACCTTTCCCTCCCCTCCCTAACTTGCCTGATCAATGGAATCTAAGACTTGTCACCTGTGCCATGAGAACCTGATGAAAACGCCAGGAGGTGCACTGTGCAAAGGCACAGCTCCAAGAGGGACATCAGCCCTGGGCATCTTCTTCGGGACTGGATCTGCCTCTAGGGTGCTGCTTTCACATTCTCTAGATCTACTTCTCCAACCATGCAGTGGGGCCAACGGGACACCCACTGCAGGGAGTCAGAGGAGATCCTATCACAGAAGTCCTCTGCAGCCAAGGGTCAGCCTCGAGGTTCTGAGAGTCCTTCGGGTAATGCACAATAGATCAGGCCCTCACAATGTTTTCTCAATTTCTTCAAAATGTACTTCTACTTTTATTTGGGTCACAGATTTGGGTTCTTAGTTCTTTACAGTGAGGGAGATGTCCACTCCTGTAACAGGGCTGGAGATGCTTTGCAGGAGCCCAAGGCTCTCTGTGCGCTGCTCCCGACTTCAGGGAACTTTGTTACTGTGGTCCCTCCAGCACCGTGGAGACACGGTGATGGGTGTAAGTCTTCTTGTTAGTCCCCCTTTCAATCTATATACCTCAGAAGATGCTCTGGCTGCCAGAACTAAAATCGAGGGGTGAGTATGGTCCAGCATGGCCTGCAGCTAACCCACTTAACCAGTGTGGGTTCTGCACTAAACTCTGGGCCTGCAGTATCTCACTCATTTCACTTTGGGGAGAAAGTATTTAATGCAGATGACAAAAGGTTATCTATATCTAGGCTTGGGGAGGAGGAGGAGGGGCACGGTCAGGATATTTATGTTGGCACGCGTCTTCCAGGCCTTCATTCCTAGACTTGCTCAAGAGGAGTCACCTGAGCAGCCAAGGTGAGCGGAGGAGCTCAGCCCTGCTGTCACAGGGGTGTGGCCTTTCACCGGACCTGGGAACAGACCAGAGCTGTACGGAGTTCTGGACTGAATGGAGCTCCCTGATTACCATCATGGAGCGAGGAGGGCATGCTGCTTAGAGCTTGGGGTACAGTCCTCACTGAAGGGCTTGACTTCTACATGGCAACTTCTCATGGAGTTTCCTCTAGGAAATACTTGCTGGGCAAGTGTCCCCTCCTCCTGCCTCTGCAGGTGGGCTGCTGGCAGGAACTTCTAAGTTGAACAAGCAGCCTCCGTAATGTGCTGGGCTGGGAGGCAGCTACGGGCCTCTCGCTTTCTGCCTGGAAGCATCACGCCTTTTCTGTGCTGAACCCCAGGTAGAGCAGAGTGAGGCATCCTTTGGCTTCCACTCTATTGTTGCAGACATCTACCGTGGCTTCATGACAATTTTATCTCACACACACTCCTACTTTTTGAGGGCAGGGATCAGATTTTAAGATCTAAGTGGTGAAACATGGTATCAGTGACTCACTCCTTGAGAAGCCAGGACACAGAAAGTGAACGACGGTGACTTGCACAATATAGGGCTTATTCTAAGTCAGTTGTTTGCAACCTGCTGCACTTAGGACTCTCCTGGGGATCCACCAGTGTGCAGGCCACCCTCCGGGACTCATGAGACCGGAATCTCTGGGAGAGTGCCCTGGAATCGGTTTTTACAAAGCCTCCCGGGTGTTCTACTCCCGATACTACACTTTCTGTTGACTAACTTGGATTTAAATAAATAATCGGAAGAAAAAAAAAGCTTCCCACATGGTCTGAATGTGCAGAATTGAGAACCTCTGTTCTAAATGGACCCTGGCAAAAAGGCATGCCTGATGGTGTAGGAATTTAAAATTTTTGATGGTAGCTACTTTGGTGGTTGTGATTGAAGAGCCCCGTGTAAACGAGGCAGGGGAGAGAAACTTGCACCAGGGCTGGGAGACCTGCGGAGGGCCCAGCCATTCCATCACCTGAACTGCAATGACTGCCTTACCCACCGGCCCCACTCAGAAGTCTGAAGGATGACTTGTCACCGAACCGGGCTTAAGGACGAGTCTTTCCTATTTTGGGAGTATTTTCTAGACTCCTACAGCCCCCAATTCAATCATAAACTAAAATTTTAAGATTGGCAAGCAACAGAGAGACACTTAAGTGTTAACTTAAGTCTGTGTAGATGTTGACCGCCTAAGGGCCCCAACATCTGACTGACTGATTTAGAGAGTGCACACACATGCACAGGCAGGGGAGGGGCAGAGGGAGAGGGGGAGAGAGAATCCAAAGCAGGCTCCATGCCCAGTGCAGAGTCCAGTGTGGGCCTTGATCTCAAGACTGTGAGATTGTGACCTGAGCTGAAATCAAGAGTTGGACGCCTAACAGACTGAGCCACCCAGCCGTCCTGCAACATATGAGTAGATCGGATCACAACGGCTACTATATGTAACAAAAGAGGAAATAACAAATATCAGCAGGGTGTGGAGAAGTCAGAACCCTTGTGAGCTGTTGGTGGGAATGTAAAATGGTACAGACGCTATGGAAAATAGTATGGCAGCTTCTCAAAACCTTAAAAATAGAACTGCCATATAATCCAACAATTCCCCTTCTGGGTCTAAACCCTAAAACTAGAAGCAGGAACTCTAGGAGACTTGTACATCTATGTTCATAGCAGCATTATTTACAAGAGCCAAAAGGTAGAAGCAATCCAAGTATCCACTGACGGATGAACAGATAAACAAGATATACATACGGCGGAATGTTATTATTCAGCCTTAAAAAGGAAGTTCTGACACATGCCACAACACTGATGACATTATGGTAAGTCAAAAAGTCAAAAAGCCAACCACAAAAGGGCAAATACTGTCCCATGCACTTATATGAGGTAGTAGTCAAACACAGCAAGTAGAAAAGTGGCTGTGGGGGCAAGTGGTCACCAGAGGAATAGGAAATCTGTGTTTAATGGTGACAGAGTTTCAGTTTTGCAAGTTTCAGTTTTGCAACACATCCCTGTGTGGATGGTGATGGTAACTTAACAATGTTAACTGCTTAATGCCACTTAACTATATACTTAAAAATGGTTAAGAGGGAAAATTTTATGTTATTTTACCAAGATTAAAACAAAACAACCCAGAGCCTTGTCTGGGAGGGGCACACATGAAGGAGACAACCTTTCTGGGAAGTGGTTTATCAGAGTTACGGGCTGAAAAGAGCCCTGACAGAACAGTGAGGCCTGGGAGGGGCCCACCTATGTTTTGTACATATATTTTGGGACCAGGACCTTGGAGAGAAAGGACAGTTAAGATCCAGGCTGGGAATGGGACAAGTGCTTCACCCATCCCTCAATTTTCTTCCTGATTCAGACAGAGTATGTCAAAGACTCACAGGGGGGTTACTTGTGAGAATGCTGGTAGTGTTTTTTATGACAACCCAAAATAGAAAGGTTAAAAAGAAGTAAAGTTATAAGCAAGTAAGCAGGATGTGGACACATGAAGGGGTGAGGCGGGGTGACATCCAAGAGCAGTGGCTGGCTCTGGCACCTCAAGGTCCTGAAAGAAATCATAGCTTCCATGAAGTCTGTGAACCCCGCCAATCACTCTCCATTCCACTTTGATTGATTATGCACCTTGATCTATTCTCTACATCAGATGTGGCTTGGACCTACTTGTGCTTTCCAAAAAACCAAGAGTGCCCTCAGAGCATTTACAATACACAAAATATTCTCAAGAATATGCCACCTTAGGGGCACCTGGGTGGCTCAGTTGGTTAAATTTCTGACTCTGGATCTCAGCTCAGGTCATGATCTCATTGGGAGTTCGAGCCCTGCTTTGGGTGAACTCAAGCCCCACTTTGGGTGAGCCCCACTTCTCTCTCTCTGCCCCTCGTGGGATTCTCTCTCTCTGCCCCTTGCTCACTTGTGCCCTCTCTCCTCCAACGCAAAAGAATATGCCATCTTAAACAGGAAAGGAGGCCCTCCAAGGAGGCTTCCGACAGAATCAGGGAGTGTGTGATGCCCTGAGGGGGGCCAGAAGATTCCTGGCTCACCATGATGTACAAGCTCTGGAATGTCTGCTTACAAAGCAGGTGTATCCTGGGAAAGAAACACATGGGAAACACAGGTGTCCAGGAAATGCATGGATGGATGGGCAGGGGGCTATCACCTCATCTCCCAACACAAGTCAAGAGTCTAACTTCAGTGTGCATGGTCCACGCCCTGTCTACCTTCTGGACTTGCTCCTTCACTTTTATACGTTCAGCGTCTGGGTGGGGCTGAGCCATGAAATTTACCCGCTTAAGCCGAGCCATGGGGCTTGCAACCATTCACTCATTTGTCCAGCAGGTTACCTTGTAATCTCCTGAAGACCCTCTCCCACAATTCTAGTATGAGTGGAAATCATCAAGTAGTGAATTGGCTCACAACCCCGAGAACACATGCCTTAACCTGTGGCACGGGATCCCACTGTGGCCGTTCTTCCTGTGGCCGTTCTTCCTGTGGCCCTCAGAAGCTGTGCTTATTCCTTTGTAACCAACCCCTCGTAAGCCACGTCTGCCATGTTCCCCAGCAGGGGCGTAGGAGGCAAAGGGCAGACCGGTCACATGTCTGGAGGAGCTCCCCAAGCCAAGGCCTCCTTTCCCACCCGACACACAAAGGTCCTTCCCACTGGCTTCCACTCTTCTGGCCACAGGGCCAGAAACTGGCTCGGGAAAGGGGGACACAGCAGGGGCTGGGTGGGGTCAGGGCAGGACGCTGCAGGGGATGAGCTCTCCCTCACATCCTCTGACAAGAACAGAAGGGACCAAGATGGGACTGCTCGGAGAGATCCTAGTCCTGGGTTCTCAAATCACAAGTGTAGAAACCACAAACCAAGGGAAAAAAAAAAACACCCAAGTCTTTTTAATTTTTTTCCTTCCCAATAGCTAGTTCCAGTGATGTTTATTACTCAGCCTGAGTTGGAATAACATTAGACAAAAATAGAAACAGCCTCTGGGTTTACAAAGCCTTTTGTACAAGTCCTCTGACTTTTCTGTTCATGCCAGGGCCCCCTGCTGTGGGGTCAGAGGTCAGGGGGGGCTGGACGGCCCAGATGAAACAGGGCCTGCAGAGAGGGATGCAGGCTTCCACGATGGGCTGAGAGCAGCACCAGGAAAGATAAGCCAGGCAAGTTGTTCAAACAGCTCGGCTGGCGACTTGGGGCTCTACGTGTGGGGCTGAGCTGCTGGGGTGCTGCCCTGGGTATAGAAGTTGGGTGGGCATTTGGCCCAGGCAAGGGTCATGGGTAGAGACTGTACGGGACCTATGCCCCTAGGAACCGGTGCAGCTGGAGGGGCTGGCCGTGCGGCAGCAGGCTCCTGTTCCCACTCCTCCAGAGCCCTCGGGAATCCTGCCTGCAGTCACTGGCTGCTCACAGCCACAGGACTTCACCTCCCTGCTCCGGAGGAACCGTGCAGGGGAAGGCCTGGGCACCTCGGAAGGACTTGGGACTCAGTGAACCTCATTCATGGTGTGAGATAGGGAAAGACAAGAACAAGGAAGGCTGCTGCTTTCCTGGTGAAGCTGGTCAAGCTTTTCGGACCCCCCACATCCCTGCTGTGCCCCACACAGTCACTTTGAACCACTAGGGGCTCTGTTCTCCCAGGCCTCTCAAGTGAGGGGCAGGCCAGGCCCTCACCTGGGTCCTCCCGGCTGTCCTGAGCCGGGCAGATGGTGCTGCGGTGGCTACTATCTCAGGGGCTGCTTGAGCTCAAACAGGCCTGTCCCGCCTCTGACGACTTTCCCAACCACGATGCAGGCTGAAGGGGACCTCAGCTCATCATGCGATCCTGGGAGACACAAGAGCTCTTGTTAGGTGGTTGACAGAGAAATTGGGGGTGATGTAAGGGGACGGGGGCGGGGGGGACTCAACATGGAGGCTGGGCAGATGGGCCACCTCAGAGGCCAGCAGGAGGCTGAGTCCTGGAGGCTGATGAGGTTAGGTGAGGGAGCACTGCTTACAAAAGGGAGGAAGGCCCTTCTCCCTTTCCTTCAAAAGGCAGAGGCAGCCTTCCCATCTGCTGCCCACCCTCCCCAGCTGCTTCCTCAGTGAGATTCCAACATCTCACTTGTGTGGAAGGCATGTGGAAAGGTGCCCAAGGGACAAGCCTATTTGCCCAGAGCAGATTTAGGAGAGGGAAGGTCAAGGGCACTTGCCCATGTACTGACCCATCATGGTGGCCTGCTTCAGAAACTGGAAGCTGGTTTCAAATGTCATTTGCTGCAGAGGGGAGGAGTTGGACCGAATCCCAAAGCGATTCAACGGCTTGTACACGCCCTCGAAGCACATATAGTCGGCGACCAGGGAGAGATGGCGGGGATCGACCTCAATGCCTGTCACATTGGCAGTAACATTAGGAATGATTATACAATGACAAGGGGACAGTTGGGGCAATGTCACCTGACACAAGCCAAGACAAAGGCTCAGATGTCAGACCCCACAGCTCTACTTTCAGCTCGATCACCTACTCACTCGGCAACTTACCCCTAACCTCAGCTGGGCAGCCCCCCACCCCCATCCCAGGCCACTATCAGCCCAGCCCCCTCTCCACTTCTGTCCAGTAGCCCAGGAAACAGATTCCAGACTCGCAGGACACGAGAACCTCACAGCACGGTTTTACTTGGGACCCAAAACCCTGAAGGCAGGCAGGCTGGGGGCCATTCATCAGACAGGGGCTTCCTCAGAGGCCAGAGGAGAAACAGGTAGGGAGGCCCCAGTGACGGTACTGAATCCTGTCCTCCCTGGTCACTCTCAGGGTCTCCCACAGGCCACACGCTCACTGTACCCATGTTTTGGTCCCCTATGGAGCTGGCCTGACATGCTGGGATCTTCTGAGTGCTGTCTGTAGCTCCTCTTACCGTACACAGCAAACACGTCCCTGATCTCCTTCTCGATCACCCGCAGTGCGGCCTCGATGCCGTACGTGTTGGCCATGGCGTGGATGTCGTTGGAATAGAGGCGACTTAAGTCCAGAACCTAGGAAAGGGGGGAGAGGCTGACTGTGGGGACCTGGCCTTCTAATCCCTTCCGCGAGCAAGACCCACCCTGGCCAAGCTCGCTCCCCGTCTGGCAGTCAAGTAGCGCTGACGACAAAGTGATTGAAAACTGGCCCAGGAGTAGCAAAAGGAGAGAGTGTAGGTAGAGCTGTAGGTTGGTTAGAAGAAAGATATTTTTTTAATTTGTTTATTTAAGAGATAGACTTGTCTCCTAGGATGGAGGCTTCCCGTGGTAGGCGAGGGACGTTCTCCCGCAGAGACACTTAAACCCCTCCCCAGGGCACACGAGGCAGTGACAGGGCAGCTCCATGGGAGCCCAGCTCATCAGGGGCCCCAGGTGGCTCTGCACTAGGGCAGCTCGTCCCCACAGGAAACGGTGGAGACCTTGGCCTTGTTTAAACAAACCCCCTGAGCATGACAGAGTTTGCCCTGGTGGTGGCTGGCTCTCAGGAGGTACGACCCCACTCTGCCCTGTACCTGGGAGGCATCCAGGGAAAGTCTCCAGGCAGCAGGGGCCTCTGAAAGGCAGCTGCTGGGGGAGCTTTGTTAGCTGGGTGTGCATAGGGAGGGCGGTGGGCTATAGGGGTCCCGGCACCTCAGTATTCTCTGGGGAAACACTTGTGCCCAGGGGTTGAGAGCCTCTCAGAAGGTTCTGGGAGACACAATAAAGCAGAAGAATGAACAAACAGCTCAGAAGGACGGACAGACGTGCTAGTGGAGCAGGCAAGGCAGAGCACACAGGCCTCTGTCAGCACTGGGCACTGGCAAGCTGGTCTGGGCCACCTCTGCTCCCAGGGCCACCTTTACCGGGCAAAATGGGCAGCTCCCAGGCCAGCAACTCAGCAAACTATATCTTACAAATCTACTCTAGCAATGTACTAATTTCAAGGAAGAAAAATTTATAGCCATATTAGTCCAAGAAAGCTTGAGTTGGATAAAGTTACTGCAAGTCTTAACGAGGCTAACATGCATGGTGCATTCTAAGACAAGGCCCCGGGTAACGTGGCTGGAGCCTCGCTTCCCCTGGTCAGCCTGAGAGAATGAGGACCTGGTCCCGGCCAGCAGACAACCCGGAGAGGGGTGCATACCTCGGCATACTTGAACAGCTCCGGCAGGTTGATTCCTTCTGTGTTTAAGACCAGCTCCTTCTCGTTCTTCTTGTTGGTGGTTTCGTTCAGGAGGCACCTCGTGATGCCCTTGGTCGCGTAGACGACGGCGCCCTGGGCCAAGGACACTACCAGGGAGCTCATGTCAAAGTTAATCTTCATCAGAGGCAGCTTCACTGTCACCTGTGAGAGGAGGGGTTCCGTCAGGGGAGGGGCCACCCCCAGTCCCAAGAAGAGGGAGAGGCCTCCCGACTGGCTCCTTGGGTGACACCTTCAAAACTCGAGTAGTAAACACCTCGGCTAGGGGCAGGTGGCCCTGCTGCGGCAGGCTGGGTGGGTCTGCACAGGCGCACACTGGGGGCCTTAATCCACCACTCAGAGCAGCCCTCTCTAGTCACCCAGGTGAAGGGGACAGCAGTGGAGTGACACCTTCACAGATGCTGGTGAAAATCGTGTCTGCTCAACAATGCCCGTGATAGCTTTTTGATCACTACAAAGTGTCATACTCCTTTTGTGTGTAACCTGCTCAATGACTCTTATCCACGTTGCTGTCTGGGAGCCACTGGACTGGATCAAAGTGAAGGACAAAAACGTCAGCCCATGTGTAGGAGTGTAGGCATCCTGACCACCCAGCCTTGGACGGGACGGCGCACCCTGCAGTTGAGAGACCACAGCCCCTGGGGGAGGAGAAGCAGCACACTCCTGCTTGTCTCCGCAGTCCTGACATCAGTTCACTCGGTAGGACTGAAGACGAAGTGAAGGGGGATGCTTAGAAGTGCCGCCAGGGCCTGGCCCATGAGGCCCACACACACACACTATTCTTGACAGAGTCTGAAAGAACTGGCCCACTAGGGCTCAAAGTCAAACGTGTGGGGCAGTGATTTGAGGCAGAGGGTCCACGGTGGTCACCAGATCCTTTAAGGAGTCTGAGATCATAGGAGATTGCAACCGACTGCCACAGGCCCCGCACGTCACCTGGCCCGTGTGTGGATGAGCTGGGCGGTGGGCACTGACCTGGCACCACAGGCTCTCCTCTGTGTCATACTGGTAGTCCTCTATGAATGGGTGGGACTCGCGCACGGCCTGCACACGGCGCTCCATGGCCTCGGCTCCCTGGGGCTCCCCACCGCGAGTGGATTTCCGGGGCTGTGCAAGGCGGGTGGCAGGGGCCAAGTCCTCCTCGGGGGCCGAGCCCACCTCTTCATCCTGCTCCTGGGCCTTGTCAGCACCTTCCCCGGGCCTGTGCCCTTCCTCCTGCATGTCCTCGTTGTCGTTCTCTTCCTCAGCCTCCTCCTCCTCACTCTCATAATCGACCTGGCAGGGGATAAGAGTGCAGTCTGTGTCACCAGGCCCCCCCCACCTGTCTGGACTTTGCCGGCAGAATAAGCGCCCCTGGAGAGGCCCACCAGGCCCCGACCCCACCAGGCTCGCGGTGCCGCCTCCTCTCTCCTGTTGGCCCTGCCTCTGGGAATGGCGGCCTCTCAGTCCTAACTCCCAACAGTCTTCTGCCCTCCTTGGACTGTCTCTTGCCTGTCAATTTCCTCAGCCCCTCTAAACTGCCCTTTGTCCCAGCAGCAGTCACAGCAAGACCGGTTTTGGTATATATTCACTGTAAAAAACAAGAGGCAGCCTGATTTCAGCTCCTTGCAAAAGCCTCCAGGTAGGTCCCTGAATCTGATTCCATCCAAAGCCGAAGGACAGCCCTGGGATAGCCCCTGCCCAATCCTGCCCTGTGAACTTCGTCTTCTCCATCGACAAGTGTGCTGGGCAGGCCAGACTTGCCTCAAGGTTCCTAATGGGTTCCAGCAGGACAACAAAGGTGTGGCCATATGTGGCAAGCCATAATCCTGCAGGTGTGACACAGGACGGATATGACCACAGCCCCTGCACCTCGGCCAGTCCCCTTACCTCTTCCTCTTGTTTCTTCTTGCGCTTGGCATCAGAGGCATCAGCGTCTCCCTCCTCAGCTTCAGCGTCCACAATGTGCCCCTCCTCTTCCTCATCACCCTCCTGTTCTCCCTGTGGTTTCGGGACAAGGAGGAAAAGAGACTGGCTCCAATACCGAGTGCTTGGTGAATGCATCTATCTACTCATTCATCCTCCTTTTTAGCTCACTCATCCACCCAGCCACCCACCTGCCTATCTATGCATCCATTCATTATACCTCCACCTGCCACCCTCTCAACTACCCATCTACCTACCTACCCTTCCACCTACCCACCCTGTCCATCCAGTCCCTGCTCTGGGCTAGCCCTGCACTCCCTGTCTCCTCCTCTTCAAGCTTCATTCTCACATGTACCACCTGCAAAACCTTGCATTTAAAAAAAAATTCAGAAGAGAGACTAGGCTTTCCAAGTCATTAAAAGAAAATGGTACACAATACTGTTCTGAATATTTTTGTTCTAGGCAGAGATGAAGAGACGGGATTATCTTGGTGAACTATTAAGTATTTTGGAAACCAAACATTTGTGCCTTTCAAAGCCATCTGTGCTTGAGTTAGCCAAGTGGCAGACCTCCTGGGCCAGAGGTCTAGCATTCTCTCTGGTCTATCCTTAAGGCAGTACTAAGTCTTCACTGTGACGCGCCCCCCACCCAGTCCCCAAATAGGCTGACTGCACTGGCACAGCTATTGCTGCATAGCCCTACAAGCTGCTGTTGGCTCAGATGACAGTAGGGGACCTGCCCCCACACTACCCCTGGCTCTCCTTGCAGATGAGGTATCACCATTTCTGGGCTACTTTGTCCCTAATGGCTTCTCCCTGACTCCTTCCTTTTTTATTACAGCAGCCCAACTTTCCTGCTTCAAACGCCTCTTCTAATTCCCGCCAGTACTCCGTGGGCCTCGGTTCATCTGGCCCAGGGAAGTCAAAGGCAGAGCAACATGAAACCAGAGAAAGAATTCAAAAAGCCCAGCGGGTACCAATACTTTCAGCCTGTCCTCAGGAACAGACAAAGAGATGACCCTGGGCCTTCACCCAATGCCAACCAAATATGCTGCCTGGCAGCAGCCCCATGAGCCTGTGAGCAGCAGGTAAGCGGTGACGTACAGGGAGAGATGGGCCAAAACCAGGCAGGGCCTTGAGGCATACTGAAAACAACCCCAGCACCTTTCCAGGGAAGAAGGCTAAGCCAACAGCCACCCTATGGGCTTCCCAGCCTGGGACCCTCCCTGTGCTGGTCCTAGAGGGGGCCCCTGAGGGACTCACTCACCTGGTTCCTCTCCGAGTCCCCAGTGTTGTCTAGATCCCGCTGGGTAGCTCTCCGAGTGTTCACGCTTCTGAAAGCTGAGGCTTTATTGTTCTTCTTTCTGATGGATTCCATCAGAATTTTAAAGAATCTAAAATGAGAAGAAAGCCACACAGCCCTGTTCAAACGAGCATCTCTACTCTCCCATCCTTGTGGGGGTAGGATGTTCTGTCCAAGGATCTCACAGGCATCTAAGGTGGTGTCAGGGATTTACATGTGAGACAGAGATACAGCGGCTCCTATCAGCTCACTTTCCCCACCTCTTGAGGTTTCTAAAGGGCACAGAGAGAGCACTGCTCCACAGCCCACCGGGCCTGGTCTGAACACATGTCCTGCCAGTCCTCAGGTGCGTGGCTTTCAGCACGACAGTCTCCTGAGCTTTAACTCCCTCATCTGTAAAATGTGGGTGTGAATATGTATCACGCAGTCTTGTTTTAAGGATGAGAAACAACTCCTGTCCAATAACTGTCACAAGGCCTGGCAGAGTGGGTGCTCCATGAGTCAAAGTTGCTAGCACTGCTGTGGCCAGAGTCTAACAAGGACAGCAGACTCTCCAGCAGGAGGGGGGTCCAGGCCAGGACTAGGACCATTCCCTGCCTGCTCCCCCACAGCATCTCCAGAAAGTGGTACAGTGCAGACCTGACTGCTCCTGTCTCCTTTCGGTAGGAGCCCTGACAATTTGATGGAAGAACGAAGAGGTGCAAGAGTTCATCAGAGTTTTTTTTTTTTTATTTTTTTTAACATTTATTTATTTTTGAAACACAGAGACAGATCATGAGCAGGGGAGGGGCAGAGAGAGAGGGACACTAGAATTAGAACAGGCTCCAGGCTCTGAGCTGTCAGCACAGAGCCCGATGCGGGGCTCGAACCCACGGACTGTGAGATCGTGACCTGAGCTAAAGTCGGACGCCCAACTGACTGAGCCACCCAGGCGCCCCTCATCAGAGTTTTAAAGGCAGTGACAACTTGCTTTGTGGCAATAAATCATGTCGACAAGTTGGAACCAGACCAATTTTAAAAGAACCAACTTGAAGCAGAGCCTGGGGGCCTTCCCTGGCCCCTTGCCTCTTCCTCCTGAGTTTTCTATTTTTAAGCTCCCTTACGGCCTTGCCCTGCCTCCCTGCACCCTCCCTGTCCCCGCCCTTATTTTTTCACATAATCTCCTTCTTGCCTTTCTTCTTCTTTAGGCCAGAACAGCATGCCAAAATGGACTGCTTTTAATTATATTAAGTATCAGGTCCCTCAGCCAGTCAGCCAGCCAGCCACCCTGTACTGTCTCAGCACCTATAATGTGCGTATCATATGCCCTGGGTGCAAAGCAAGGGTGAAGCTACAAGAGTGTAGTCTTAATTTAACAAGCAGACAACTATTTACTATTTTTCTTATTAAGAGCAAAAGACTGTTGGTCTCCTTCCTCATTTTTTTTTTAACTTTTTAAAAGTTTATGGTTTTGTTGAGGTTTCTGCCCTTGGCAGAAAAAAGGCTCCTCACCCACCAATCAGGGAAGAATCTGGTTACCAGGTGCTGGGGATGGGGACAAGGGCCAGACGAGGGAAGGCCAGGTTTGACTTGAGAAAATACAATCTGAGAAGAGGGAGCAAAAGAGAAGTTTCTGGAATGCCAGGCTCTGGTTCAAATCTGCAACCAGCCAGAGACCCAGGAGGAAGGCCTTGATCTCATCTGCACAGTGGGACATGTCCACCCCGACCTGAGCCCACTGCACGGAGAGGAGAGGAAATGAGATGGGACGGGCGTGTGGAAGCACTAGGCCCACTGTTCATCTCCTCCCGCTGCTTCGGGGCTGCTGCTCTGACTCCTCAGACTCTCACGGCAGCTTTGCGGTTGTGTCACCCCTCCGAGGCTCCTTCCTCAAGCCCTCCATAATTGGCCCCAACCCCAACTACCCATCTGCTCCCACCCACCTTGGAGCATCCTCTGGGCTCGCTCTGCCAGCAATTTCCCCAGGCCCTTTCGCTACCTGCTGGAGTTGCATCCACTCTTCAAGGATGGGCTTAAGTACAGATGAAAGTCCCCAAGGAGACCTTCCTTAATTCCCCCTCGCTGGGCACCCCTTCTGCCTGGACTGCCTCTTTCCATGAATAAGACTGCTGGAGAACAGGTGAGAAGGTGAGAAAGCAGAATGAACCCTGACCAGTAAGTGGCAGACATGTCACGAGAGTGCCAGAGTTCTCCTGTGGGTGCAGACAAGTTCGCCCTCCTGTAATTTTGCCACAAGCTAGGGAACTGAAGGCCTACAATGACTGTCCTGTGAAGGTTTTGCTATTTGTCAGAACGTGGCAACCAAAAGAAAACAGGATGGGTTGGCTGCAGAGATACCTCCCATCCCACATAAATAATTGCAAACAGAGAATATGACCCCTGGCTGTTTCCAAGAGCGCCTGGCAACCACTCTGCCACCTGCTGCTTGCAAAGTCAGACTCCCAGAAGCTGTAATTGCACAGTCCAGCTTGGTCGTTTCATGGCTGGGGATGGGTGGCCAGAAAGTCCACCCGACTCCTAACTCGGGGCTCTTACAACTCCACCACCCCCGGCCCACCTCCCAGATAGTTTACACAAACATCCAGAGTGACTGGTGTCAGTAATATTTACAGAACCTCCAATGCTCATACATCGCCATCTAGACAAGTGCCTCTGTGTCTTTTTTTTTTTCCTTCTCCAATCTATCGTCAAAATAGTCTCATGACTATTGGGAGAAGTTGGGAGAAGAGATGGGATGGGAGGGAGGGAAGGGGAGAAGAGAGAGAAACAGAGGTGGCGGAGGTGGGGTAGGGAAGGGAGAAAGGAAGAAAAGTTTCTTGCGGGGGTGGAGGTGTCACTCTTGAGAGCACGCTCACATTGCCTCGTGGCCCGTAAGAGGTCTTACTGTGGTTGCTCCACTGCCCAATCCTGTCAAGCACTGTCCAAACCACACCCCAGTTCACACATTGCTCCTACCCTCATTTCTGGCCCGATGTGCTCGAGTCAGAGCAGCTCCACCAAGAGCTACTGCACATGGCTTTGTTTATCACAGCTTTTCAAGTGCACAAGCAAAATACAAACTAGGAGCTGAAAAAGTACTTTGCTGCTGGGAAGAAGCCAGGGAGGGCTGGCCCTCATCAAGAAAAAAATTTGTAAAGGCGATGGATTTTTCAATTCCCCAAGATAACGGAAGTAAAAAGAACTCTAAGCGTAGCCTGGTACACGCCTCATGCTGACCTACCTGCTCAGCAGGCAAAGCCTCAGGTGAACAGAAATGGGGCATACCATCCAGCTCTGCCTGCTCCTGCCAAGACTCAAGAGGCCATGTGATCCTAATTCCCATTTCTCAGAAAAGGGCTGCCTGGCCAGCACAAACATGCGGGGCACTTGGGAGTTATGCTGCTCCCTGTTAATTAATGAGCCGGCAGGCTGGAGACACGTCTCCTGTGACATGGCCCAGCATCTCGAGAGCACTGGGTTTGCCTGGTAAAAGGAACCTTCTCCACCCATGTGGATGGCGATGCATGGGCGATTCCCCAAGGCCCAGCCAGCGACAACTTTATCTGGGCTCATGTAAATCACGACAACTTCACCAGGGCTCATGTAAATTGGGGCAGGATTTGCCCAGTGGTGGCCCCTTTCCAAGGGGATGAGTTCATGTCCAAGACCATCTACCACGATACCCATTGTCCTGAACACCACATGTAGAGAGGACTGGCCTGAGGCCAGCTCACATCTTTGGGTCAGAGGGAAGAAGAGGGCCAGTGGCAGAACAGCTGCTCTCTCCTGGCCACACTGCATCCACGACTCAACCCTGAATGGACGTCACTCAGGAAAGGTTGGTGGGATGACTGAAAGCAGTGGGCTCTGCTTCCCCTCTGCCCCATTGGTTCTCCATTTCGGGGAGGCTCTGGGAAGATCTGAGAGCTGGTCTAGATTAGAGGCAATGGTTGGTGGTTTGTGACCAAATCCTGCTGACAGATGGGATCTATGTGGGCTTCACCAAGCTTTTGAAAATGTATGAATTACTTGCTGATATTTAAAAATGAAGAGTCTTATTTATAAAAGCAGAAACAAGCAACCAAATAGGCAAAGACAGGAAAAACAGGAAAAGAGGCTTTCTTCTTTTTGAATCAGAAGATTGGGCCACTCTGGCCTACATGCCTGTCCTGAGGCAGGCTCTGTACTCTCCAGCCTGCCAGGGGCCTTCCAGCCTTCTTCACTGGCCTGTTTCCTGCTCGGCCCTGCAGCCATTTGAGTTGGCACAGCACGATCTAGGGGTCAGCTGGTGAGTCAAAAGTGCTTCGCTGGCTCTTCCTGGCTTACCCTAGCCCCAGCGTGCCCACCATCCTACTCCTGGGTATTCAGCGTGGTAGCCTGTGTTTTTCAAATGTCCAGCACTAACTTCCACTTGAGAAAAAAAGAACGTTCATTCTCCCTACCAGAAGGGAACCAGAATTTCTCTGTAAGAAGCTGCAAATAACCCCAGCTTAGAATTGGGGTTTACAAGCAGCATGCTATCTGTATACTGCTCATTATTGCACAGACTAGAAATGTATTAGGAACCATATTATGCCGCCTGGAACATCATGCCAAAAATCAACACCATGTGCTAGTCTGACCTCATAGCAGTACCCTGTGATGGGGCTCCCTCCTCTTTCCGGTACATAAACTTCCATGTCTTACAGCCTCCAAACCCAAGGTGACAAGACTCATCAACCAGAGAGAAGGCAAGTTTTCAGGGAGTAGTGCGTGGTTAATGCAATTACACCCACAAGCCTTCCAAATTAGGCTGCCGGGCCTGCTGTTTTCCCAAACACTGCCCTTGAAGGATCCACTTAGACAAATGCAGCCAATCTCCAGGAGTCCTACAGCCTGGAGCACTCAAGGGCAATGACAAGGTCAAACAAAAAACGTGGCCCGAGTCCTAACCGCGTTTCCATGAAGTACAGGATGTCCTCCGGTCTCAGGCACTTCTCTTGCTGGTAATGTGCACGTGGCAGGAACTGAAACCACAGCTGGTACACTTGAAACTTGTCCCGTTTTTCTCCAATACAGAAGGATTCCTGGACATCAATTTTCTCCAGCACCTTGAACCAGATGGACAGAGAGAAACCAACTTACCTGAGTCCCAGGGAACTGTGCATGACTGTCATGGTTTTGGGATATCCAAGGGTTTAGGGGGATAGGGGCAGGGGCCACAGGCCCAAACCCCAAAGAAACCCCACTGAGTTCTGCCAGTGTGAATCCTTGGGGGACGGGTGCCCATGGCTGGGGGCGGGGGTCACCTCCAGAGGATGGCCCAAGGCTACAGGGAGCGGACGCTAGCGGGGCTAGTAAGCTACCGCAGAAATGACTTTTATTTTGAAGGCATGCGGGAAAGCTGCAGAACCGATGATTACTCCAAAAGCTTACTGGTTCATCCCTGCTCAGCACCTGGCAGAGAAAGAGTCTCCCTCCTTCGTGGGAGTCTGAGCCCAGGATCTGAACAGTCAGCAAAGTCTGTTCTTCAGAAACGGAAAATGCAGAAAAATGCCTCCACCCACCATGTAGCAGGGTCCAAGAGACCATTACCTCTCCCAAGCACACTCTGGTGAGCTGCTTCTTTAGGCTTTTCACTCTCTTCAGTGCCTTCTTGGTGTTGAACACAGGCACGCTCATCATGGGCGTCTTGATGTTGGCACTGGCCACCATGAGAATCTCCCTCAACCTGTCACAGAACGAAGGCACATCTAACCATAAGAGGTACCCAGATTCCCTATAAGATAGGCCTTTCTTATCAAGGTATTATGGCTCTTTTGGGATCTGAGAAGCCTTGGTATCTTACAAGGAAATACGCTGGATCAGAAAGTCTGAGCTCTGGCCCAGTGAGTGACAGCAAGTGACTCTCCTATCAATTTTCTCCATGGGAGCACGGGCTTCTCAAGGACAGGCTAGGATTATTCTTGTTTTCTATCACCTGTGCCTTGCATACAGTGGGTGCTTACTAAGAGCTTATGGGATAAATGAGAGATGCAGGGATGGCAACTAGCAAACTGTAGTACTCCTACAAGGCACAGGCACCATGATGCTCCTGGCCCTACTCTGAGTTGTCAGCCCGCACGGTCCAACTGCATGGCGGGCCCTGGCCTCCTTCCTTCCACAGGTCGAGGACCCGGAGGTTAGGGGAGCTGAGGAGCCCCAGTCCCTCTGCTAAAAAGTGGGAGAGGCAGGCATTCATTGCAGGTGGGTCACCCACTCTTTCCTCTTGCCCAGTGACCATCACCTTGTAGATGCGTACATGTACCTGAAGGGCCACCAGGGATCACGTTCTAGGTAACTGGTGCCCCCAGAGTTACGCAGCCAAGTGCACGTGGCTTGTTAACAACCTCTGTTCCTGAGTCCCGACCCCAGGAGTGTAGCTTCACAAGTGCCCCCAAGTTAACGGATACAGGAGTTAGCAGAGGGATAAAGAGAGATTCTAAGAGGCCTGGGCACTGACCCAATCACAGAAACCAACTGGGCTCCAGAAAGTCCAATCCTAATCACCATTTTGGATAAGATGCCCACCCACACCTCTCTATTAAATGACTTCCTCCCCCTTAGGGACAGACCCCACCCTATGCACCCATATAGCCCCGTACCTCGGAATGCCCAGAGTGACATTCATCTCGCCTCTGCCAGCAAAGTGGAAGGTGTTCAGGGTCATCTGTGTGGAGGGCTCCCCAATGCTCTGGGCAGCCAGCAGGCCCACGGCCTCACCCGGATCGCACAGTGAGCGCTGCCACTTGAGCTGCAGAAGGGTCCTCAGCCTAGAATGGGATGGAGAGAGGGGCAGGGCTAGGAGCACAGACACCATCTGTCTGTCTGCTAGGAGCTGTCAACACCACCCAAAGCCAGGGTGCATGGAATATTAGCTCTCCCTCTTTCTGGGCTTGTTTTCCCTAGGCAAATGATCCTCCTAATCCTTCAAATCCCACTAGTCACCGTGGGATGTCCTAAATTATGCAGTACAGATCCCAGCTGGGTGGCTGAAGTGCTAGACATCCGTGCTCGGACCCTTCATGTTTGCTCTGAGAACGCCACGCTCCCACTCTGCACGAGTTACTGTGAGCGCAAAGCAGTGAGCATTTCTGAGCTCGCTATTCATGCTTTCTTTCCATTCTTTTCTCCCCACCTCCCACTGTACAAACTAGGAAGGGGTTCACTGAACAATTATGGGAGTAGGGTTGGGGAGGAAAAGGGGGGTTGCTATCTTATTCGGTGCAAATGACTCCAGGTCACATGGGAAGCATGCATGCTATACACGGTTTTGTGATGCATTAACCCTCTTCCTTTTAGAACAGCCAGAGAAACACTGTATTTCCCCAGCACATGTAACAAGGAAGGGGCTTGACACAGGAAGACTAAATGGATGTACGTGTGAACATACAGAAAGTAGTAACACTACATTTCTAAGCAAGTTCCTTTTCAAAGTGAGACTTTCCTCTAACCCGCCATGTCGTCTCTCCCAGTTGCTTCAAACCAGTGAGGTCTGAGTACCCTCAGTATTCCTGACAGAAAAGAACCTTCAAGTACCTCCAGAACTTTAGAGATTCACCCAGAGCTTGCTGCCTGCTAACAGTTCCCCTGTGAGCACGAGTGAGGGAGAATCGCCTCCCCCTCTTGGTCCTGCAAACCCAAATGAGGCTTCCCCCAGGGTTCCCCTCTCCCCACTACCGAGGAGGCGCTACCCGTCCTTCTGAAGGTAAACGGCCAGTGCCCTCAGCTGCAGGAAGGTAGGTGAAGGGGACAGGGGCATCAGTGTCTCGCTCTTTCAGGGAAAGCCCTGCCAGCAGCTGTGATAACCCAGCATGATTTATTCTTTCTGGGCCTCTCTGAGGCCTGACTAGAGAAGCCACATTAAAGGGCAGACAGAGTCCTGCTCCTCCCCTCTGGTTCCTCCACTCACACGTTTGCCTTCGCTCATTTGCCTTTACCAATTTCCAACTTCCTCCTGCAGGCCCACTCTCGGACTCGGCTAGTCTCACCAGATGGAGGACTAGCAGCCGGGCTGGGGCCCACTGCTGCTGGAGGTCCTCCAGCTCCGTTGGCCAGGCCCGGTGAGCTGAGTGCAAAGGGTCCCCCAACAACCGCTCCAGCACCAACCCTGCAGTGGGCCTTCCTTGGGGATGCTTTTGAGGCTGTAACCCGATGTGGCTTGGTGCTGGTCATGCCTGGCTTCCCACCCACCTGGACCGCAGAATTCTTCTATTTATTTATTTATTGGTGAATAGGTTCAAGCTGAGGACTGCACATGGTCCTTCTTTTTTAAGATTTCAGAACCCAAGGCTCAAAGGAATATTGGAGTAAATCAGATCCAACCCCTCATGAAAGGCTGAGCCATGTGGTCACAGGGCAGGGAACGATTTGCCCTGGGCCAGAGTTAGAAGCTGCCAAATGGCGAGCAGATTCCCTGACTCTCAATTAGCCATGGCCACCACATCAAACTCAGGAGAGGTCATTTGTGCAAGCTCCCACCCAGGAGAGCATTGTTCTCTGTCCTGGGCCAGGCAGGGGTATCCATTCCTGCCTATTTGCCCTTGCCTGTCTTGGAGCCCTCTGGGCTTGCAAGGTGTCCTTTCTATCTTACTTCCCTCCCTCCTGCTGGAGGCTTGAATTCAGGAGGCTTCCCTCCCTTCCAGAGTAGGTAAGGAAGAGCCCGAGATGCAGGTTCGCCCTCTGCACATGCCCTGCAACAAATCAACATCATTACCAGTCAAGAGAAAGCTCTGTTTTCTCATAACTCTTCTCTGCTTGAGAGGCCCACTCAAGACTGTAGTCGTCCACCTTTTTTTCAAATGTTTCCGACACTGATGCAAAGTAGATGTCTGGGCGCCAGACGGACAGACTGGGGTCAGGACAAGGAGCCGCCTTCTTCTGGTACTTCCTTCGACTCTGCTCATCTAACTCACCCCACATTCTCAGCATCTGAAAGGAAGGAAAGGCCTCAGCCACATGGGAGGAAACCAGGAATGGGCCTGTCTTTCCTGGGACATGCAGTGGTATAAGGAGGATCAGAGGCACTGGCTCCAAATGAGAGTAGGGGAAGGAGACAGAACCAGACGACAATGAGAAATCCACCTCAACATTTAGGACAGGGATAAACAGAATCCATCCTGGCATGCGCGGCCTGACAATGACTCTTCATCCCGGCCCACTGGAACACAGGCAGGGTGACCAGGAAAGTTACTATCCAAACCGGAATTCTTTTAGAGTAGAACAGTCATTAATAATGCTAAGTGAAAGGCAAAGCCAGGACCATCCTAGGGCGAACCAGGACACGGCTGTCCCTCTTCCAAGCTTTCACACACTTGATGCCCCAAAGCTACCCCATAGCAACTGCTTCGAAGTGCTCCCCTGCCTCCTGGCCCCCCAGCTGTGTTTGCCTAATGGGAGGCCCCAGCAGCAGAGGGGAAGGTGGGAGGAGAGCGAAGCTGGGCATTTATCCCCCACTTAAGGGGGGATGCCTCCCTACTGCCCACTCTCCACTCCTCTCGGCTACCCTCCCTGTTCCTGCCCACCTGGGGTGGTGAGGACCCATGTTACCAGCCCCAATCAGTTTCCCCAAACCCGGCCCACACCCTTGTAAAGAGTAAAAACCCTCCTTAAGTTCCTATTTGAGGGCCATTTGTTTCCTAACGGTCAATAAAGTCGTATTATACTATTATACCTTCTATTAGGAAAACAACCCATTTCTTCAATCCCTGATGCCTATATGCTCCAGGCACTGGGGATACAGCCATCCCCCAAGTCACCTGCTGAGTCCCAGGGCTGCGGCCATTCTGGTTCCCACCCTCAAGGTTCAAGGCTTTCACAGCTGCCTGAAATTTCTGTGAATAATTCAAGAAGGCGCCTTTTCTCAGCATCGTGTTGGGATGCCTGCTCTGCCATTTTTTGATGGCTCTGAAGTGACGGAGAGCTTTCTGGGGATCTGCTCTGGATAAAACTTCATGGAGATGCTTCGATTTCATAATCACCTAAACACACAGACAGACAAATGACAGACACAAGACCAAAGAGATGAGGGCATGACACAAGGGCCGTGTCACACAACTTCACAGGACCAAGATGGTCCCTGTGGAGCCCTCACAATACCTCTCAGAGGCGTTGAGCACCCACTGCTAACAGCCTCACTGTGTATCCTGGACTTAGGGAGCGGGTGGTTCCGGAGCTGCAGGGATAACAGGGGACATCCCAGCACATTCAGAGCCCCCCCCCCCCCCCGCCAGAACCCAGTTTCTAGGGAGAAAGGAGGAGGGGAAGTGAGAGCCAAAGCTTTGGGACAGGCGCTGGGATGGAAAGGAGCTGGCACCGGAGTGCAGCCTTCAATACTGCCATCTGCTACATGACCATGGGCCGGTCGCGATGGTTTCAGTATCGGACTGAGAACTGGGGTGACTGCTCAGTCAGGGGTGATGGTCATTCTTGGAGTAGCAAGGTATGGCATGAAGATCACCAGCCTGTGTGGCAAATACGCCTGGGTCCAAACACTGGGCCTGCCACACAGCAGCTGGTCACTTCAGCTCCAATACTCGTGGTCTCAGCTGTCAAATAGACAGAAGAATATCTACTTCCCTAGTTGTGGTGAGGATAAAAGCACACACTGTCCACGGTGCACTTAAGCTTAGGGCCCAGCACGTGGCAAATGCCTCCAGATAGTAACTGTTGTTCCAGAGGTACACGTGCCTTTCTGCCATCTCATGGATGAAAGTCCCCAGAGGGGTGATGAAAATGTCAAGTGTTTTAAGGCATCAGTTGGTGTTTTATAACCTTTTCTACACTCTGCTTTTTGACAGCCACCTCACTGCATGGCAAAGCTCAGGGTGCAAACCCACCATGCACCTCTGGGCCCCACTATCTCCAGGTACCAGGTCTGGCCAACTACCTCATAGTTGCTGGCGAGAAAGGGGAACTGCTTGGGCTGCAGGAACTGTGTCTTGGGGATGTCCAGGCCGTCCTCCCCATACAGGAACTGGACCACGCTGCCATCACTGTCACGGACCGTCAGATCATACTGGACGACCAGCCCCTCCAAGTGCTTGATGATGCACCTGCACGGAGACCAGGGTGGTGGACGGTGGAAAGCACAGCTAAGCAAGGCTCCGATGCCCCAGGCTCTGCACTACAGCAGCTCCCAGCCAGGAGCTGCACTTCCTGATGGTTTTCGGTTAGCCGGAGAGGCTAGCTGCCATTGCTCGGCCCAGCCCTGGCTGCCATATCCGGCCCCAGCAGCTGGGACTGCTGCCTGCCTTTTGCCCACCTGCACTGCAAAGCTCCCCAAGGACCAGTATCTGTAGGTCCATAAGGCAGTTAATGCAGGAGGGCTTGCTACCCACCCAATGCTTCTCTAATGTGGTTAGTCCAGGAATTTGCCAGGGAAACTAAGGACACACTAGTAACTAAATGCTGATATGCTAACCCTAACCTGGTGCCCTTTTGCCTCAGTGCTCCCAGTGGTCAGCTGCCTCCCTCAGCCTCTCTCCCTGCTACCTGGTACTGACTCCTTAGCTTACCTCTGGCCACTCTGCCCCAGTCTCTACCTGCCATCTTAATAGGTTTTTTAGGAGCCACTGTTCCCCCAAGCTCCAAGGACAGAATTCAGTGTCAGTCACCACTGTCTTCCTGGCACCTTGCCCAGGGCCTGGTGCGGCTGGTGCTGAGCACCCACTTCCCCTCTGCTGAAAATGCTGGCGGTGCTGCTTGGAGCCCTCTGCTCTGCTCTCCTTGCCCGCAGGGTCCCGCCCTCCACACCAGCCACAGCCCCACAAGGCTGCACGTTTGGCCTCTCCTGACCCTCAGGCCTTGTCTTTAAAGGTCCACTGGACGTGGCTACTCGAATATCCTGCTGCTGACACCTGATGCCCCACATACTTTCTTTCTCCTCTCTGTCAACCGTGTCCCTGAACTGCCACTCAGGCCTGAAAACTCAACTAGGTTTGTCTGCTGCCCCTCCACATCTTACTCCTGCATTCCAGCCAGCTGCTCTATGTCTTCACAACTGCTTCTTCCTTTCCATTGCCACTCTTGAGGGGCAGGCTTCCAATGTCCAGCTGGAACGCCACCACAGCTGGGCTGGCCTCCTCTGATCCATCCTGTCTGGAGCACTGCACGGGATCTCCCCCCATAACCTTCCACTGGCAGGCGGAGCCCGCGGAGGCCTATGCGCTTTGCCGATGGCTGCTGCTCCCCCATTCCAACAAAGCCCCCCACTTTCTTGCCCCAGTGCATCTAATTGGCCTAAGGGACTCCCACCAAACACACAGATCCCCCCACCCCAGACTTATTTGATCACTTGTTTTCCAGCTTTTTCTAGGTTACACATGTTTTGTTGAATGATTTAAGAAATGGGAAGTGGGGTATAACCCCTGCTCACGGAAGGAAACGGCTGTGTGATCCGTGCCCGAGAGGGGAATTCACCCAGCCGCACTGAGAGCCGGCTCCCCACGTGGTGCAGCCAGCTCAGCAGATGGGCTCCTTGCTGCCCTGCCACCCAGGGTCCCAAACCCACCCTTCCCTTTCCTGGCCCAACCCCATTGGCTGCAGCTTTGGCAGTCAAAGGGGAGGGACCGCAGCAAGGAGTGCAGCTTTGGGGAATCTGGAACACAGTAGCAGGAGAGAGGACAAGGCTGGTGCAGAGACAGGAAAACCTCAGAGGGCAGGATAAAGGAGCTCTGCGCCTCCTTGTGGGCTAGTCACCAAGTTCTTGGAGAACAGGACTTAGAACCAGGCCTGGGGGGAGGAGGCAATGATGCACGCCCGCAGAACGCAGGAACCCTCCGTATAAACCTCTGAGCTCATGCTCTATCAAACTTTTAGACAGGGAAGCGTAACTGTATTTGCTGTCCCAGGCCACCCATGGCCATTTTTAAAAAGTTTTTTCACCCAAAGGGACTATAAGCGAACCGTCAACGACAATGTGAAAGATGACAACGTGGAGGTGACTGGTCCTGGGACACAGATCCCATCCGATAGGGGCAGAGCAGGTGCTTTTTACCTTTGGAGATAGCCGGAGCGGCTGGTTTTCACGGCGGTGTCCACCAGACCCTCTCGCCCTGCCATGCAGTGGAAGAAGAACTCCTGTGGGAGATGCGGGGCCAGGCCCCAGGGGTGGCCGTGAGGAAGGCTGCTTCCTGAAGGGCGGTGCAGGCCAACACCACCAGCGGCTTGTTGGCTCTCCTGTGGCTTTCGGCCTGGACAGGTCCAATGGCCCCAGTGGCTTCCGCCTTCCCCTGTGGCTCCCCTTTGCCCTACCTCGCCAGAAGCTGTACCTGCACTCATGCATTCCACCCTCCGTATTTTATCCCACACCACACACCCCACTTTCCAAATGGAAACGGCCTCGGGCTTTATCACCCTTCCATTCGGCCCATGTCCCTGAATACTGCTTCCAACAGTGTTATCAGAGGTACACAGTCTTTCCCAAATGTTTTAACTAACCCACCACAAGAAATATACTTAACAATAGTAATCAGCAAACATACATATACACACATATGGACATACAGATAGAAAACTCAAACGAAAACTTTAGGAAACTGTCCCATCCCTTACTTGGATGCTTTCTTAACTACCCTGTTCTGTTTTATTATAAAGAAATGCCAGTCACTATCTATTACAGTGATTTCATGATTCACTAAGGGGTCACAATCAGAGTTTAAAAAGTTCAAGTCCATATCATCTCTCCTCCCTCCTTTGTCAGAGGCCATGGGTGATCACTGGAGAACCCATGCGGGACTGATGAGCCCCTGGAGCAGTCGGTGGCCTTGAAACAAAGGGCCGAGGGCCGGTCCCATTCACGACCTGGACTTAGTTGTCTGATCTTGAAGAGATGCGCTAACCAAGGAACAAACCGTACTAACATTCAAAAAGCCATTTCTGACAAGTGTGAGGAAAGAAAACTTTTTCTTAGGGGAAAAGTCTGTTACTGACCAAGAATCAGACATTCACCACAGCTAGTCAATTTTCCACCGTGAAGGAGGAGCCACGAGAGGTGCTTAAGGGGGGTGGAGCGTGAAATAAGTCTCTGTGCTGCTCCTTTTGGCAACAGAAGGCACCCTGGTGAGGGGCATCCCCTCTCTAGCTGCCTTCAAAGTAGGTAAGAAATGGCTGAGAGGGCATATGGCAGGAAAAGGCGGACCTAGGATTGGTCTTACCCATCTTTTCATTTCTCAGCAAACACTTGGCAATCACGATGTGCCAGGTGCTGTGAAAGTTCTGGCGTTACAATGCTGAACATGACAGGGTAGCATCCTTACTGTCCCCATGGCCACAGAGTCTAGTGAGTAAGCAAGAAATGGCTTGGCACTTATTACTCGATCGTCCTTGCTCAAAGTTGTTGGTACAGGTCACAAGCCTCCTACCACTGACCCTAGCAATGAGAAGAGGCAAAAGGAAAAAACAAAATACGTACAGGAGGCTTGATGCCAGTGAGGAATCTGCCAGTGACGAAGCCACCGGCCCTGGGGGTGAATTCATAAGGCTCAAAGCAGGGCAGTGACTTGCCAGACGCCATCAGGGGGGGTCTCCGACCTTCCAATTCAATCTGGCCCAGCAGGCATGAGATCTGGAGGAAAGGAAACCCAAAGGAGAGATCCACACGTGTGTTAATGCTTTCTCCTAGCAAAGGGAGGGAGGGCCTGCTCTCAAAGAAAAGCTGCGTGAAAACTCGGTTTTGAAGGCCAACCTAGATTTTCCAACAAACCAGAGGAACTCGTCTTTCAAGAAAAAAACTGTGCATATGTTTTGGTGACTGATCAGGATTTTACGTGTTTGGGGTCAACTGTAAATGGGCAATGTTTGCAAAAGAAGACACGTCTCAGAATCATCCTGTGTTATACCGGGACCTAAGGGCCTTAATGGAGAAACTGAGGCCTGCAAGAAAAAGTAACTTACTGTAATCCTTAGATTCTAAGGACAAAAGAGAATAAAGCCACCTATTAATATTCTTGGCGGTGGTGGGGAGAAGAGCAATGTGTCAGGATTTCACTCTGGTCAAGGGGCTTCCTGATGGCCTTCAGCCTTTCAAGC
This sequence comes from Cryptoprocta ferox, assembly GCA_028646485.1. NCBI lineage: Eukaryota > Metazoa > Chordata > Mammalia > Carnivora > Eupleridae > Cryptoprocta > Cryptoprocta ferox. The sequence continues at coordinate 94,756,151 of CM053576.1, forward strand.
CCATTCTTATACTGCTCTGCACTCACTAAGGTCATCAAGACTTTGAAAAGAAATGTTAACATTTGCGAACATGCTACAATAGTACTGCAGTACCCTGAGGAGGAACAGGCCTCAAATTAGAAACCTCTAGGGCAGGGCTTATAATACAATAATAAATGAAGAAAGCAGACCATGACAGGACCTGAGGTAAGACTGATTACACACACACACACACACACACACACACACACACACATTTATATCTGTGTTTCTTCCTAACACTGATGTGCTAACAGTGGTTAGTTACCTCCTGTACTGATTTCTATATGCTTTTATGTATGTTAGTACTTGCCATTTTACGTGGCACATGGACCCTTTTAAAATCAGAAAGAAATCTAAAAACTGCCTCCTGCCATCACCCGACCCTTCTGGCAAAACAGCCAGTCTGTCTTTGCTCACACCTGCATGGTGTTCACAGTTGAACCTTTGGCTCCAGACTGCACCATCATCTGCAAGTTGTTCTCCGGGAACTGTCTGTGCAGGCCGAATGGCATGCAGGCCTGCAGGGTAAATAAAAATATCAAGTCAGTAACTTCACTCCCATTTGAAATCCCAAGGTAACTCCAAGTCAAAAGGTAAACCCAGGATGCGGAAGCACTTATTTAGAGGTAAGTGCCAAATCCCACTCAAGGTAAGAAGTCTCATTTGGCAACAATCCTTTCTGCTAGAACTCCTAGAGAGAAGTCTAATGATGATGGCCTCCACGTGCTGCGCTCTCCTGACACCCTCTGCCAAGAAGCCTGAGGCTCTTGTCACTGGCAAATGGGAACAAAAGGGCAGAACCAGAGGGGCCAGCACATCCAGCTGGTGATTCTAAAAAGGAGCTGGCTAAAAAGAAAATTTGAGGCGATACCCTTGTGAATCTGCCCAGCACACTTGACAGTGAGGACCAATGTCCGTGACATACTCACATTTACCAACATGCTGCCCTAGTACCACGTGGGAGCCTGGCCTTGGCTGTAGGGCCAGCAGACATGAGCAAAACCCTCTAGGGGGAGCCTGAGGAGACGCTGGGAGGGGCTCCAAGTCTATTTAAGGTTCTGCTAGGGTTGCAGAGACCCAGACCCACACAGGAGAGATGGAGGGGGGGCACAGTGGGAAGAGAGGAGCTGGCAGGACAAGAAGTGATTCTGAGGTGCTTCTGAGACCACGCCCCAGCATTCTTAGTCAAGCCTGGAACCTGGGCCTCTGGGTTCTCGGAGAGGTGCTAGGAAGGCTCCTCTGAAGGAAACCTCGCCAGGACAGCACCTGTACCAGCGAGAGGTCTGCGCTCCTGGCAGTCTATGGAATGCTGGAAGCCAGGTAAGAGGCCACCAGGCAAACACTGACTGTTGTTGAGCAATGGCCTTGCTTCTCCTTCTCCTTCTCCTTCTCAGGCTGGGCCTCATGGTCCAGGCAGCAGGGTGAGGCCCAGGCTGTGGTCCTAGCCCGTGCAGGGACTTCCCTCTCCTTTCTCAGATGTACAAGAACTGGCTTGGTGGAAAAGCAGACAGGGGCTCTGGAGAATTTCCAGAGTGCTCCCGCCGTGTCAAGAGGGTGGTGTAGATTAGCTCCTTAATCCTCTCGGCAACCATGTGAGGTAGGTGCGCCTCATAGCCCTCCTTCCAGGTGGGTAAATCAAGGCACAGACTGCTTACATCACTTGCCCTACGTCACACAGCAAGTATGTGGCACAGCCAGGATTTGAACCCAGGCCTTCACCCCTGGCTCCACCATATAAGCAGCAGGGGTGGTGTTGGTCCTCCATTCTGCTCCTCCACCACAGAGTGGCCCCAGAGGAATTCTTCAGTTCCCTTTGATGCAGTCACCCCAAACACAAACATTTATAAAGGAAAAGTGAAAAGCATTCCCTCTCAGCTTTAATCAGGTAAGAGAACGAAGACTTTGGCTCTTCAAAATGATAAATTCTATACATCCCACCTCACATCTCACCCAGTCAGCCATTAAACAAGCCAAATTGCTCCTCAGGGCCCTACGCGAGAAGCAAAATGTAATTTTTTAAAATACCAGCATTCAAAATGGTGGTGATAAGTGCACACGCTGCTGGACTAACCTTGTTAATCTCGTTGTTGTAATGGTTCACTTCCTCCTTGAACTTCAGATCAATCATGTTAAAATCCCTCTGGTCTTTACCCAGATGGGCATCCTGCCATTTCCCTCGGACCTCATCACATGACGCAGCTTCTGGCAGGTTTAACGCAGCCCTGACAGCCTAGCATGAGAACAGGAACACGTCACTGGCAGCAGCCAAGGGAGGAAGGTGTGGCTTTTGTCCCATGGGAGAAAGCCCCCACCCTCTGCAATAGGTTGTATCCTCCCAGGCCCTCCTCACCCGCGGCCCGCAGTGGGTGGACTCCTCAATGACTCTGTGTCTCTTAACGTCTGCCTTCGGCTTAACCAGAATATCTTCCACGCCTGTGAAGTGAGACAGACAAGCTCGGGTGGGACTGGGCCTAACTTCTCACCAGGCTGTAAGCCGGGCACAGCACTCAGTGCCACAAACACAGGTAGCACCAGAATAACGATTTGATGTTGACATCATTATCAAGCAGAAACTGCCACCATCTCTTAAGTGCTTCCCAAGAGGCCAAGCATTCTAAGCCCCATTTTACAAACAGTCAAGCTAAGGCTCAAACTTGAGCTACCTGCCCAATGTTCCCATAGGCAGAAAGTAAACCCAGGGCCAAAGCCACAAACCTGTGCTCTTAGCCACGAGCCAGACTGCCTCCACTCAATAAATACATGTTGAATGAATGAATGGGCTGGGGTGAAGGTGAGGTTTCGGATGAAAAACTGAGAAAGAAGACAGGGAGGGAAAGAACGTCCTGGTCTTGATTCCCAGCGGTCACACGTCACAGGGCCCACCCTACATGGCTGCATGTGTGTGCAGGCAGACGCCTTAGCCTGGGTGACAGGGACCACCACTGCAGGCTCCCCCCTGGGATGAGAGCCAGGGTCACGTCAGTAAACCTATCCTTCTGGCCCTAAAGGGTTGAGCAATTCCTCACCTTGGGCAAGACCTCCTTCTACTTTATCTTTCAACCATTTCTTGCCTGTATCTGTCAAGTGTTCCTGGACTCAAAAGTCCCTCAGCCAAGATCTGAATGGGGAAGACGAACAATGGCTACACTGTTCAGAAGCTGAGCTAAAACAGCTAGAATTCCCAATGCAACATTCTGGAAGCTTGAGGGGCTCTGGAGAATACATACAGGTATGAGAGGAAAGAAAGTCCCTCTGTGAGGAAGCCATAACCACAAAAGCGGGTCTTTCCATGGGGTCAGCTCCAGGCCACTTTGCCGTCCCTTCACTGACCTCTGGCTATGAAGGTGGGAGCAGGAAGGCAACTTCTCTAGCTCGCTCCTCCCTCAGAGCTGTGTCCAGCTCGGCCCTGCTCCCTTTCTCAGTCTCACGGTCTCTGGGAGGCCTTTGCACCTGGGGGCTGAATTCTCTTTGTGCCGTGTGCTATGCAGAGCTGCGGGGATGGCTGGTTAGGTGTGGTCCTCATCATGATCTGGGTGTGGTGTCTTCCGCTATTTTTCATTTTCAAAGATGGGATTCCCAGCAATAAAGTGAATACCAGGAAAGAGGCTAAATGCTTAATTACAGGACTGGCTAAATAAACTATGGTATAACTACACAACTAGAATAATCTGTAGCCACAGACCTGAGGATGTAGGACAGTCCAAAAGAACATACATAAATACATTCCAAAATGGGGAGGAAAAGGTTACAAAAACTGTGTAGCATAGGATCCTATTTTTCTCTGAATGTGTTTATACTTGAAGTCTAGAAAGACACACATAAAATCATATTAGTGGTTATCTCTTATGGCTTGAATGCTGGGTGACTTTCAATCACTATGTCTCTATTTCTACTCTGCCACAGTGAACATCTATCATACAACCACGCAGGCCCCACTGCAGGCAAGCGAACAGGCTCCAGCTAAGGCTGGCCCACGGGCCGCACCGTGGGGTTCCCACCATGTCTGCACACGAGCAAGTCTGCAAAGCACAGGGTCCTACTTCCACCACTAACAACATCATCGCCTAGACAATTCTAACACTCGCTGCGGCTCATGCTCAACACGCAGCATGCCACTTGCTCCTCACAGGAGCAGAGCAGAAGGGCTCAGACTCCACTCCGTCTGAGCATCCTTGGGACGCTCCACCCTGAGTAAGCCCAGGGCACAGAGAGTAACAGCACGCTTGCTGTCTTTATCAAAGGCAACTTCCTACAACGGTGTGTGGTCATTTCCAGGGAGGACACAAGAGAGTTCCTCTTCCTTTCTCAGGATCACCCCAGCAGGTCTGCCCCAACATGGTGTTTCCAAAGGTGCCGATGCCTCTGCTGTGTTGGGAGGTGGGGGCAGTCTGACAACAGGGAAGAAGGCTGTCTGTGGAGCGTGGAGTGCCCAAGGAATTCTGGAAGGACACTTACAGGAAAGAATGGAGGTGGGTTTGCGTGTGACAAATCAGTGTCAGGGATAGACAACCATGAAGGCTGGGGGGAGAAAAAGACAGAATGGAAATAGGAGTGAGGAGGGTGAAGAAATGCTGGCCGTCGGGGAGGGGTGGAAAGCACCGAGAAGGAGCATGTCTGTCTCAGGCTGCTGGCAGCCAAGTGAGGACGTAGTTGTAGAAAGCCTGGCCATCCCCCTGGAGGCTGCTAGGAGAGTCAGGGAGACATCCTGGTGGGCGTGCTGGCTAGGAGAGAGGGAGCCCCGGGGCCCGCACATCCAGCACTCACCCAAGGTGAAACCCCTGTAGAGCTGCAGGTAGGCGGTGAAGAGGCGGGCCAGGCAGGTGAGAACCTTGCCGCTGGTCTCCCCACCGTAGATCTCATAGCAGCAGTGGACCAGGCCATAAGCGGAGCTCCCATAGTGCGCCTTGTCCAGCACCCCACATAGCAGCTCCCCTTCTCTGATGATCACCTGTGGAGGGGACGACACCAATGCTGGAGTGAAGGTGATATATCTGGTGTGAGCCACCCCCTCCTTTCTCTGTGTTTTATTAACCTTATTGGGTATGTACCCTGCCATAACCTGCCTCAAGTCCTTGATGGAAAGATGTAGGGTATAAATGAACTAATATATTTTTTCTTTCAATTTTTTAATGTTTATTTATTTTTGAGAGAGAGAAGAGAGACAGATGACAAGTAGGGGAGGGACAGAGAGAGAGGGAGACACAGAATCTGAAGCAGGCTCCAGGCTCTGAGCTGTCAGCACAGAGCCCGACATGAGGCTCGAACCCACTAACCATGAGACCATGACCTGAGCCGAAGTCAGATGCTTAACCGACTGAACCACTCTGGCAACCCTAATATATGTTTTTCCAAATAAAGGAGATGAGGACATACAGACCAATATTTTAAATTATTTTTTTCCAGAGACTATACTATACATACATACACACACACACACACACACGTGTGCAGACATTTCAGTGTTTACATGACCCCTTGCACCACAACCCTGCCCATACTGACTTGAGGTCAAGTACCCTTGCCAAGGACCTCTTGACTACAAATGAGAGCATCCACAGTGTAAACTTCATAACTGTGACCTTGGCCAAGGTACTCCCTCCCTTGGGCCTTAGAGGTAAGAACAATATAACCTTTCTATCATCTTTTAAGATTTTTGTATTTTCATAAAGTTGGGATAGAGCGTTAGAAGCTAATTAAACGAAGGGTTGCTGGGTGCATAATGGAGCACGTGTTAAGCATATGATCTATGAAAGGAAAGAAAAGTGGAAGCTTTACTTCAAAATGGAATGTCTGCTGGACCCTGTGATAAAGCACTTGTGAGCCAGGGACTTAAGGCCTTGGAACTCTTTAGCATGGGGCCACGGTCTTGCTTGCTTGCAGGAGGACTGTGCCCAGTTCCACTGCCCTGTGCCTCCTCCTCGAGGCCTGGTTTCTGAGCCTCGGGGCTAGAAACCTCGAGCCACTCAGGGGCCTCAGGGAAAGCTCAGGCTTTGCATTTCCAAGTTCTGTAGAGTTGATCCGGAGGCCTTCTGCCAAGTGGCCAAGTGGGTTGTGAGGTTTATATTGAGGGTCAAATGCTAATGACCCACTCTGACCCTTTCTAAAACTAAAAACCAACACCAACTCGGACACAATGCCCTCTTTTATGAACCACGACACCTACTTCTAGGGGCGTGTGTCTCCCTTTCTCTGTCTCCGTTTTAAATCAATTTGCCTAAAACTGGGACTAGATGTCTCCAACCCACACAGCTAGGCAGCCAGACCTGGGACTCGCACATGGAGTCAGGGTTAAAGCCGGGAACAGGCCGAGGAGACTCCCGCACCCAGGCTTTGCCGCTGATCTTCGCCTTTCCGGACAAGCTCAGTGGGATGTGGTCCTCTGGGATTATGTTTATGAGCAGTGTTGACACAACCTGAAGAGAAAAAGAAGACAATGCTGACTGTAGGGAGAAAAGGTGAGGCGTTCCCTTTTAGGACCTCCTGTCCCTGTGCATCCTGAAAAGCCAGACAACTCCATTCTGATGATCTGTAGGCAGAGCAAGAAAAACAGACACTTTCGCTTCTGTAGAAAGTTGATCTCAGTTCTTTTTCACTCACATGGCTTAGGAGGGGGCTTAGGAACAGGAACAAACATACATCATTAAGAATGTCACTGGATTCTTAATTCCTAAAATGATTCTTAAAGTGAACAATCTCCTGGACCTGAAGATTAAGTCAAGTCCCTGAATAGACCAGAGGAAGAAGAAGAGACAAATTTCTGTGGGGTCATAGCAGAGAAAGATTATATTATGTGGTAAAAAACAAAAACAGAAACAAAAAAAAGTTTAAAAAGGCAGAAAATTAAATGCAACGACAGTGGTGGTGGGGGTTGTAATGCTGGCCTCTCCCAGAGGTCAGTCCTGACATGACATCAGGCTCAGGACTGAGGCAGAGGTCAAAGAACGCTCTTCAAAGGCATCCTTCTCTATCTTCAGGCCACATCAAAATACACGATTATTACATGCAGTCATTACATACAGTCAATACCATCCTCCCACAGAACAGCTCTGACTTTCCAGCAGGCTCCAAGGAAAGAAAGGACACATAGACAAAGAATGGAGAGCTCTCCCTCTGAAGAGCTTCACACAGGAGGCCTGAGGCATCTGACTGAAAAGCTTCAGGGATGAGTGTTCCAGTGTCTTGTCATGTACTGTGGGGCAAAATGACTTTGCACTTAGGCTGAGCATTGGTCATTTGCAGAATGGATAAAAGCCACCCATTCACACAGCAATTAATATACTCAGTGCTTACAATGGGGCAGGCGCAGGGAAAAGTCATGGATAAACCAGTCTGTCTTTGGTGGAGCCTTCATTCCCAAAGGGGATTATCCCTGGAGGAAAATAAAACAGGGAAGGAGGACTCTGGGTAGAGCAGCAGGGAGGGGAGAGGGAATATTCAGGATTTTAAATAAGACGGGAGGGGAAGGTCTCACCAACAAGGTAGTGAGGAAAGGAGCCATACGGACATCAGACCATGCATTTCAGGCAGAAGGCTTTTAGTCTGAGTGAGAAGGAAACCTACTTGGGAGGTTTGACCACAGGACTGACATGCTCTGATTTTACTTTTAACAGACTCACTTGTTCCAAATACATTCCTGGTCTAGACAACCGAGGCTACATAAATGCCTTAGAGCATAAGCCCTTTAAGTGGCACTGACAAGAAGGACGAGTACTTTAGGAGTGGTCATTCAGTTGAGTGAGGCACATCACCAGACCCACTGGTTACATATCTGGCAACCTGATGGCCCCCACCCAATCAGCTTTTACTGGCTAACACCAGAAATACATTCATTTGCCTGGAAGTAATTATGGCTACTGAGAGGCTAGGGAGTCCTTCCTTTGCCCCAGTTGGGTGCATGACAGTGGCCATCCACTCAACAAGTGGCTGCTAACTGGAGGGTAGGAGAGGCAATTTCTGAAGCAGCTGCTCTATTGAGAACCCAAGGGAGGGCAGCAGTACCTGGGGATAACCATGACTCCAGAGGAGCCAAAAGCATGCATTCCTAAAGATGCAGCAGGCCAGGAACAAACAGGCTAGTGCAACAGGCATGATGGCTAAGGAGGGGCTGGAAGCCATTAGCTGGCATGGATAGCTCTCTGTATCCCTGTACCAAGCCCCACAAAGTAATGTCTTTGTATGTGCAAAATGGGGTCATGGTGGTTGCCTTTTAATGCATGCGCATCAGAAGCGGGAGGACAACTGGCAATAGCATCTATAAAGGAAGCAGACCTAACACGTGATCTCAGCAGAAGATGACCAGCAGGGTTATGACTCACACACTCCACAAGGCTGGCACTGCCAGGAGAGGGTGAGGAAGTTAAGACAGGAGCATGAGGCTTCCTTGCCATGCGAACCACAAGCTGCACTTCAATCAAACTGCCATATGTATGGCAGGGACTGCCAGGCTGGGCACAGTCAGAAAAGGAAGTCTATGTGCAAGGTAATAGAAGCACACATATCCAACCATCTGAGGACAGGAAAATAGGACCTAACATCTCATCTAAAAATTCAAGAGGGAAGAGCAAGCAAAACATTTGACAAACTCCAATACCCTTTCATGACAAAAACACTTAACAGAATAGGAATAGAAGGGAATGGCATTGACCTAACAAAGGGGAGGCATTTGGGGCACCTGGCTGGCTGTCAGTTAAGCATCTGACTCTTGATTTTGGCTCAGGTCATGGTCTCACAGTTCGTGAGTTTGAGCCCTGCACTGGACTCTGAGCTTACAGTGAGGATCCTGCTTGGGATTTTCTCTCTCCCCCCTCTCTCTGTTCCTCCCCGCTACTTGTGCTCTTTCTCAGAATAAATAAATAAACTTAAAAAAAAAATAAAAGGGAATGCATCTATGAAAAACCGACAGCTAATATACTCAATAATCCAAGACTAGACACTTCCTGCTTAAGATCAGGAATAAGAAAAGATGTATGTTCTCACCACTTCTATTCAACAATGTACTAGAGCATTGCACTTGGTCTGTACTGGCCAGGGCAACTGGGCAAGAGAAATAAAAGGCGTCCAGATCAGAGAGGAAGAAGTAATACTACCTCTGCTTGCAGATGATATGATCTTCTACATGGAAAATGCTAAATCCACACAAAAAAAATTATGAGAGCTAGTAAATGACTTCAAGCAAAGCTGAAAGACACAAGACCGATATAGAAAAATCAACTACTTCTATACATTAACAATAACAATCTGAACATGAAATTAACAATTCTATTTATAAAAGCATCAAAAAATAAAATACTCAGGAAAAAATTTAACCAGAGAAGTGTAATAAAAGCCATATGCTAAGAACTATAACACAATGTTGAAAGAAATTAAAGAAAATTTAAATAAATGGAAAGACATCATGGATCAGAAGACTTAATAATGTTAACACAGCAAGAGTCGCCAAATTGATCTACAGGTTTAATGCAATCCCTACTGCAATTCCAACGGCCAGTTTTGCATAAATGAACAAATTAATCCTAAAATTCACAAGGAAAGGCAACAGACCCTGAATAGTCAAAACAATCTTGAAAAAGAAGAACAAAACGAAAAGACTCACACTTCCAGATTTTAATACAACAAAACTACAATTATTAGGGCACAACAGTGGCGTAAAGATAGACTTGTTGATCAATGGAAGAGTCCATAAATAAACCTACACATCTACAGTTAACTGATTTTTGACAAGGGTGCTAAGAATGCTCAACAAATGGTGTCAAGACAACTGCATATCCACATGTAAAAAAAATGAAGCTGAACTCTTATACAAAAACTCAAAGTGAATCAAAGACCTAAACATAAGGGCCAAAGCCCTGAAATTCTTAGATGGAAAAATAGGTGTAAATCTGTGTGATCTGGGATTAGGCAACAGTTTCTTAGACATGACACCAAAAGCACAAGCAACAAAAGAAAAAGTAGATAAATTTCTCAACATTTAAATTTTTGTGTACAGTCAAAGGACACTATTAAGAGAGTGAAAAGACAACCCACAGAATGAAAAAAAAATATCTGCAATATATATATGTAATATAGATTTAATAGCTAGGATATATAAAGGAACTCTTAGAATTCAACAATAAAAAGACAAATAGCCCAATTGTCAAACGGGCAAAGGGCTTGAAGAAACACTTCTCCAAAGAAGATATAACAAATGGCAAGTAAGCACATGAAAAGATACTCCGTATCGTTAGTCATTAGGTAAATACAAATCGAAACCACAATAAGATACCACTTCATACCCACTAATCTAGAAAGAAGGAAAGAAAGAAAGAAAGAAAGAAAGAAAGAAAGAAAGAAAGAAAGAAAGTAAGGAAGTAAGAAGTGTTGGTATGAATGTGGAGCAATTAGAATGCTCATACACTGCGGACAGAATGTAAAATGGTACAGGTGTTTCAGAGAACAGTTTGGTAGTTCCTCAAAAACGTTATAAATAGCGTTACCATATGACCCAGCAATTCCACTCTTAGCTATACAGCCAAGAGAACTGAAAATACACACTCACACAAAAACTGGTACATGAATATACACTGCAGCTTTGTTTATAATAGTCACAGAGATGAATGACCCAAAATATCAACTTACCAACTGACATAAACAAAATGAGCTATATCCATACAATGGAATATCATCCAGCCATAAAAAAAGAATGGAGTACTGTTTACGCTACAACATGAATGAATCTTGAAAATATTATATTAAGTAAAAGAAGCAAGTCACAAAAGGCTCCATGTTGTATAACACCTTTTACATGAAACGTGCAACTTAGGCAGATCCATAGACAGAAGTGATGGTCAGGGAATGAGGGAGGAATTGCCAATGATGATAATAGGTACAGGGTTTCTTTTAGGGATGATGAAAATGTTCTCGAATTAGCTAGTGGTAATTCCTCTACAACACAGCAGACATACTAAAAGTCATTGAATTATACACTTTTTAAAAATGATAAATTTTGTGTAATATGAATTATCTCTCAGTAAGAAAAACAAGGGAGTTAGACAAGATGATTTTAAGCTTCTTTCTGTAATAACATTCCAGAAATGTTTCATTTACTTTCTGGTCATAAACTATGATGCTAAGGAGAAAAGACTATCTGCAATGTTCTTTTAAACTGTGAGAGGTAGCAGTATCTATGAGAATAATGATGATATTTTTTTATACTAAGACTGTTATTAAACTTTAAAAAATGTCTTAAAAGTTAAGATTTCTTTCAAAAAGAAGCTTGTAATGTGTATTCACATTTGACACCCTTTGACTCAGCAATCACATCACTAGGAACTCATCTAAAATACATACCAATGGGGGCGCCTGGTGGCTCAGCTGGTTAAGCGTCCGACCTCAGCGCAGGTCATGATCTCACGGCTTGTGAGTTCAGGCCCCGTGTCGGGCTCTGTTGCGACAACTCAGAGCCTGGAGCCTGCTGCATGTTCTGTGTCTCCCTTTCTCTGCCCCTTCCCCACTCACGCACGCACGCGAGTGAGCACACTCGTTCTCTCTCAAAAATAAACGTTAATAAAATAAAATAAAATAAAATAAAACAAAATACATACCAATGAAAGTGCACTAGTATAAACAGAAGTGGTGCTTACCACAGCACTGGGTAAAACAGCAAAAACCAGATAACAATCTAAATGTCTGCCAATAGCCAGTTAAATCAACTATGGTATCTATATTGGTGGATATGTTAAAAAGAATGAGGTGGATCTACGCATACAAACACAGAATGAGCCCTACAATAGGTCATTAAGTGAACTAAATCACTTAAGCAATCACAGGGAAGGTTCTGTTAACTTGGCACATTAAAACAGGTAAATGAACTTCTTGCCACATGCAGAGTTTGTGAGGGTGGTCCAGATTAAACATACAGACTGCTTGAAATAATGAATTCCCTCTGGAAACCCCAGTGGCTCATTCAAAGTGAGCCAGCTTACAAATCAGTCACAAAGGTCCATGTACCTGGTGGTCAGGAAAACTCATACCTTGGGTACCAAGATGTCATGGATAAAGGTTTAAAATATAAGCTCAAAACGGAATGTCAAATATAATCATGATTCATGGTTCTCCCGAGCAAGTATAATATCTCATTCTTAATTATTTTCTATGAGAGTATGTGTGGACATGGGAGAGTGGGGTTGGAGAGGGAGGGAATTTTCCCTTTCTTCTTTCACATTACTGATTTTCGTTTAACAACAAACTTTGGTTACTTCTATAGTTAAAAAGAATTTGAAGGACAGAGATCTAATAACTGAGCTCAGCAAGGTTGCTGAGTACAGGGATATACACAATATACACAAATTAATGGCATTTCTACATCACAACTGTAAACAAAAAATTTAAGAAACAATACCATCTATAATAGCAATAACTGGAAACGGATCTAATGAAAGATATATAAGACTTACATTAATTGAAGAACATACTATGTTCATAACTTGAAAGATTCAATATTGTAAATACATTGATTCCCCCTAAAGTGATCTAAAGATACAATGTGAACCCAATAAAAATCCTAGCAGGTATGTTTTTTGTAGAAATTTATAAGCTGACTTTAAAATTTACATGGAAATACACAGGGTCAAGTATATTCAAGACAGTCTTGAGGAACAAAGCTGGAGACTTTTACTATCAGAAATCGGTGTGATAAAGCTACAATAACTAAGATAGTGTGGTACTGGCACAATGGAATCAAACAAACTGACGGAACTAAACAGAGTCCTGGAAGGGACCCACATGTATAGGACTAGTTGATTTATGACAGGAGATACTAAAGAGCAGTGGAAAAATGTTGGTCTTTACAACAAACGATGTTGTATCAACTGGATAGCCGTACAGGGAAAAACGGAGTCCTCTACCTTATATCACACACACCCATAAGTATCAACTTCGGGCAGACAATCAGACCTAAGTGTGAAGGTAAAACAATAAACCCACTTGACAATAACATGAGGGAATACCTTTGTGCCCTCAGGGCAGGCATACTTGTATAGGACTAGCCATAAAAGGGAAAACATTGGTGAATTATATTAATAAAAGAGCTCCGATCATTAGAAAACAGCCTTAGGTTAAAAGAGAAAGGTTTGACAATGGACTAACACAAGAATACATATAAAAACTTTTACCTATTGATAAGAAAATTGCATTGAATATAAAACTATAAAACAAGCAAAAGACTTGAATAGGCACTTCGCAAAAGATGATACCCTAATAGCCAATAAGCATATGAAGAGGTGCTCAACCTCACTGTCATAAAGCAAACATAAATTAAATCCACAACAAGGCGGCACTATAAACCCATCTGAATAGCTAAAATTAAATAGAAATTTAAAAAAAGGGACATTAATATCAAGTTCTGCTGAGGATAGGAGCAAATATGTTGACTGAAGAGAATCAATATATTTATGGCTCTAGATAAGCACTTTGGAGAACTGTTTATTAATAAATCTATTAATGTTGAACATAGATCGTATGACTCAGCAATTTGATTCCTTGCTATTTAGTCATCAAAATACATATATATGTTCAACAAAAAATATATACAAGAATGTCACAGTAGCCAATTTATAACAGCCAAATGAAGACAAGCCACATGTCCATCAACAGTAAAATGGATAAATGTATGATGGTATAGTCACATAACGGAAGACTGTACAACACTGAAAACAAATGAACTACTGCTATATGTGATACCACAAGTGACTTACACAGACATATGATTTACCAAAAGATGCTACTTATATGAAGTTCAAGAAAAGACAAAACTTACTTTTAGTGTTAGAAGTTAGGTCAGGGGCTATCTTTGGGGAGGGGTAAAAACTGATAGGGGTCTGGAAGGGTCTTTGTGGGAGTGCTAGTTAAGAGTCTACCTTCTGACCTGGGTGACAATGCAAAGTTATATTTACTTTGCAAACATTCATTGAGCTATATACACTTGAGATCTTCAATGACAGGCAAATCCTTTTTCTTTATACGCCCTTGAACAAATGCTAAGAGACCTCAGATTCTTAAACAGAAAGAAAAGCACTTAAGAGGCTGCATGAAATGCCCTGGAGAAAGAGCCTAAGACTTCATGTTCTGAGGCAGTACAAATAAACTGCCTAAGCTAAGCTCCTTATCTCCTGATTCTGAACATGGCTTTTCTCTGCAGAATCAGACTGAGCCACTAACAAATTCTTGTGCAGGGCAGTCACTCTCCTCTTTTACACCTATTTGCAAAGAAATAACAGCCCATCAGAACCTCACAAGAAACACCGAAAAATCTCAACTGTGACACAAATAAAACCAGGGCTTATTTTCTAGTTTTTATTTAGTTAAAATGTAAGAATCTTAACTCAGAAATATTATAAAATGAAAAAGAAATTATTCCTAACATGAATCAAATTATTCTATCATTTTGATCTTTTTTTAAAAATTTTTATGTTTATTATTGAGACAGAGAGAAACACAGCATGAGTAGGGGAGGGGCAGAGAGAGAGAGGGAGACACAGAATCAGAAGCAGGCTCCAGGCTCTGAGCTGCCAGCACAGAGCCCAACAGAGGGCTTGAACTCGAGAAGGGCAAGATCATGACCTGAGCCAAAGTCAGATGCTTAACCAACTAAGCCACCGAGGCGCCCCCATTTTGATCTTTTTTTATGCAACAAGTTTTCTCAATATACATGCTTAATACAGTTGCAACTGTGACTGCATAGAATCCTGTAGTCTACTTCTGCTCTCAACATCATGTCAGAAAACTACCCAGACTGCTACATGGTCTTTTAAAACTACTCTTTTAAACAACTACATAGTATCTTAACAAATGGATGTTCCACAATTTATTTAGTGCCAATGTTAAGTATCCAGGTTTTTCAAGTTTTCTACCACGACTCACCATGGTGTGTAACGGACTGATTTTTTCAAGTAGCCTTTTCTACATTTCAGATTATTTCCTTTGGCTGGCTTCCCAGATTGAAGGGAATCAACAGATTTATGGCTCTAGATATATATCCTTTGTGTACTATTTAGTTCTATTTTGAACACTGGTTACGTTTAAACAAAATTCTAATGAATTCTGGACACTTAATGACATAAAACATAATCACTCACTTCCAAGAAAACTTGAGATGGCTTACAAAAGAAAGACATATAAATAGAAATAATAAAAATAATATAAATGGAAATAATAAAGTAGACAAATACATATAGCACACTAAAACAGGGGCCAGCAAACTATAGCCTATATGCCCCATCTGGCCCACTACCTGTTTTTGTAAATAGCGTTAATCAGATCACAGCCAGGCTCACTCATTTACGTGTTGTCTATGGCTGCTTTCATGTTACAGTGGCAGAGCTCAGTAGTTGCAACAGAGACTGTATGACCTGCAAAGCCTAAAATATTCACTATCTGGCTTTCACAGCAAAAGCTTACCACTCCTTGAACTACACTATCCGTACTTATGGATTTTAATCCTAAATTGCAAAATTCCCCATCTATTCTGTTTAAACTGACTTCCATTTCTGGCTAGGATGGAGCAACAGTGACCTGAGGACTCTTCCACTAAAAACAACAATAAAAGCAGACATGAATATGAAACAGTGGTTTTCAAGACTATGGACACCAGGCAATGAAAGACAGTGATCAGCAAAGATACAGCAGACTTGAACTATATACTAACGGAACCTAACTGACATTTTTGGGGCACTCCGTTCAATAGCAGATTATTATTTTTTAAATGATTATTTATTTTGAGAGAGAGAAGGGGTAGAGAGAGGTGAGAGACAGCTCACGCTGTCAGCATAGAGCTCAATGCGGGGCTTGATCCCACAGATGATATCATGACCTGGGCTGAAACGAAGAGTTGGATGCTTAACCAACTAGCCACCCAGGTGCCCCAGACTATACATTATTTTTAAGGGTACACAGAATATTTATCAAGACACACCATGGTAAACATAATCTCATAAACAAATGTCAATAAATTTAAAAGGATTCTAGTCACCCAATGTATGTTCTCTTGCCACAGTGCAATTAGATTGGAAATCCATAACAGACTATCTGGAAAATCTCTAAGTATGTGGAAACTAAATAATGGACTTCTAATTAACTCATGCATCAAAATGAAGTCAAAAGGAAAATTAGAAACTATTTTGAAATGAATGAAAATACAACATAATAACTTACATGATGCTACTTAAGCAGAATTTAAGGAGAAATTTTATATCTAAAATGCCTACACACAAAAAAAGGAAAAAAAGGTCCCCATCAATGATTTCAACTTTAACCTTAAATGACAAGAAAAAGAAGAGCATATCAAACACAAAGTAAATAGAAGAAAGGAAATAATAAAGATCAAAGTGAAATCAATGAAACAGCAAACAGAAAAATATAGAAAGTCAATGAAAACTGGTTCTTTGACAGCAAAACGAATAAACCCTCTAAGCAAACTGATCAGGAAAAAAGATGACACAAATCAGGGCGCCTGGCTGGTTCAGTTAGTAGAGCATGCAACCCTTTTTTTTTTTAATTTTTTATTTATTTTTGAGAGAGAGAGAAACAGAGCACAAGTTGGAGAGGGCAGAGAGAGAGAGGGAGACACAGAATCCAAAACAGGCTCCAGGCTCTGAGCTGTCAGCACAGAGCCCGATGTGGGGCTCGATCTCATGAACTGTGAGATCACGACCTGAGCCGAAGTCGGATGCTTAACAGACTGAGCCACCCAGATGCCCCTGGGGTTTTTGTACTTAAATATAACTCTTGATCTCAGATCAAGTTGAGTGAATTTGAACCCCACGTTGGGGGTAGAATTTATTTAAAAAAAAAAAAGATACAAATCACCAATATCAGAAACGAGCGAGATGACCCTCCTACCAATTCAATAAATAGAATAGTAAACAAATATTATGAATAGCTTTATGCCTATAAATTCAACAACTTATGACAAATTCCTTGAAAAAAACACAGTACTGAAGCTCATTCAAGAACAGATAACTTGAAGAGCCCTATATGTAATAGAAAGATAGAAATTTTAGTTAAAAAACCTTCCTACAAAGAAAAGTTCAGTTCAAGATGGAGTCATTGTTAATTCTGCCAAACATTTAAGAAAAAATAATACCAGTACTACACAAACTTAGAGAAAATTGAAGTAGAGGAAATATTTCCCAACTCATTCTATAAAGACTGCATTACCCTGACACCAAAAACAGGCAAAGATATTACAAGAAAACTACACATCAATACAGACCTATCTTTGAGATTGTGGGTTGAATGACAGACCACCACAATAAAGCAAACATAATAAAGTGAGTCAAGTGAGTTTCTGGTTTCCCAGTGCATACAGAAGTTATGTTTACACTTTCCCATAGTTTACTAAGTGTGCAATAACATTATGTCTAAAAAGCCATATACATACCTTAATTAAAAAGTACTTTATTGCTTAGAATACTAACCATCACCTGAGCTTTGAGTCATAATCACTAATCACTGACTACCATAACAAATATAATAATAATGCAACAGTTTGAAATATTGTGAGAATTACCAAAATGTGAGAGACATGAATAAGCAAATGCTGTTGGAAAAATGACACCAATAAATGAAAAGAACAATGGAAAAAAGCATACAAAATCGCTTGAATATAAGGTTGCCACAAACCTCCAATTAGTAAAAAACACAGTACCTGCAAAGTATAACAAAACGCAATAAAATAAGGTATGCTTGTATCCCTCACAAACACAAATGTAAAAAACTTCTCAAAATTTTAGTAAACTGAATTAAAAGTACATATAGACAGGGGAATACCTCATGATAAACAAGGGTTATCCCTGAATGCAAGGTTGGTTTAACAACTAAAAACCAGTCAGGTCGCAGGTCCACAGACATAAAAGAATTGCTGAGCTGAAAGAGACCTTAGAGATCACCAACCTGAAACCCTTTGTATTACAGATGAAGAAAGGAAGCCCACAAAGTCAAGATCACATAGCTGATTAGGAGTCAGGCCTCAAGGCTGAAGCTGGAGATCCAGCACAGAGTAGAAACACAAACTTGACTATACTTCATTATTTGATCAGCACATATACCATTATTTTATTACTTTGACAGGAAGCATGGTGTGATGTCTTAAGGGGTTAGGAAGTGCTGGGTTTGAATTTCAACTCTGTCTCCTATAGACCTGGGCATGTCATTGAAGTTCTCTAAGCCTCAGTATCCTCATCCACTAAATGGTGATAATAACGGTCTCTGTAACACAGATTGGTCGTGAGGACTGAATAACATATCTAAAGCATTCGGTAAAGCACTTGGCCCCTCCCAACAAAAATACTACAATTACTACCAGCACCAATACCACTGCCTATTACCACTGCATTTGCATTATGAGGAGCAGTCCGCTCTTTGTAGATCCCTTGAAAACACTCAGACCGAGGAACCCCACCACAGAGAAAATCATACAGATCATACAGGCATACCTTGGAGATACTACACGTTCATTCCCAGACCATTTTTTTTAAACGTTCATTTATTTTTGAGAGAGAGAGAGCGAGCATGAGCTGGGGAGGGGCAGAGGGAGACACAGAACTCGAAGCAGGCTCCAGGCTCCACACCGTCAGCACAGAGCCCGATGCGGGGCTTGAACTCACAAACCAGGAGATCATGACCTGAGCCAAAGTCAGACACTTAATTGACTGAGATGCCCAGGTGCCCCAAGTCCCAGACCATTTGATTTGTCATTTCTCTACTTCTGGCCTGGGCTCTACTGGAAACGAAATTTTTTGTATGAGTGGCCTGTTTCCTTTTTTTGATTTTCTCCCAATTACCTGCTTTCCCGTCCACAGTGGAAAGGGCTTCAGGATGGCAGGAGGCAAGAGCTTTACACGTCCCACTTTGTCTGTGAGTCCTCGGTACAGCAGCTCCATATATTGCTCCCGAGTGAAAAAGCAACCTCGAGTGGTCATGTTTGCACCTGAGACCATGTGGTCTTGGATCAACCCGGCCAATGGCTGGCCATCCTACAAACCAAAACAGTAAGAAAGAAGACAAATGGGAAGTCACATTCTAATTCCCAATCATCTGCTTGGAAGCCACAGACTAACAACAGCCCGCCCTTATATCCCTGTACTGTCTTGCCCCACAGCCTTCCTGGGCTGGTGCTTGAGCCTCCCATCCGGAGAGCAAACTGCCTCCCAAAGCACATGACCAGGCCTTCCCAACTGGCTTCCACTGTGACCGTTTGCCCACTGTTCTAGATCAAAACAGCTCCAAACTCATCCAGTTCCCCAAGCCTTCTCTCCATCATCCCATCTGGTTCTAGTTACTCCAGCATAGTTTTGGCATCGTTGCATAAATTTAGTCTAGCTTGCACTTTGCTGTGTTGTTGCTTTTATATTTTGGTTTTATGCTTTAGTATTTTTTCACACATTTCTGGCCTGGCTCTCCTCAAAATCAATCATCCATTCAGCAAGTATTTATTGAGAACCTACTTTACGCCGGGGCATTGGGTTGACCCTCCAATCTACTCTAGTGGACCAAAAAGACATGATCCTTTATGGTAAGGAAGAGCTAGATAGTAAACAAATGACTGGAAAAATACATTACCACAAAGGGTTTTAGATATCATGGAGGAAAATAACAGATGGGTCATCATATAGATTAGAGGTAGGGGGATGGTCAGAATCGATATCTCAGGGGCACTATTACAAAGCCCCGAGCATTAGACTTAGAGTCAGCTCTCTCTAAGGGGTAGGGTTCGAGAGAGTTGAGAGGGCCTTGATGCGTATGACTATAAAAGAAAAGAACGTACATTTACAAGTGTCTCTTCACAATGTAGCACATGTTCATGATGGACCTTTAATAAAAGCTGTTGTCTACCAGATGCCCAAACAAGGGCTTTTATGTCAGCCCCAGTACGTTCATCTCATTTGAAATCTTTCAGACTTTCTGATCCCTAGTCTCCTGCAACTTATCTGTAGGTCTGTGTTCATGGCAACATAAGACACACTAAAGTAAAAATAGCTGTGCCCACTGACATTTTTTAAGAGGTGGCTTTTGCAAACTTTTTAATGTTTATGGGAACTTGAGAAAAATCTGTGCCTTGGATCTAAAGATTGTTATCATTTGATTGCTTGTTAAACACTATCCAATATGATGGCCAGGTTTCATAACTAAGGCTAAAGGAACTCACGAATGCAGCCATGGAGAAGGGCCAGGAGTTTAACCACATGTACTAATTCAAAGGATAAAAAGGATGCTTGTCAAATAGCCTAAATACTGTGGCAATGGGCTCTACGTAAACTTAAAGACAATTACTATAGATGGGCTGAATAGCTCCTGTAGATAAAAGGCAAGGTTAGATGGTGCATATGGCCCCTCTTATGAAGACTCTGAGTTAAGAACATGAATAAAAAAATTATACTCTGCATCTATTCCAAAGACAAGATCTTATTTTGCTTGGGGGAAAAAAACCAAACCAGTATTACGCAATTTGCCTCATCCCGCAAGTCTTTGGGGGAAGATATAGAGTTTTCCTTTTGTTTTCCTCCTTTAAAGAACATAATTACAAGTTATGTGATCTATTCAGTACTTTCTCCCTCTCCATCCAGATTTTTCCATGACTAGAAAATTACCTTAATGGCTAAATTGCTTTCAATGCAATAATCATGAATTGTAGGGAGAAATGCTGATTAAAGCAACTTACTGAGGGCCTACTTACAATTCTGGATTTCCCAAATTGTGCTTAGGATCAGAAAGACCATCTCTAAGTCAGAAACCCAGATAATTGTCAGCTATCCTATTCCACGTAATATTACAGCAAAATGACATTACAATTAATGCCTTTGGTCAGGATGCTTGGAGAATTAGGGTATTCTGTGACCTAAATTTTCTGGCTAAGTCGACAGAGTTGGGAAACTCTCAAACCTTGTTACAAAAACTTTCCACAAGGCACTGGCTCTCAAAAAATACAACAAAGAGAAGAAAAACAAAACTCCACAAAAAACACTTCAATGAAAAGTTCAACTGTTTCCTTAGGAGAGAAACAGCTGAAATTCCATTCACTTATTTTAAGAAAACACATAACTCCATTAAATACATTCAAGCAACAATGAAATGTACTTTAATCAGGTCCTCTAGTTAATCAAGGAAGAGAACCTGAAACACAGAAGTAGAATAATGAACAAAGGGAAATGGAAGCAAAGGACATAAAGATACACCAAGAAAAAAATATCCCTCTCACTGTCCCCTGCACTTCCAAAGAAAGGACTTTCCTGGTTTAACAAAACCACCTCCTGTTCTCCTAGGACTCTGCCACCAAAGTAGGTTCAAGACATGCTGCATTTTTCTAACCATTAGCAAAATAAGGATTCCATCTCATGGCATTTACACTACAGACTAAAATTTATCAAGAATCACACGCTCTGTACTCTGTTCTGCCTGTCTCCTAACCTACATCTTGGGGGCATGTGAGGATGTGATGAGGCACATCTGGATCAAAACAAGTCAGTCCTTTGAAGGACACAGTGTAAGCATGAAGCTCCTCTATCACCTTAATCAAA
This sequence comes from Cryptoprocta ferox, assembly GCA_028646485.1. Taxonomy (NCBI): domain Eukaryota; kingdom Metazoa; phylum Chordata; class Mammalia; order Carnivora; family Eupleridae; genus Cryptoprocta; species Cryptoprocta ferox. The sequence goes on from CM053576.1 coordinate 94,777,720, forward strand.
ATGAAGTATAGAACGTTCAAGTTCACTGGCCCGAGAACTTCAGAGCACCCCAACCCCCCCATTCCAACTCCTCTAATGTCCAGTGGTCACTGGACATGTACAGAGAACCATCTGGCTGCTCCCTGGTAGTGTGCCCTGTGGTAAAATGTGACGCTGCTTTTAGAGTCAGAGAGCCAGTTCAGTCCCGGGATCCACTTACTGCCATGGTGCCTCATCCAACCCCAACCTTGCCTGTGAAGGGCGGCTAATAACATATGGTGCTGAGCACCTGAGCTTGGGAGTCACAGGTGCTGGGTTTGAGTACTAGCATCATCACTGGTTGGCAAGCCACTCACTTGTGTTTCCTCATCTGAAAATCACAACTACTTCATAAGGCTACATTTAGTTTTGAGGCCTAAATAAGAGAATGTTTGTAAATCACTTAGAGCAGTGCCTGATGCACAGGGCGTGCTCAATAGATGGTGGCTTTTTTTGCCACACAAGGACAGCCACAACTTTTATTTATGTGAAAAGACAAAAAGCCAAATTTCAAGTTAGTAAACTTATTCTAACTTCTGAGGGCCAACAGTGGGCCTTTAATCCCTCTTTCCTAATTTTAGCCTCTTCGTTAATTGACAGCTGGCTGCAGAGGGCAGAGAAGGGAAAGAGAGTTAAACTCAAACAGCTGGGTCCAGCATGGAGCCACCCCAGCGTGTCCAAAGGCAAGGAGGCTGGGATGCTGGGCCCCTGACCACTGCCCGATTCTCTGGGTGGCGGATGACTGCTGGGAAGAGAAGTTCCCAGATGGAAAAGGCACTGACCAGTGCTGGACGTCTCCAAGCAGCCTCCTGTGCCTCCCTGGCTGCAGACATCTTCTGCAGAAGATCGGCAAGACCCCCAGAGGTGGAAAGAAGCAAAGCCCTGAGGATCTGGGAGGTCCCTGCAACTTCCTCCACCTTCTCAGCAGTGTCCTGGGGCAAGCACTTCTTCTTCATGGGTAAACGTGGACACAACGGCACCTACTCTAAAGGCTGTGCCAAGGGTGAAATGGAAGCCTCTAAAGTGCTTTGCACAGTGTCTACCGTGGAAAAGGGGCTTGGCAAATGGTAGCCATAATTCCATATTACTATTACTACTGATTCTTTCATACTCTACCACAATCCAAGTGAATGAGGTAGAACTGCAAATCACTGTGACACAAACAGCTGATAATTTAAAAGGCCTCAGGCCTTAGGATGGGTGGTGAGGGGTAAATGGAGTCTTGAACATACTCTGCTCTCTTTCCTGCAGCCCGGCTCTGTCCCCACCCTGTTGCTCCCAGGAACATTCACTGCCTCGGGCCCCTGCCACTTAATAGAATAGGTCAGCTGGCCAGGCAAGGGTGAAGGAAACTGAATCCTTCTCTTGTACCCCACCGGACAACCATGACCATATGGAGCTGCTTTAAAAATTTTTTTTAATGTTTGCTTATTTATTTTGAGAGAGAGTGCTAGTGGGGGAGAGGGGCAGAGAATGAGGGAAAGAGAATCGCAAGCAGGCTCCATGCTCAGTGCAGAGCCCGATGCGGGGCTTGATCCCATGATTGTGACATCATGACCTGAGCCGAAATCAAGAGTTGGATGCTCAACTGACTGAGCCACCCAGGTGCCCCTACATGGCTCTGCTTTTAAGAGAAGTCAGGGATTCAAAGGGGAGACACCTTCATGGGCTAGAGGGATCTCATCTGGGTCCCTGGGGTTAAGTTGTCTCTAAAAAGTCATGCTTGTAAGAACTCAAAGGTCAAAGTCATCTGGGGATCATAAGGACCATCACAGAGCTAGGATGCTAATGCCTGCTGAAGACTAATAACTTGTAGAATGCAAAATAAGTCTAAAAGTAAAGACCTCTTCCACAGCTACTAGTTGCTACGCTCTAAGCAACTAGAGGGCTGAAAGCCACACCTGGAAGAAGCCAGGACCCTCTATTCCATAGGCCTCTGCCCTAGAGCTACCCACTGACCCCAGAAGCCAGAAAGAGTCCAGACCTCAAATTCCAAGTTGTGTCAGGGATGACCAGGGAACCGCCTCAAGGTCAGACCTACCTTGGGAACAAGGTACTGCTGATCTGTGCAGGCCAGGACGTAGGCCTCAGCCCGGCCCAGTTCACTCTGGGGGAAGTGGGCATTCATCTCATCTCCATCAAAGTCGGCATTATACGCCTTGCAGTTGGCATAGTGGAGCCGCAGGACTTTCTCTTCGGGCAGGATGCGGGCGTGGTGTGCCTGGATGGAGGGTCTGTGCAGGGTGGGCTGTCTGTTCAGCAGGAGGATGTCCCCATTCTTCACATGCCGGCACACCTGGGGGCAGAGCAGAGCAAAGGAGGGAGGTCAGTGACAACTTCAGCATCATCACTACTGTTCCCAGGGCTCACCTCAGCCTGGCCTGCATATGGCTTCTGTCCATACACTGTTTTATTCAACCAAATGGAAGGGGAATTGTTCATTTGGAATGAAACCCTAAAAATCTTTGAGAAATAGCTACTAGCCCAGTGTAGCCCTGATCCGGGATCTGGGCTCAGAGATGCAAGCAACAGATGAAGCTCCAGGCGTCTGTCTTCTTCAGAGAGGTAGAGAGGTATGGCCTTTCCGGAATCTTGGATTCCTCTGACAAATGTTCTAGGTAAAGAAATGAACACATCTGATGACAGCACGTCTGCATGGAGCTATGAAACCCTTGGCTTGAAAGGACCTGGCAGACCTCTGGGATTCCCCGTACTCCCCCCCGCCACCACCTGGCCCCAGGCACACGAGAGTAGGTTATTTTAAACATGAATCCTACGTTTTAGAACTATCTCACCCAACCTCAAATGGCAGAGCCAGGACTGGAAGATAGGGTTTGTTTGTTTGTTTTTTTTAATTTTTTTTATGTCTTTATTATTTTATTTTGAGAGACAGAGACAGAGAATGAGCTGTGGAGGGGCAGAGAGAAAGGGAGACACAGAATCTGAAGCAGGCTCCAGGCTCCAGGCTCTGAGCTGTCAGCACAGAGCCCGATGCAGGGCTCAAACCCACAGACTGTGAGATCATGACCTGAGCCGAAGTCGGACGCTTAACCGACTGAGTCACCCAGGCGCCCCTGAAACATAGGGTTTTGAGTCCCAGTTCAATGCCTTCTGAGAACATTCTGTTGCACTTAAAACATTAAAAAGAAAATTTAAATTGCCATAGTCTTTGGGGAAAGCAATCTGACAACAGATTTAAGAATGTTTAAAACTCATTTCCTTTTGACATTTCAGAAGGAAAAAAGTGCCAGTGTCAGGTTATATAAACAACTATGTTTAAGGAGCAGTGTATGCAGCAGACAAACGTGAAATAATGCAGGCTGCCCCACAGAAGTGGCATGGATATGTAAACCATGGTACACACTGTGGAATACTATGCAGCAATGAAAAAGCTGAGTTAAATACCTGTCCTGAAATAATGGCAATAATGTATTCCAGAAAAAAAAAAAGAAAAGAAAAGAAAAAGAAAATCCAGGTACCATATAAGGTGACAGGATGAAGCTATTTAAAACCCAACGCAGTTCTGTATGTGTTTATATGTACAAGGGAAAAGGCTTCTTGGATCCCTACCCAGCTGTCACTGTGGACTCTGCCTGGACGAGAGCACATGGGAAAAGTAAGGCACAGAGTACCACCTTGATCTCTACACATCTTAGTACTGTTCCTGTGACAATGCGCGTGTATCACTTCTATCAATTTCTTTTTTAAAGATCTCTGACTGTGTTTAAGGAAAGCAAGAACTACTGCCCAAGTGAAATGCTCATTGTAGGGCAGAAAACAGATGAACTCAGAGAACAGAAGAAAGACCACAAGTAAGTTTACTCCTTAAAAGGTAGCCACCATTCACACTGCCTCCCCCTTACCAATATGCCGCTGGTCTTGTCTCCTGACAGAATACCACTTCCCACAAAGCTGATTCTAGTGGAGGCTCACTGAGCTTCATACTGCCCTTCAGCTTACCTCATGTTAACTACTGGGCTTCCTAAATGATGAACATGAAAGCTACTTAAAAGATAAATGTTTGAAGGCAACTGCTACCCCAGCCATTCTGCAGGCCCCCTGAGCAGCCCGACACGGTCATGGACTTGGTCAGACCCCTCCCACCCAAGTTGCCCTCAATTATAGCAGGCAACAGGTTGGGAGGAACAAATTTCTCCAACTCTAGTCTCTTCTTATGTTGCCCACTTTTATGAAGCTGAACCAGAAAGGTGGATCCAGAAGAGTCTAGAAGTGAACAAAAGATCCTCTCCCCACCCACCCCACCTCACCCCACATTTTCAGCTGATCTGAGTTTCCTCCAGGTCAGGGAAGCAGGGAGCAAAACCCTGAAATTCTAAAAGGCAGTCCTAAAAGCACTTAGCAAGGAGGCAGTCTTTCTGCTCTCCAAGGAGTTTGAACATTCCCCTCTCTGCCCCCACATCCACGTTTCCAAGGAGACCTGAACTCTGAGAATTCCCATGAGCATCTGTCCAGGGCACGTCATAGAGCCTGAGCTGACTTTCAAGGTCTTATTTCTTTAGCCTCTCTAGGGAGAAACTGCCCAGACCTGTGGCCCAGGCCCAAAACCCCAGGATGGGCCTCAGATTTGAGTCTCGTAAATTCGAGACATCCTCCAGCATAAGCAAACCCCACAGCTGGGAAGGCAGGCAGGCCAGTCTGGAAGGCACCAGCCAATCCAAACAGAAGCCCTGGAGCATTGGGAGCTCCCCTTGCCAACCCAAACCTGAGGCCCTTCCTTTCTCTTGTCTCTAAATAAATACTGCAGTGAAAATTAGCATGCCCCAGTGCCCGGGTCAGAGTTTTCAGAAGCACACCCAGAGCCAAAGAGTGGCTTCTGGCAGGCTGCTGGGCTGGGAAGTGAGCCTCAGCCGTGCTGGCCGCCTCCTCCTAACTTACAGGGCCCGGAGGAAGGGACAGAGGTTTCACATCTCCCAAGGGAAACGGGGCCTGTCAGTCACCCTTTTCCTTCTCGCCTAACCTGTAGTCCATCCTTCCCTGGAGTGGGGCTCTCTGCTTCCCAGGCATGACCCTAGCCCTTCAGTCCAGTCCTGATCTACACATAATGCGTTAACCAAAGTCTGTAAAACATTACAAATACGTTGTAAGTACACGTGTATGTGATTATACAAGTAAGCACTGTTTATGATGTTATTGAGAGTTTGGAAAATAAGGGTGCCTGGGTAGCTCGGCTGGTTGAGCGTCCGGCTTCGGCTCAGGTTGTGATCTCATGGTTTGTGGGTTCGAGCCACGCATGGGACTCTGTGCTGACAGCTCATAGCCTGGAGCCTGCCTCAGATTCTGTGTCTCCTCTCTCTGCCCCTCCTCAGCTCATGCTCTCTCTTCTCTCTTTCAAAAATAAAGGTAAAAGAGAGATTTTGGAAAATAACCATTCTTTGTCCTCACGTCCTGCTGTTAAGAGCCACTTTTCCTTCATAAACTCTCTTCCTGTCTTCACCCCTAGTTATCAGGTCCAACGTGGCCCTCCCACCTCAGTGCCTCCCACATCTCAGCCTGCATCCGTCTACTCCACCGGGGTTTCCCGAGCACCTCCTGCACGCTGGGTGCTGAGAACACCCTGCCCACATCCTCACAGAAGTTAAGGATTAGAGGGAGGATGAATGGGTGCACGGATGGTGACACCACCACGCAATGAGAACAAGAGGTGAGGCGGGGGTGATGAGCGTGTGGTGGGAACACCATGGGGGGGCACCTCCTACAAGTTCTGAGAGTGGCAAACTACAGAACACAAGTGGGACACCTGCTTTTATAAACAGAGTCTTCCGGGCACGTGGCCAGGCCCATTCATTTGTGTGCTGCCCGCGGCGGCTCTGACGCTCCCAAGGCAGGGTTGATTAGCTGCATCAGACACCATGTGGTCCCCAGAGCCTAGTATATTTACAACCGGGCCCTTGGCTGGAAAAGCTTGCAGACCACTGCCCCAAAGGATGAGACCTGAAGGACTAGCAGGAGTTGGCCAGGGAGCGTGGGGGAGGGCAGAGTGATCCAGGCGGGGACACAAGTGCAGGAGGGCAAGGCCTGACGAAGAGGGACTCTGCACCGATGGGGACGAGCTGGAGCGTGGAGGGCGAGCGGAGAGGTGAGGCTAGAGGGGAAAGCAGGGACATGTGCCCAGGACTGGAACTGAAGTCGGAAGACCAGTGAACCGGCTGGCCCCATTCAACCTCACCACTGCTCGGAACTCACTTCAGTCACTTCCCAGGAACTGACCGCCTGTGGCAGCAGGCCAACCTTCCCTCTCCAAGCTCTGGGTCCCGTTCACCTCTGACCCCACAGACGTAACCAAGGCCATGTCAAGTTCTCCATGCAACTGCCTCATCCTCGCATCCCAATCACGTCAGAAACCCCATATCGTTCTGTTTCTTTCAAATGTCCTTAGTTACCGGCCCCAGTGCCTCACGAGAGCTCTGAAACCTCACTGCTCCCACTCTTTGAACTGCTCTCCTGCGTCATGAGTGACCTTCATTTGGACGAATCAGATGCACCCTCTCTCAGTTTCCACACTCTTCTCAGACTTCCATGAACATCTAACAGGTGTCCCTGGGAGATAGGAAGACACCTAGGGGCTGCTCTTGAACCAGAGGAGCCCCACAACCACATGTGGGAAACAGATGCAGATGCCAAATGAGGAGGCCCAGCACCGCCCTCCACTCTCCCTCAGCTTCTCCAGTCCTCCTACCTTCCTCCTGCTCCCACATTTCAGCCCCCATGAGTCCCCCATTTCTTCTCTCCACTGTACTTTGTGCTAAGAGTTCACACTGGAAATCTCATTTCTTAACTCTATGGCCCTTAATTTAAGTCCCACACATCCGTCTCTCACAGGAGATGAGCCTTTAGATTCCCCACCATCACCTCACTTTACAGGGGCCCCATGTACCTCCTGTCAGGGCACTGCCACTCTCCTGTGCTGGGAACCACAGCTTGGCTCTCACCTCCTATGTCTTCCACAGCCTTGACCCCCAGTCTATCTAAGTCACCCCCGCCCCCCAAACATCCCTGCCATGACCTTTCCTTTCCTACAGCCCTCAGGCTGGCCCTACCCTGCCCCCTGATTGACTGAATCCGCTGTGCCCTCCCACCCTCAGGAGCACTTCTGTTGTTGTTGTTGAGTTTGCATCACGTTATTTCTTTCAAAAAAAATTTTTTTTACATTTATTTATTTTTGAGAGACAGCGAGAGATAATGCGTGAGTGGGGGAGGGCCAGAAAGAGAGTGAGACACAGAATTCGAAGCAGGCTCCAGGCTCTGAGCTGTCAGCACAGGGCCCGATGCGGGGCTCGAACCCATGAACTGAGAGATCATGACCTGAGCCGAAGTTGGACGCTCAACCGACTGAGCCATCCAGGCGTCCCTGCATCACATTATTTCTAGTAAGAACTTCATCTCAGTCATCATCAAGATACAAACATAAATACTGATAAAACATATAAATGCATCATGCTTATTCAAGCCAAAACCAAGAGTATGTTTCAGTCCTTACTGGGCATCTTAATCTACACACCTGAAAACCAAGTATAACTTTTTTGATCGAACACACATATAATTTCTTCCTTAGCTCTAAAGTTCTTTGACTTCCATGCACCTTTTTTGCTGAGCATCAAGTGCTAGAGCCACAGGCCTCTGTTGCTATCCCCCATTGTGTCCGCCATGCTGAGCAGGGATGCCACACGTTCCCTGGCGATGCCCCCACCACGCTGTAAATTCCAGAGTAGCAGCAGGGCCTTGTCTACAAAGACCAGCAAAGTGTGGCACAGAGATCAGTGGGTCCTCTGTACCGCCAGACCCCACTCTCCTCTCCATTTTTCTCCCCAGTTTTCTGACCATGAGTCTCGTTTGCATGTTTGGCTTGAGTTAACAGGAAGACTACCTCACGTTTGTCTGGCTTCACCACAAGTTACCCGAAGTACCCCTTGAGATCTCCTGCGTCTCTCGCACAGCTTCTATCAAAACACCAGGCATTTCGGAAAGGCAGAATAATCCCATGAGCCTCAACATAAACCTTACTTAATGCACTGGAAAAGAACAAAACAGGTGACCTGATCTGTGTCTGCCAGTGTCCCCTATCACCAACACAGAAAATGGGTAGCATGCTACTGCTGGACCTCGGCAAAGCGGCGAGACAGGACGTGAGAGGAGGGGCTGCACTGCAGAACACAGTCACCACAACGAGGCCACGGCACTTCCCTAATCCTCTTTGTTCCTCCTTCAAAGTTCCCTCAAGGCTGTCGGAAACTTTGCAGAGCTCCAACTCATTACTACAAGCGACCTGGGTCAGCCACTGGGTCTGCACGTGTCAGGGGGCAAGGAGAGGTCTAACAACACTCACTCAGTCAGCCCTGACTCTCTGCACATTCACACCTAAGTTAAACCCAAATAAAAATCCATTTCACTTCAACAACTTCTGCCACTACCGCCTGCCTAGGGGTCATCTGTTCTGCTCCCCCCACTGCTTACATGGCTACGATTTAATAGGACACAAATGATGTCACTCACCCATTTCGTACCCCCAGCTAATCAATCACGTACTCTTCCCAGCAGAGCCCAGGTAAGCATTAGGATCCCTTAACACAGGACTACAAGCAGCCACCAGCAGCCGCCAAGAAATGAGGCATCAGATGAAACCTGTGGGTTATCCGTTATCACAGACACAGAGCATTTCCTTCTATTAGGTCAGTTCTCAAACATCAGCATGCAGAGGAACCCTCCAGAGCACTTGCTAACACACAGATTTCGGGTCCCATTCCCAGAGATTCAAATTTATTTTGCAGGGGGTTGGGGAGAAGAGGGTGAATGTGCATTTCTCATGAGCCCTAGGGATGCTGCTGCTGACCTGAGAACCACCCCTTAAGGAGCCCTGCCATAAGGACAGCAAATTCTCCTGCTCCAGGATCACAACCGAGCTATTGCAGCCCAGCACTATGCTGTGTGTCATGGGACAGCCAAGTGAAGCTTGAATCATGGCGTCGAGACCCTAGAATGCCAGCTCCAGCTGGGGCACCACGCAGCCCCTAAGGAACACCCACGTGCAGGGGAAGATTCATCTTATGCAGGCTCAACAGCTCACAGATTCCTGGGTCAGCACTCACGGCTGGCAGTCACAGGGGAGCCAGACAGGAGCTGGCCGAGCCCCTGAGCAGATGTGTCCACTACTCACAATTTTTGTCCCCTGGGGCTTAGGTGCCCCCGTGGCTGGTGTCAGGAGCTGTTTGGCCACGGCCTCCCGCTGTGTCAGGTCCACGGCACTCAGGGCCGTGCGACTGCCATCCTCGTTGATGACCATGGAGGCCCCCGGGTGCACATTGGGGCCATTAATGACTGCTTGCCTCAGTTCCTGAACATTCCAGGGGGTGACTGGCTGAGGGTAGGTCAGTTTTGTGGCAAACACCTGGAAATAAGGAGCGGATATGAAAATTCAGGGTAGGCAGAAAAGACTGTATACAGATTCAAAATCTGACTCAACAGGCTGTGTGACTTCTTCCCCATGACGCAGAGGTGTTATCTTAGCCACAAAGGTCCTTCAGGGAGTATGCAACATCCTGTCTGTCTTCTCCACAAAGCCATTTATCTAGGCTTGACGCCATAAGGGAATAGAGATCAGGCCTCCTTTCCTAGCAGTCTGTCTGGAGAGAATAGTCTGAGTGTTGCAGTTTACACGTTAAAATTTTTTTTCACCCATTCTAAAACTTCATCATTTCCTCACCCACCGATCAATTCATAGTCCCCAAAGGCAACATGGAATGGGACACTAGCTTGAGAGGGGTGGCAAATACCCACCCTCAAGTACCACCATAGTCCCCTCCACTCCAGCAGACATCACTACTGATCACGGGCCTTGCCTGGAGCCCAGACATGGCGTTGGAGCCTCTACCCAGCAGTTCTGGCTGCCACTACAATCAAGGTAGCACTTGAGATGAAAACAATTCAGTCTCCTGATACGAGAAAAATACAGTGCTACCACTTAACGCTTGACCTGCAATACACTCGAAGAAAGACGAGCTTCCTGGTTAAGTAAGCTTCTAAGTTGCCGAATGTTATAAACACTCATGCTCCTACATGCACATAACTGTTTCAGAGACTGAGGAGTCCTACAAAAAGAACCTGATGGGACTCTGTCCAGGTTCTTTGTACAGGTCTCTGCTTAAACGACACTTCTCGAAAAGCCTTACCTGCCACCCCAGCCAGCGCTCCCTTTCCCCACGGCCTATTCCACTTTTTCCAATGCGCTGACCACCACCTGACAGTGTTTATGCTCCTACATATTCATTTATTTGTCTCCACCACTGGAATGTAAGCTTCTCAGGGGACACTGTAGTTGGTCTGGTTCACTGCTAACATCTAGCTCATTCCCCAAACTTATTTCAGTTCCTCTACTCCCATAACACCTCTCCACAGTGCTATGGGAAGGGTGTGCCACAAGGGACCAAGAGGCACTCTCACACAGTCAGCTCCTCACAACCATCCTGTGAGTAACGCCCCCAGGCCACCATGGCCCTGAGACCTGGAACAGGTTGGAGGACGGCAGAGGCAGAGTCCCTCCTCAGGATAAGCCATTATGAAATGAACCCAGATCTGAGAAAGGTAGGCTTGGCACCTCTGAAGGTGGAAAGAGGAAGGACTAAAGGTCTCTCCCAAAGCTGGGCTGCTCCAGGAATTGTGAGGCCAAAGCCTATAGGGCAGTCCATGTCTTCTGTCCAAAGGAAGCAACCAGCAGCAATGAATGGGCTCTCCTCCCAGGGCCTCAGACTCAGGAAGGTCACACTGGGCTTCATAATACCTTTCCCTGCCACCTGACCTAGCTTCCAGACGTAAAGATCTATGGCTGTAGGAGGCGGCCCAGGACTAAGCCTTCTCTGACTCCTGGCCTCTCATACGTGTGCCCTTGCCCAGGGAGCCAAGCGTACCCCAGATAGATGAGGCAGTGGGGATGCAGGAGGCCATCAGAACACTTGAGCTCTGCTCATTACTAGCGCTCCCCAGAGAGCAGCAGAGGGGGCAGCATGCGAGGAAATGAGACTCTCCACAAAGGGAATTAAACCATCTTCATATTACTGACCTCAAGGCCCATTAAGGAAGAAGCCAATTAAAGCACTACTGCTAATGAGTACCACAGCCTGAATGGGTGGGGAAGTGAGAAAAGGAGGCTGGCTCCCTGAGGAAACACTAATGGGTGGATGGGGCAAACTCTTCACCCCCAAGGAGCTAGGAGGATGGATGACACACATAGAGCCCTCTCTGGGGGCTTTCTCCCCTTCCTGTGACCGGCAACTAAGTGTACACATTCCTGACTCCTAATGCCAAGCAAGTGCATGGGAGGCAAACCCCCCTTTCACTCTTCCTCATCTCTGTCCTGCATTCAATCTAAGAAGGTTTAGAGACTAGGCTTTGAGAGGCAGGAGGAAGATACGCAGGTGGGGATGTGGCAGCCGGCTCCCTGCTTGCCCAGGAAGGTCTTCCTTGTAGGTACTAGGTGTTTGGAGACCTGGTAAGGAGTGAAAGCAGCATTATCACACAGCCACATGTCCCTGCCAAATGGCTTGCTCAGGCAGAAGCAAAGGCTGTCCCCACCCAAGCCACCACCAGTCTGCCGCACACCTTTTCCCCCAGCCCTCAACACTCCCATGCACCACACCCAACAGCAGCCAGAGAGGCCCCACCACACACACCATAGGAATTCCAATTTCATTGGTGTTAATGTACATGTCTGGGCAGATGACAGAGCGGGCCGCGTAGTCCACTCGCTTTCCCATCATGTGCTTTCGGAATAAGCCATCCTTCTTCTCCAGGATCTTTATGCAGGAAAAAGTCCACAGAAAGCGTGTTTAAAAAAAAAAAAGTATATTTGTTATTTTGTTTCAAAACAAATACGGTTATTATTTAACCCCTTCAGTTAGCAACGGGGATCCAACTTCCTGCTCACCTGTCTAATGCCAGGGTACTTTTCCATCATTAATTTATCCATCTCACTATCAAACACAATATTGACATGGCTCTGAAGACGAATCCAAATGTTGTAAAGTTTATCTGTGAGGGACTGGCCTGGAAGCGTACTCAAAAAGGATCGGTCCAGAGCAATCGAAGAGTCTTTTTCCTGGCAAGACACAACCAAGAAAAGAGGCATGATGGAAAAACCTCACAAAGGCCAGGCTTGGTTTTGTTTTTCTTTCTTCCTCTAGCTCTGACAACTGATGAGCTCTGGAGTTTGCCTTTAGATCTTTTGAACCTGATGGATCAGTGGCAAAAGTCCTAATAAATCAATCTTGGTTTGTATCAATGTAACATCAGCCCCATTATACGTTTACCAGCCTGTGTTTTTCTAATAGTAAAATGAACTCAAGTTTACATGTAAGCTTTCTCTTTCGTTGTTTTTTAATCAATACATATTTATTATCTCAGTTTCTGTAAGTCAGGAATCTGGGCACAGCCCGACTGGGTTCTCTGCTTCAGAGTCTCTCCTAGGCTGCAATAAAGGAGTCGGCCAGAGCTAGGGTCTCATCTAAAGATTCAACTGGGGAAGGATCCATCATCTCTAAGCTGACATGGTTGTGGGCAGGATGCAGTTCACAGAGCAGCTGAACTGGGGGCCTCAGTTCTCAGTTGGCTATTGGCCAGAGGCCACCTGCAATTATGTGCCTTGTGGGCTTCTCCAACATGGTAACTTGTTTTACTGAACTGTGAAACCCAAGAAAGTAATGGAGGGGTCTGCTAGCGGCAGCTGCTGTAGTCCCTTACTACCTAATTCTTCAGGCCACTGTAGAAATTCTTGCCCCTCAATACTCTCCATGAAGCTCGGTTATCCCTCAAGATAACTGATTGTCACATGGAATTTCACCTTTGTTTATGGTTTTGGAAAAACTTGATTCAAATCACTTATGAAAATGCAAGTGGAAGAATTTCTTAAAAGGAAAAATGTTTGCCATATTATTTTCTATTTTATCAGTTAAAATGTGGGTCCCCAACTGAGATAGGTCAAGTGACTGGCTGATCTCCAAGCCTCATTGGAATATTTGAATCCTTTTTAATATTTCTGTCCCTGGCTCTGCCTCCTTCTCTTCTCTCCCTACCTGCCCAGGAGACAGGCCCTTAAGCTGCCTCACAGCACCACCTACTGACACTGTCTGGACACCTACTAGCCCCAACTGGCTGGGTATGACACTGGGGATAGACAGATGTCCCCCAGTGTGAGATGATGAGAAGAAACCGTCAGTGTGTTGGGGGACATATGAGGGGAGGGGCAAAGCTCTAGTAAATAAGAATGCCAAGAAAACCATTAGTGAAGTGGGTTTGTCCTCAACCCTGAGAAATAGAGGCATCTTCTTTGATATAGGGAGGACAGAAGACTTTTCTGTTCTGAGGGAGCCTCGAGGTAGAGATGGTCACCTGTATGACAACAGGACCCTGTCAGCCTAACTCACTGCTTAGGACATTACTTAATTCAGGGCTATGGGATTCCTCATGCAATGAGATCTTGTCTTACTGGCATATACCCGGTGCCTAGTATAGCCCCTGGCCCACGTCAGGCATTGATAATTCACAAGAGGGCTGCCATGGAAATGGAATGTGGGGAAAGAAATAAGAACATGTCCTGTTAATCACACACAAAGAAGGCACTGCGACTTCAGGTAGCAACCACCTTAAGATCCAGAAAGGGTACTGTTTATTTCTGCAGACACTCGGCTTTTTCCGTTTTTTCTTTTTCTTTCTTTCTTTTTTTTTTTTTTTTTAACAAAGGGCTGCTTTAAATTCAAGGGACACTGAAATAAATGTTCTTAGTCCTGGTCATTTGTCTTGGCCCTCTTACGGCCTTCCCCCTAAACTGGACTAGGGCCTGCAGACAGCATATTCCTCTTAGACTGAAGGTTTTTGAAAGCACACCTATGCTGACAGGTCAGAAAACTTAAAACAAAACCAAAGACCGTCCAGAGTATGGACAACCCACAGCACAAGTGTCCAGGCAGACAGTGGCGCCATCTGGTGATGGGCCTGGCTCACAGCCGAACTGCTGCCAGCAGCTGGAAGGGAGCCTGAGAGCCCTGTCCACCTAAGGCTGAAACAGCCTTCCCGCTTTTATCCAGACGGCATCTCAGAGCGGGGAAGGATCTCTGTGATTTCAGCAAGCTTTCTGAGTGCCTGATTCATCTTTATGCCCATGGAAGACCTGGCACACTGAAGGAGGCTCAGAAAGTCAGCTGAAACGGGAAAACTGAATCCAGCTCTACTGTTTACCGGGACCTCAAACCTGACAGTCCTATTCTGGGAAATTCCTAGAATCAACAACACTGCCCTCCTGAACCCCATGCTAGAAGTCTTAATGAGCCAAAAACAGAGCTGGATGATTCAGGCTCTGGAACCATAACCCAAAAGAAACATTCTTAGAGCTGACAGGATGCAGACTCTTCTCTCTAGAGCTGCCAATCACTGCCAGGGAGGGTAGGTGGTCCAGAACAACCTTTGTGTCAACTCTTACCACTAACCATACATATTTTATAGAGGAGATGGGCCCAGGAAATTAAAGCACCTCAACAAAGGTCACTGGGGCAGAACCTAGACCTTTCCATGCTCATATTATGCTTTCCCCTGACATTACCTAGGTCCTCCAAATGACAGCTCACACACAGCTGTACAGAATTCCCAACCAGCATCTCCCCGCACCCCCAGAGTTCCGCATCTGCCTGTGGGCATCAGAACTAAGCATATATGCTTATGACATCAGCTCCAAAGCAGCCCTGACCTCATCCTTGGCAGGTGCTGCCACCTCACATGGCAGCTCCTGTTCCTGGGCCATCAATGCCAGAAGTTTTCGGATCAGGACCATGTCCTTCATGACAGCCTGCAAGTTCACCGTCTGGCCATTGGTAAACATCTGGTCCCCCAGCCGATTGACAGGGCGATACCTGTAAGGGGACACATAGAATTGTTCAGTGTGAGGGAAAGGTCACATTCTTCAGCCTCCTGCCCATCTCTGCTATGAGCAACTCACAACCCACCACACTCAGAAACCAACCAACATTCCTATCACATTCAGGACAATACTCCCAACCATCAGCAACCTAGGTTGAAACAGCTGCTTTACTTCTCAGTGCCCTGGCCCTTCAAGCCGAGCCGCTCCCAGAGGTCATTATTCAATCAATCGCTCAGGAAACCTTTTCCAGATGAAATAAAGTCAATTAAAGAGCATTACCTTGAGGGCGGCACCACCAAGAAATCCAGAAAGAACATACTGGGATTGAATCTGGACTCCATGCCAACATCTTCCAGTCCCAAAAAAAGGTAATTCAGAAAGAATCCTGTATTTGAAATCAACCAAAATGATCATTTAAATTTATGTGTAAGGGCAGGGATGGATGACCACAAAATTTCACCTGGTGAAAAAAACCCAAGAATATGAGACAATATGTAGAGTTAAATCACATTTTTCTTTCTAAAAACAAACAAAAAAATAGCCTCTGCATGTTGAGAACCTGCGCACAGGTGAGATAGTGGATCGAGGATGGGCACTGTAAGGACCCCAGTGCTCAGCCTGGGGACTGGGATGGACAAGGGTGGTGAATGAGAACTTTTTCTGGTTTCTCACTACCCTGCAGGACTATCAGACTTACAAAACACACACATGCGCGCATGCGCGCATGCACACAAAAACGCAGTTTTTATAAAAGCCAAAGCTGTGTGTGTGTATCTAAAAAACGGGAAAATCAAATTTTAAAAAGTTAGCCTTCTTAAAAACAAAACAAAATACCCTTCATATGCTACCAAGAGTGGATCATTTTTGTGGATCAAACCATATTTTAAGTTTCCGATGAACTTAAAAAAAAAAAAAGCTACATCAGAATGCCTGGGTGGCTCAGTCAGTTAAGTGACCTCAGCTCAGATCTTGACCTCAAAGCTCATGTTGGGCTCCATGCTGGTATGAAGCTTACTTAAAAAATAAATAAATAAATAAAATGCGGGTGCCTGGGTGGCTCAGTTGTCCAAGCATCTGACTCTGGCTAAGGCCACGATCTCACGGTTTGTGGGTTAGAGCCCTGTGTCAGGCTCTGTGCTGACAGCTTAGAGTCTGGAACCTGCTTTGGATTCTGTGTCTCCCTCTCTCTCTGCCCCTTCCCTGCTCATGCGTGCTCTCTCTCTCCCCCTCAAAAATAAATATTTTTAAAAAATTGAAAAAAAAAAATGCAAAATCCGGAATGAATAAAAGTCTTAGGGCCTACCACAGAAACGATCATAGTAATGAAGAGTACTCTTTTTTTCTCCCTGACATCACTTATCCCTTCAGCAACATTTTCAAGTGTTTATCATTCCCCAGCAGTTGCATTCAGTGTTCTAAAACAAGGGCATCCTCAGAGGGTGGAGACACGGTGGCTCGAATATACTGCCTACCTTTTGTTCTATGTGCAAAAGAAATGGAAGACTTTCCCTTTTGGAGGAAATTATAACATAGAGAAATCGTAATTAAAAAAAGACATGCTAGGGTTCAGTTTTTGAATCACAGGAAGAATTCCCTCAGAATCCTTTTTTTAAAAAAGTTATTTACAGGCACTTAAAACAAAGTAAATTATGCTGTACCTCTCAGAAATCTGTCAAACTGTATTAAGCAAGGCCCACCCACAGCTGTCATTTAATGACCAGGTTCAGGTACCATAATTGTCAAGTTCATGGTTCTTGCCTACTCTCTAATGCATCAATGACAATGTCCCCTGAAGACAGCTCCAAACCTACGAATTGATTTCAGGAGAGATCTACAATTACCACAACTTGGAAAAAATAAAAATAATAAGGCCGGATAAATAAGTCTAGAGATTTATTTCTATTTCTTTAGGTTGATACAGCACCTTCATTCTTCCAAAGGGCAATAAGATGTTCTCGGGCACTGGTGGGTGTCAGGTACCCTCGTTTTCCCATCTGAGCATCCTCAATTCCTGGAGCCAGGAGGGAGAATCAAAGCACAATAAATCAATTAACAGGCACTTTTCTATAATGGGATTTATCAATGCTTTCTGCCCACCCTGCCAAGCCTGCAATTTGACCACAGAAATCAATCTCTAGGATAGCTTACTCTCAGCTCTGGATTTTTTCCCTCTTAACCTAATTTCTAAAGTAATGGAAACAATATAACTATTGCACAAAACCAATAGAGCAAAAAAAATAAATAAATAAATCACAAACCATTCCATCACATTATCACTACTATATATTTTTTCCAGTCCTTTGGTTTATATAGTGTTTAAAATAACTGTAATCTTAAATGTGGACTTATTCTGTACCTTGTTTTGCTCAGTTAGTGCCATCTTGTGAGCATTTCTGCGTGATATTCCACTGAGAGGATGCTTCCTAATAACCTGACCATACTCTTATAGTTGGACATCTGGGTTGACCCCAGTTTTTGTACTATTTTAAGTTATACTATGACAATGATAAAGAACTTTATGCACATGGCTTTACCAGAAGATTCACAGAAATAGAATTAGAGATAAGTTAGTACCATCATTTTTATGGGTAAAAGTATATTCAATTCCTTCTTACAAATACGCAGGTACATGGAGATTGATTTGGGTTTCTGAGATTACACAAGAGTACCCTGGGATACTATTTATCAGCTATACCCAGAGGAAGTCAGAAAATCAAACTTGGGGCTGCCATTCAGGAACTAGGGCTCTAGGCACTTAGATAATTAGACCCTTTAGTTTCAAAACTATTAACCTCTTTTGGGATATACTGACTGAAATTAGGCATTATTCAATTTTCCCTCTTTAAGTACTTATCAGCACAGTAACTGTCTTGTCTGTGTTCCTAGCATCTGACACAATGTCTAGCACACAGCAGATACTAAATAGTCACTGGCTCAAATATACATATTCAAAACATCCTCCAATAATCTATACTTATAAACCCCACTCTTTTGCCTTTTCTACACTTGTAAAATCCAGCTTCATTCCACCTCCAATTCTCCAAATAAGTTTCTTTACCATCTGCAGAGGAAATGTCATTACAGGTTTTTAGAGCAATAGGAAAGTTGGATAACAATTAACAGATGCAACAGAATTTAACTAGTGTCTCTTAATAGGCACTTAAGTCATTTCCTATTTTAAACTATTTAATACTGTGGGTATATCTAATTCTTAAAAGTCGTGAAAGGAGAACTGCTAGGTCGAGGAGTCCACACATTTAAAATTTTGATTCCTATAAAAGCAAAACATTTCAATCAGTTAATGCAATTGAAGGAAGTGTGGGTATGCAATGAAGAGAGCTTTTGACCTTCAGGGGTAACCACAGCATTAGAAAGCTATAGATATTCAGTGGGAAAACACAGATTCCATTAAGCTAAACAATTTGTGGGCATTTCTGAAAAAGACTATCTGAACTTCCTCTCCTACTAAACAAGTTTGAAGGGCTGAGGAAGATCAGTTGAACTTGGCAGTACTCCCCCGCTCCTGTCCCAGTAGCAACCAGTACAGGACATACCCCACTGCAGTTTCACTGCTGGGAAGGCCAACTAGAACTAGCGATGTTCATTCACAGGATCTTAGACTCAGAAGGAATCTATGAGATGCTACCTCCTCACATGGGCTGAATCATCCTAACATGACACTTGTACAACTTGGAAAATGATTTCTGCCTGGATGGGTTTCAGAACAGCCCTAATGCGGGTTTCATTCAGCTGTAAGGGCTCCTATGTGACAAAGAGGTTGGAAGGTCAAGTAACTTGGGGAAGACTGGATCATGGTGGAGTGTCATGGCTGTAAGGATTCTCATTTTAAAATGCTAATGTGCATCACGGGGCTTGAGGAACATTATGGAGCACATGCAGAATTCTACAAGCTTATGCAGAATTCTACAAGCTTATGGTGCTCCTGGTGGGATCACTACTAGTAGCAACCATAGAGGCACAGGTCTCACAGGTTGGCTCCCTTTGACCAGGAATCCTTGTTCAGAATGCTCACGTGCTTCCATATTGTCTGCTCCCTGGAGTTACAGACCTGTGTCACCTGCAGCCTCCTCTGAGAGCAAAGGGCACATGGTCTCCACCTTGACACTGTGCTCAGCCATAAGCACAGTCTTTGGCACGAGGCTGAGTGCCCAACGAGTAAATGTTTGCTAAATACTAAAATCCCAATCCCGGAACCACTGAAAACTACAGTCAACTAGTTTCTAATGCACAGAATTTTAGGTGACACCACCATATTCTCATGGCTGCAGTGAAAGATTACTTCAGAAGAATTCATTTGGTACGGTGAAAGAAGGCTCCTTAACCGCTAGACATTTGCTCTGAAGAAACAGTTATCTTTTGGAGTGCTGACCATCTTCATTTTCAATCCATGAACATTTTCTAAGGCATCCTAAGGGCTAGAAAAGCAATTCCCCACCTTAAAAATGGTTTCAAGGGCTGTTTATAGAAAAGAGAGAAAAATCCACCTTTGTGGTTAACTGTTAACCATTCAACAAAATTAAATAGGCTTTCTAAATGCAGTGTGGTATCTTGGATTGGATCCTGGACCATAAAAAGGACATCACTGGAAAAACTGGAAAATTCAAATTAAGTCTGTAGTTCAGTTAACAGTAGCGTACCAAAGTTAATTTCTTAGTTTGAACAAGTATACCCTGGAGATCTGAGATGTTACTTTAGGGCACATTGAATAAAGAGCACTCAGGAACTCTCTATACTATCTTTGCAACTCTTCTGTAAGCCTAAAATTAGTCTAAAATAAAAGGTCTGAAAATCTGTGTCCCCTCAAGTTTCATGTGTTAAAATCCTCATCGCACCCATGGCATTGGAAACAGGGCCTTTGGGATGAAGTCATGAGAGCAGAACTCTCATGATCGGCCTTTTTTTTTTTTTTTTTTTTAAGAGAGAGAGAGAGGGCGCAAGTGAGGGCAGATAGAAGAGAGAGAGAATCCCACAAAGGATAAGGGGCAGAGAGAGAGAACGAGAGAGAAGTGGGGCTCACCTGGGGCTTGTGCTCACCCGATGTGGGACTCGAACCCACCAACTGTAAGATCATGACTTGAGTTGAAGTCAGATGCTTAACGACTGAGCCACCCATGCGTCCAGGATTGGTGCCCTTATAAAAAGACCCCAGAGAGCTCCCTTGCCCTTTCTGCCAGGTGAGGCTACAGGAGAAGACGGCAGTCAATGAGGAAGCAGGCCCTCACCAGACACCAAACTTGTCAGCCAAATTTGCCACCAAAACCTTGGACTTCCTAGCCTCAAACCCTGTGAAAAATAAACGTTTGTTGTTTATATGCCACCCAATCTATGATATTTTTGTTACGGCAGCCCAAATAGACCAAGATAGTTATTTACTTAAAGCCTTGCCAGAGAGTCCTCAATGTGAAAGATTATGCATCTCTAATCTACTATTCCATATTTTCGAGCTCTGGAATAAGGTTTATGCTATGGACTTTCACTCATGAAATGTCAACTGTGGGCAAGAAGTTTTGTTATTGCCACTGTATAGAGTTGAAAACAAAGATCCAGAAGTGACCTTCTCTAAGCCACTCAGCATAAATAGCAGAGTATCAGTCACAGGTTATGCTTTTTCCATCCAGGCACACTAACTGCATCACAAAAATGAGCAGTTAACATGTATAGAGCATAAACTGTACAACTATAGGTAGCAGGCAATCTTATCTAATCTTCACCACCTCAAAAGAAAAAACAAAAAAACATGTTTAAACAATCCTGTGGCAATAAAAATTAAAAAGTAGAAGACATGGAGATGCCACAGACACATGAAAAGATGCTTAACATCACTCTTCATCGGGGAAATGCAAACCAAAAGCAAAATGAGCTATCACCTCACACCTGTCAGAATGGCTAAAATCAAAAAGACAAGAAATGACAAGTATTGCCAAGGATGTAGAGAAGAAAGAACACTTGTACCCTGTTGGTGGGTACCACAATATAGTTACTGTGGTAAAGAGCATGAAGATTCCTTTAAAAATTAAAAATAAAAATACCAGGTACCTCAGTGGCTCAGTGGTTGACTTTTGATTTCGGCTCAGGTCACGATCGCACTGTCGTGATATTGAGCCCCGTGTCCGGCTCCATGCTGAGTGTGGAGCTTGCTTAAGACTTTCTCCCTCCCTCTTCCTCTGTCCCTCCCCTGCTTGCACACACGTGAACTTGCATGCACTCTCTCCCTCTCTCAAAAAAAATAAATAAATAAAAATACTATATGACTCAGTAATTCTACTAATGGATATTTAACAAAAAAAACTACTAATTTGAAAAAATATACACATTCCGATGCTTATTGCATGATTATTTACAATACCCAAGATACAAAAGCAACTGAAGGGTCCATCTATAGATGAATGGATAAGGATGATGTGGTGAAGACATACACAGTGGAATATTACATAGCCATAAAAAGGATGAGATTGAGCCATTTGCAACAACATGAATAGACCAAGAGGGTATTATGCTTAGTGAAATAAGTCAGATTGAGAAAAGTAAATACCACATGTTTCCACTCATTAAGTGGAATCTACACAAAAATGAACAAAAAGAATCAGAACTATAAATACAGAGAACGGATGGTTGCCAAAAGGGAGGGGGTTAAGCAAAATAGGTGAAGTGGATACAGGTTTCCAGTTACAGAATGAGTTTAAGTCACAGTAATAAAAGAGATAGCACAGGGAATACAGTCAATGATACTCTAACAGTGCTGAGTAGTGACAGATGGTAGCTATCCTTGCCATGAACACAGCGTAACGTATAAACTTATCAAAGCACTAGTTATACACTTGAAAGTAATGTAACACTGTGTCAACTATACTCTGAAACTTTTTAATATAAAGAATGTAGGCGTACTAAGTCGCTCAAATGTTTCCCCAAGTACCCCAATGGCAGAGCAGAGTGGAGTAGGAGACTGTCTACTCGAGGAATCTGAGTGCACAGCCAGAAGCAGCCTGCAGGGGGCGCTAATGTTCTCTGAATGTTCAGTTTTCCTTTTAAACTCACCTACATCTTTTTACACTTTACTTCAAAATAAATCCACACTTAATTGACAATAAAATGATTCTAAATATCTGCCAAGTGGATTTCTTCTTCCTCAAAAATCTTTCAGGAAAATGACCCCCTCGTTCAGCCCATGGCACACTGCCTCTTAATGTAGCTCAGCCTGTCAGCTCTGCATGAGAGGCCAGGGATGAGCACTTAGCCAGGGTCCCCTCCAGCCGGAAGAGGCCTGGACAACACCTCTCTGCTGGCCCGCAGCAAACACGCAGGTGAGAAACGTGGTAATGACCAGGTATTCCCAGGGTTCAAGACACATCTGATGGCCGCACATGTGAAACGTGGCCAAGGACCTCCCAGCGCCCAGCCTGCTTACCCAGGGGCTCTGTGTCCTTCTGGTCAGCTTTCCTGTGCACCATAGCTGGATATGTGATGGTCAGTTTGCTGTTGTGCTCCTTCCGGACAACTGACCGTCCAGTCCTACGTATGAGAACAGTTGTGACTGAGGAGAGAAAAACCTCAACAAGATATTGAGTAACAGCTGTGAGTGACTGGCCAGAGGCTTCTGGGGAAAGGGAAAGGCAAGAGCCCAGTACTCACTTGCAGTGGGGACATCGCTTAGCACTCATATGTGCCTTCCAGAAGGAAGCAATGAGTTTGCTCCTGCTCTCACAAACATTTTTCACCTGTTGAGAAAGGGCAAAAAACCTTGCAGTACCATTTGAAGAACCCTACGGCACATGATCATTTTATGATTCCTACCTTTTTTTTTTTTTTAAAAAAGAAAGCTATCCTCTTCCTTAAACATTTTCCACAGAACCCTAACGTAGCCAAACTCTACCAATTACTGAGTGACTTCTTTAAGCCTTAAATTTCCTCATCCATACATGGGAATAAGACTAACTACCTCCCCAAGCTGTTACTAAGAAATCATGAATGCAAGGGGAGGCGTAGGAGGGAGCCTTGGAATACAGTAAGTCCTCAGTAAATGCCAGTTAATTTAAAACAAACCTCTCTGAACGCAGCTAGTATACTGTCCCTGCTGCCTCCCTCAGATGGACCTCAGGACCCTAAGAAAAGGACATCTACAGTAAGCTACAAGAAGGGGATTGAGTCTGGCTGCAAATGAAACTTTTTCCGGGAAGCTTTTGTAACTTCGCTAGAATTCTACCCTAGACCAATTAAATCAGAATCTTAGGTGTGAAACTTGGGCATAAGGTGAGTTAGATTTTAAGATTAGTACTTGAAAGATTAGTACAGGTTGATTACCTATGCCATTTGTTCATCTGTTGAACAAATTAATAGTTACCCAGGTGCTGTAGGGGTGGGGGTGGGTGGGTGAGGAGGTAGCAATGGTTTACAGTGTTGGACAGAGAAAGAAGGAAAGAACACGGACACCACTCTCAAAATGAGATCATATATCACAACCTTGCTGGACACTGTACCTAAACCACCCAATTTCATCGAATCCTCTCATTACTCTGGCAGGCAGGCGTTAAACAAGAGAACACAGAGGCTCAGGGACAGCAATGTAACTTACAATGTCACAGGCCTCTAAAAGGCAGAGCTGGGATTCAAACCCAGGTCTGCCCTGAGAAGCAAAAAGTATATACAAATGACAGTGCAGAGAGAACGGTGATAATTATACCAAAAACCAAGTGTTACAGGAAAAGAGGGAGATGGGATAACTCACATGTGCACCGTGGGATCCCAAAAGATTATTCTGTACAATATTGGTTGTATATTGTTCTAACTCTTCCTGAATTTCGAAGGCAGTAGGATCAGCGTTTTCTTCTAGAAACTGAAAAATAAAGTGGAAAACCATACTATCGAAATAAGCAAGCGTCTGCAGCATCACGGGCCAGCCTCTCCCAGGGTGGGAAAGTTGAATTCAAGAGAAGGGGAGGAAACTTCACGCTGTGTTGCCTTTACGAAACAGTGAGGCAACACTGCTGTTAAATAAATAAATAAAAAATAAAAGAATATCCTGCTTCCGACAATGTGAGCTACGTTATTCAGACCAAACCAGAAACTGAAAAGAACCAAAATAGGACATGATAACTTAAAAAAAAAAATGTAAAGCTCTGAAGAGCTGACAGGACAGTGAAGAACACTGCCAGACTGAACTGAAGAGAAGCCAGGAATCTAGGAGGCCGCACAGTACGGGGCCACGTTTTCTCTGGTGCAGGGCTGTGGCACTGCCCAGCTCCAGGGTGGCCCTCGGTGCAGTTGTGTCCCCCACGGACGCTCCCTGGAGCTGCACAACACGGCAGTCCTAACATTGGGCTCATTTTCCAACTCACTCATTTTGAAGTTTCTATTTTGAAGGCCTCAAATAATGAAGGGGACAGAAATCAAAGCCTGGAGTTAGTTCAAGGACAGATTTCCACCCCACAAACAAAGGAAGCTGGGAGCCCAAAGGGTTACACCCTTAGGAACCAGACTGGGCCTGAGACAGAACTATAGCCTGGATTCCAAATGCCTGGGCAGCCTAGGGAGCCCTCAGCTTTGAGGCCTATGATGGTCCCGGGCCACCGTGCACATGGCAGAAGCAATAGGCATCCTCTCTGGGGGAGGCAGTCCCATCCTAGGCCTTACAAGAATTTTCTAAGTATGATGATTAAAAAAAAAAAAAGAAAAAGAAAAACCTGTCAAAAACAAGCACACAAGGACAGGGGAAAGAGATGGGGTTTCTGGGGACTTGGACAATATCTTGACCACGAAGGTGACCATATAGCTTATGGTACTCTGTAACTATTTGTTAGACTGTGCGATTAATGTATTTCTGTGTGTATAGTTTACTAAAGAAAATTTTTTAGGGTAGTTAAGTATCATGAATAATTTTATGCCAACATATCTGAAACTTTTGATGAAATGGACAAATAACTAGAAAAAACAGAACTTACTGAGTAAAGTTTTAAGAAAATCCTTCTCTCTCTAGGATAAGAGACTTTGGGTTAACTTTTTTGGCTCTGTTCCCTGGAAATCACATGCGTTTACGTGTACACAGGCATGCACACATATGCGTGTGCATGTGCATGCATTATGTACTGAATCAAACCAAACTTCCAATTCCAGTCCGATAACATAGGATTGATTCTGGGCCTTTTATCTTTCATGTATTTGTAACTCCCTTCTCTAATAGTATGAAATCTGGCCTGCCTTATCCTTAAAATATGTACTTATTGGATCAATCCCCCTCCCTATATGTAAACCTTCTCCCAACAAGGCTGCCACCACTCCCATGTATGGCTCTCTCTCACTCGACTTGGGGTCACACCCCACTCTAAGCCCCCTTTCTTGTGGAACCCTCCACATCCTATGTGGGTGCTCACATCTCTCACTGGGCCGTCCAGGATGGGTACCTTCTCACTTGACTTGGGCACTCGGAACCTATGCTGAGCTTTTATCCTTAAATGAACATATTCCTCACCCTATGTGAGCTCTGATATTTCATGTTGGGCTGCTCACACATGCAGGGATGTTCTCCCCTTGAATGTTTGTCTCATCTAGTTTGGCCTCTGACATAAAGCCACAGCTCTGTGTAGAATTCTATCTGCTCTGCCCACCTAATGTCTTTAAGACTGAATTATTCGGGAAAAGGAAGTCGAAAGAAAAGGTAAAAGGTTTCCCTTGTGACAAGAAACAAGGATGCTTGCTACCCTTCAACACAGCAGTGTGGCTCCTAGCCACCAAAATAAAGAAAAAGAAATAGAACATGTAAGGACCAGAAAGAAACAAAACTGCCACTATTCCCAGATGATAGGACTATGTTGAAAATCAACAAGAATTTATAGGTAAAACGTTAGAATTAATGATACACTTTTGCCAGGCTGTTTCATACAAAAATCAGTAATATTTTGATCTAGAGACAGAATATGAATTTTACTTAAGATACTTATAATAACACCAGAAAATCTGAAGGATTTTTTTATAGCGAAGAGAAAAATGTCTCTATGATAGATTTGGTGGTCCCCATCTCATCAAAGTAATCAAACTCAGCATTACCAATAATAAAACAACCTGACAGCATGTGCCTCCTGAAATGACACAAAACATCCCATATGGCGTAGGTTGTATTCTCACCAAAATGTGAAATCTAGTGGAAATAATCAGATAAATCCAGAGAGTGAGAAATCCTACGGGACAACTAGCCTTGAGTCTTCAAAAAAATCAATACCATGAAAAATAATTTTCCACATTAAAACATCCTACGTTAAAACAGACCAAAGAAATGTAATAATCCAAAGCAATGCGTAAGCCTCCACTGGCTCCCGGGTCCAGAAAGAAAACTCACTGATGGCTAAAATGGTATTAAGATGTTGTTTTCATTAACATTTCGTCAATTTCTCTTATGACTTCATGTTTCCACATGGAGCTGTTTGATATCTAGTGAAAAGACAAAAAGATCAAATGTTCTGGTGACCGTTAGGATGACAAGTCTCAGGGACCACACACGAACAGCTATGCTCCGAACTGCTTTGGCTTGCCTGGCCGCCATGACAGCCACCACCCACGTACCCTGTTCAGAATTCTCTCAAGCTCGTAGACTGCTTGTAGGGCCCCGACTTCCAGAACTCGCAGCTGGCAGACTAAGAGGTGAATCACAGCCCGGGGGCAGGTCAGCATGTGACAGTTTAAACAGGAGCCCCGGAGCAGCAGGTAGAGTTTCTAAAGAGTGGGGATAAAAAGAAGCAGGATAATTAGAGACATAGTTGTCAAGGTAATATTCAACGTACTTCAAGTTTTTGTTATGAAGCCAGTTGACTCCTTTGAGAATTCCACTTCATGCGATGTACCTGGAAAAGGCCTCTGTGGCCCTACAAACTAGACAAACATTCCTCTACATTTTTTCTATGATTTCATTTTAATCCCTTAAGTTAGGTCTGAGTTAGAGAGCTACCTTCATATTATTTAACTAAGTAACGAATCCTAATTTCAGTATTTAAATATTTAACCTAAAATATTTAATATTCGAATGATGCCTGGCTGGCTCAGTAGGTGGAGCGTGTGACTCTTGATCTTGGAGTTGTGAATTCAAGCCCCATGTTGGGTGTAGAAATTACTTAAAAATAAAATCTTTAAAAAATAAATAAAATATTTAATATATAAAATATTAAGTATTTAAATAAATACCGAACATGTTTTGTTAAATATTTGGCATTTAACTAAATACTACATTTAATGAAGATGATTCTCTTTCCTCGATACAATTAACAGACAAACAAAAATCATGTACACTATCATCTGTGGAGTTTAAAACAAATCCTGGAGGCTAGGCTAACTGATATAAAAAGCTGAAAATGCACACATAGGATTCTACGCAGGAGGTTCATTCTTAACTCACTGTCTGGTCTTCTGGGCTTTGCTCATCTTGTAAACCAAGCAAGAGCCTACAAATCCATCAGAAGAGCTCAGGGAGCCCTGGAGAACTCCAAAAGTTTTTCTATTGCCAAGGAGACTCCGCCTAGATTTCTGAAGGGCATGAAGCCCCTGAAACATAAAGTGTAGGGGATGAATTCAAATGCTTTTTCCTCCTATGTGAACAGAGCAAGGTGGTGGCTCTTTTCAAATGGAATCAAACCGAAATTCATTTAGTTAGGGCTATAGGCCGAGTTGAATTTACTGGATTTGGCGCCTCAAGGTGCTCATGGTAAAGAGCACTTCAACTCCGTGTCTGGAGCTAACCTCTTGTGAGGCCAGGAGTGGCACTCACAAATCCCACCACCAGCTCTGAGACCCACGTGTATAGGGCAGCCCAGGGCAGAACGTACATCAAAGAGGAGAGGGTTATACACTGTAAGCGGAAGCTCAATGTGGCCCAGGTGGCCAGGGCAGCTGTTGAAGTCCTGCACGCAGGTGGAGCACACCTCCTTGGAATCCGCAGGGCCCAAAGCTAAATCGTACAGGCCGTTCACTGATGGGTTTCCCAGGCTGTCCAGGTAACGAGGGTTCGTAATGGACTTAACACTTAATTTCCTAAGAAGATACAAAAGACCAAGGGAAAATTAAGGTTACCCAGCTTCTCAGATGTTTCTGTTTTGGCGCTTCAGAGCTAAATGATGATTCCATGTTTATTTCCTCAGACATGCTGACAGCTTCAGAGGAGAGAATCTGTGTATGCCTTGCTCAGCACTGCAGCTCAGCACTTAGTATAGAGCCTGCACGCTGTGTGTGCTCAATAAATACGTGCTGAAGACTTAAGAGTGGTAAAATATTTAAAAGACAGATTTAGTACAAATCTTGCACTGAGTACAATGGGGATTGTTTACAAAAAGTAGTTAAGTGCCTATCACATGCTAAATGCTTTACAAGCAGCATTTAGTCTGACTTTACCTCTTGGAGATGAGCATCGCCGTATG
Organism: Cryptoprocta ferox; assembly: GCA_028646485.1. Lineage (NCBI taxonomy): Eukaryota > Metazoa > Chordata > Mammalia > Carnivora > Eupleridae > Cryptoprocta > Cryptoprocta ferox. The sequence continues at coordinate 94,806,067 of CM053576.1, forward strand.
CATTTTTCAAAGGAAGAAACTGTGACTCAGAACAGTTCGGTGATTTAATCCAGGTGACACAGCCAGGATGGGGGGAGCGGTGGACAGAGGCAGGATATGGACCACAACTAACTCCAAAGCCCACATAGTTCAATAAAGAGATGATTACCCAATAACCCTCTATACAGAAGTCATAATTGAAATTAAACACAAATATGCAAACCTTTGAGAAGCATAACTTGTTTCACTAAAAGGTTCATCACAGTATTTTGTGTTTGGTTTAAAGGGGGCTCCCATAGGACACTTAACTAATCTTACCAAAGTATTCATGCCAAGTTTGCTTTATAAAAATTTTTTTTTACTTTGGAAATAAAGACAATTATCCAAACCTCACAATCTAAAAAAACAAACCACTGTTAACATTCATAGACATATCTCTACGGACACATTTTTAGAAACATAACTGGGATCATTCGGTATTTCTAGCATTGCATTCGTCCATTTTTATTTAGCATTAAGTGAGTGTTTTTAGGTCAATAATATTCTTTGGAAACATAATTGTTAAGAGTTATAAACTCTTTCATTATGTAGCAATTAATAATTCATGTAACCAAGCTCTATCAATAATAAGCTTATGAAACCTATGTGCATAAAGATTTGCATAGGATACTTCAAACTTCTAATTATGTCCTAAGAGTATATTTATTTCCTCAGTGAACTGGAATCCCTCAATCAATGGGTGTAAAATGTTTGAAACTCCTGATACATTCTGCTACCTTGCATTCTAGAAAAGGTGGCTTACTCGTAGATTGCCTGTCTTAACTAGCACTGAATCTTAACACTTAAGCTTTCCAGGGGCGCCTGGCTGGCTCAGTCAGTAGAGTACGGACTCCTGATCTGAGAGTCATGAGTTCGATTCCCACACTGGGCGTGGAATCTACTTTAAAAAATGTTAAAAAAAAAAAAATCTTTCCAAATTTCAGGTGAAAAAATACTACTTCAACATACGTTAATTTAAAGTTTATTTTATTTATTTTGAGACAGAGAGAGCATGAGCAGGGGAGAGGCAGAGAGGGAGAGAGAATCCCAAGTAGGCACCATAGTGTGGAGCCCAACTCAGGGCTTGAACCAACGAACTGTGAGAGCATGACCTGAGTCGAAATCAAGAGTCAGATGCTTAACCAGCTGAGCCACCCAGGTGCCCCATGTTAATTTTTTATTACGATATTTCTTTTAAACTGCTTTAGTCTTTTACTTATTTTTAATTAAAATCTTAATGTTTTCATTATTGTCATGAGTTCCTTACACATGAGGACCTTAATCTTTTACTATAATGGAGGCAAATATTTTTCTCAGTTTATAATTTGCCCTTTGTCATTTTTCACATTAAAGGTTTCTTTTAATTAATTAGTTAATTTTGTATTTTTGAAAGACAGAGACAGAGCGTGAGCAGGGGAGGGGCAGAGAGAGCAGGAGACACAGAATCCAAAGGGACTCCAGGCTCCCAGCTGTCAGCACAGAGCGAGGCACTAGGCGGAACTCAAGAACTGAGAAATCATGACCTGAGCCAAAGTCAGATGCTAAACCAATTAAGCCACCCAGGCGCCCCTCACATTACAGTTTTAAAAATTCTTTAACAGCTTCCTTGAGATATAGCTCACATTCTACACATTTTTAAAGCTGTACGCTCAGTGGTTTTTAGCTTATCTACAGAGTTGTACAATGATCACCATAGTCTATTTAGAACATTTTCATACCTAGTAAAAGAAACCCTGCATCCATTAGAAGTCACTCCCCTTGTCACAGAAATAAAGAACCTAAAAACAATAAGGTCCTGCAAATAAAGTTTCGAGGGTGTGGCCAACAAATGCTATGGTGATCAAAATGAGGACTTAAGAGAGTCCCATGATATAGCAACTAGGCAGACAATATGGGGTCCTAGCAAAGAGAAGGTGTCACTTGGACTGAGTCTTGAAGGACAACCATTGTGACAAATTATGTTCTTAATTAACCACGTCAAGGACATTACAGCAACTCTGCAAACGTAATTGCCAAGGAAACTGCTGGACGCGAACATTGCTACCTGGGAACCTTCAACTCCCCAGCGCAAACTCTAACCTACCCCAAGGGTTCTAGGTAGTGTACGACAAGCCACTACGTTCCCGGAACTACGCGTCCCAAAAGGCCACGCGCCGGGCAACCACTGAATCGTCGGACGTACTGGGCGCAAGACCTTTTGGGAACAGTAGTTCGTGGCGCCAACCTCAATAGGCCGGCTATGCATGCTTTCTCCCCAACAACTCCTTACTTGAGCTCGTCCGCCGAATACATCCCGAAGGAAATGCCCTGCAGCCGGCGCCAGGGCATGGTCTTCGAGCCCAACATCCTCCACGTAAGTTTCGAGTTCCGACACCCAAAGAGAGATTCCAGTCCCCACCGTTAACTTAACTCAGCCTAAAGCCCCCAGCCACCATGTGATTTACATTGCACTTGCGCGCGAGAAAAGCTTGCTGGAATGAGATTTACGTGGACGAGACCACTGTCACGGTAGGGGGGGGGAGTAATTTGACGACTTTCGGTCAGTCCTTCATTCGCTTTTGAAAATAGCGAAGATCGGTGTTACTAAAGTAATCATTTTGGAAAATTTCTTCGGGAAAAACGAGGCATTTTGATCCTTTTAACTTCCGTAACAAAGTCTTTCAAACCATGTTTTAACCTATTTCTTGATTGCTTTTTGTCTTGTTCCATCTCAGCCAATAGCCGAGCTTTTCCCGCCCCCGCCTTGGTGATCCGTAGAGGTTGAGGTCACGCTTTCCCAGCGTGCTACGCGAAAAAGCTAAAGATGGCGGCGGTGGCCTCGAGTCGTTGGCTCGGGGTCCGCTGCAGGCTTTGCCTGACGCTAAAGGACTGGCGGGCAGGTGTGTGTGGACAGGCCCCCAGTTGCAGGTAAGAGATGCTTGGAAAGCCCATGAGAAAGACCCCCTGGCCAACCTCGTCCTGTGTGTCAGCTTTTTCCTGAGAGCTGTAGAGCTAGTTACGAAGGAGTGGGATGCGCATGCGCCGTTTCGCAGCCACGTGCTTAACCGGGTGTGTGTAGCTGGAGTTCTGGAAAAAAAGGGGTCCAGACTACTTTGATAGGGTGTTACTTTTTGGTCGCTGGCTTACCCTTTTGTTAAGTTGTTAAGAACTGTGGACAAGGTTCGGATCCGCTCTCGTGGAGCTTACGTTTGAATGTGACTATTAGCAGCCCCATCCCAAGTTTTAAAAATAGGAAATTATGCGTCCTTATCATTTTCACCAAAAGGGGGAACTCTGAAGTTTTTCCCAAATTAAAGCAGTTTATGAGGGCCACTGTGTGCTGGATGTTGTGGAGATGATTGACCAAAGAAATAACTCAGGTCTTCAAAAACAAAGGGAAGTCTAAAAGATTTGAGCACAGCCATTGGATTGCTGTGAATGTTTCACCTTGGAATATGTATTTAATACTTTAAACACAAACAGTTGTGTAGTGGCAATAATTTGTAGTGGAAAGTTGAGAAAAGCCCAATTTTGGATTCAGTGTTTGCTATTTCTTTAGTGAGATAATAGACAAATTTTCTCTTTTGTAGAGACCTAGTAATAACTGAAAAACAGTGAGAAGCAAGTGAGGTGTGTAACTTACAGTGTACGTTTTATATGTGATACCTTCACACAGCTCTGCTCAAAAAAGAGTAAATGCCCCACCTGATACTGTAGAAGGCTTCATGCTGCTGCTCCATCCTAGCCCTTTTCCTCGTAGTGCCACTGTTGACATTTTTCTACTCCTTTCGTTTGTCTGACAGCACCCTCTCCCTCTCTGTTCACCCGAAAGACAATGACGGTCTCTAGATCCTAAAGTCATGAGAAACCAATAGCATGATTTGAGAGAGTTGATCCCTAGCAGAGAAGTATTGTTTTAAAATGTTGCCTGAGGCCAGATACCAATAGAGGAAGTAGCTTTCTATCTAATCACATTTTGGCAATTTTATGAATGGTACCAATTCCATGTAGGAAGAGAATACACAAAATGATAGTGCCCATTACTGTGTGATATTTTGACTTTCTTAGTGTGGTCAGAACATTTTAAAACTGAAGTCATGGGTCAGTAATTTTATATTTTGTATAAAAAATAATATCAGCAGTTACAAGTTTAGGATGTACGTATTTGGCAAATTCTTGATTGTTGAATGAAGTAGGATTAAAGGCCCTGGTGATCTTAGCTTAACAATTTATCATAATTGCTTTAAGTGGGATAGTCTTACTGTAATTAGGGTGTTATTCATATAAAATCAGGAGCTCATTAAATTATTCCTTTTCAGTGTTTCAGATTCCCAAAGTTGAAAGTCCCTTATATTTCAGGGGTGCCTGGGTGGCTCACTCGGTTAAGCGTCTGACCCTTGATTTCAGCTCAGGTCATGATCTCACAGTTCGTGGGATCCAGCCCCACGTAGGGCTCAGCACAGAGCCTCCTTGGGATTCTCTCTCTGCCTCTCTCCACCTTGAGTGTGCACGCTTGTGTGAGCTCTCTCTCTCTCTCTCTCTCTCTCAAAATAAACTAAAAAAAAATAGTCCCTATATTTCAAATTACCTGCTTCAGTTCAGTTGCTATTGAGATTTTTTTTCCTGATTTTATTTAATAAGATTGCCTGATTTAAAAATGTTGACCATACTGTGTCTGTATCTTATATCTACTTTGTCTTCTCAGTGTGCATTGACATGAATTATCCAGTCACTTTGGCCCATGACAATTGGAAAATTTAGGTTCAAAATGCACATAGGTGGAGCGGAAGTGGGAACTTCATTAATGAGTATTAGTTACAGGGCTCTTATTTTTTTTGCAGATTTTATTCTGGAAGTGCAGCCCTCCCAAATGCTGTAGGAGCTAGTGTAACAGGTATATAAAAATATATTGAAATAATTTCATTTTCATGTTAACACATTGTACTACCTTGTGATAGTATTATTGGGAAACTGATTTACTTTGTTTCATTTTTCAAATTAAGGGATTGAAGAAGTGGTCATTCCAAAAAAGAAAACCTGGTGAGTATTCAGTCAGTGTTCATTCAGCAAGGAGTTGAGTGCAAAACGTCTGAAGGTAAGGAGCAAATGACATAAAATGTAGTAGAGAGCATTCTTGGGGACAGAACAGCTGATGGGAGAAAACCTTGGAAGTGGAAAAGAATTTGAAAAAGGTGCAGGGTAGTGAATGAATGGGGTGTGAAATTTACATAAGGATTAAAAGACCTTCTGAACTAAGTTGGGTTAATAGTTACATAATAGTTAATTATGAGCATCATTAAAATAATTTCCTTTTTTTTCTCTCTTTTACAAAAGTTCTTACGTGGTTGGGAGACTGGACAGAAGAAGTATTATTCTTTGCTCTATAAGGAAGTAAAGTAAAATACTGTTGACTGCAGAATTTAACTTTTTTTTTTTTTTTAGCTCACTAGAAAGGTCTTTGATCTCTGGCTTGTAAGTTTGAGCCCCACGTTGGTTATAGAGATTTCTTTAAAAATTTTTTTTAAAGCCCAAAAAACATACCAGACTCACAGTGGAGTAGGAGGGGGTCACAAAGAGAACTAATGAGAATCTGAATGTCTTTTTTTTTTATTGTCATTTGTTCAGTGTGCTTGAAAATATGTTCACTTGATAAGACATACTGGCTAATGTAAGCTTTAGTTAGGGAATGCTAAGACATGAGAGAATGCCTTTGTCTCCATGAAATTATGTAAATGTGGCATTAAAAATGAATAGAAACCCAGTAATATCATCTATGTCAAGGAATTATTCAGTCTTGATGTAATATGAAATTTCTTGTATGTTCTTTCACAGATGACTTGTAATGAATGTTACATTAAACTTTGTTTAGAAAGGTGCTTATGGTTTACTAAATTTACTCTTCCTTTTTGGAAATGAAACATAAAATGTAACACAGGAGTAAAAATAAATTTGAAATTAAACTATCTAGGTTTGTCTATTGCAGTGAAATCTCTTCCAGTAGTTAGGGTCTCTACCCATAGCACAGCAGATAGCTGGCCTGAAATTTTTATAAGGGTTATATGGTTGAGAGGTTCTAAATCAGAGTATATCAGAATCATCTGGGAATTTAGCAAGACTGCATGTGACAGTTCTCCATGGAACTTGGAGAATTTGGTTTAGGAAGTCCAGAGTACAGCTTGTAATTTATTCTTATATATAGCTGAGTTAACAGGCACCAATTGAGATAAAAGAGGCAAGAATAGCCCAGAAAGCTGCAATAAATAAGAATGCATAGGCAAATGGGGCTTCTGGCTAACTGAATCAGTAGAGTAATCTTAGGATTGTGAGTTTGAGCCCCATATTGGGTATAGAGATTACTTAAAAATAAAATCTTTGAAAAGAAAACACATAGGAAAATGGACAGGAGGAGGCCAGGTTCAGGATAGATACAATTTTATGAGATGAGGGTGGAAATTGCTAGCCCTTGATGGTTGTAGGAGGGTAGGGTAGGCAAAGTACAGTAGGAACATGTACTAATCTTACCTTTAGACAAAAGAACTAAGCAGTTTTCTCATTTTCTTCTTCTTTTTTTTTTTTTTTTTTAATGTTTATTTTTGAGAGAGAGAGAGAGAGAGAGTGCAAGTGGGCAGAGACAGAGGCAGACACCGAATCCAAAGCAGGGTCCAGGCTCTGAGCTGTCAGCACAGAACTCGACCCAGGGCTTGGACTCATGAACCATGAGATCATGACCTGAGCCAAAGTCTGACACTTCACCGACTGAGCCACCGAGGCGCTCCCAATTTTTTCATTTTCTAACTTGTTATTCTAGTGATCTTAAGAAATAAGAACTGGCTTTAGTTGAGACCTGAACTTTTTACAGCCAATCCATTCTGAGAATAGAATGACTTGTTTACTTCATGGGTGTGAAAATCCCTGACATGGGTTAACTTGTGATTCTTGTTCTTAGGGATAAAGTGGCTGTTCTTCAAGCACTTGCATCTACAGTGAATAGGGTAAGTAGGAGTTTTAGGTTTTTGTACGTAACTCAGTTAATAATACATTCAATATTCATACCTCTTCGTTATTCATGATTAAACTATGTGGATCTTGAAAGTTTATTAGAAATGATCTAATCAACTCCCTTCATGTGACAGATATGGAAACTAAAGGGTTTGGGGTGGTTTTTTGTTTTTTGTTTTTAAAATGTATTTTGAGAGAGAGAGCGTGCCCATGTGCAGGAGAGGCAGAGAAAGGAGGAGAGGGAATCCCAAGCAGACTCCGTGCTGTCAGCCCAGAGCCTGATGTGGGGGTGAATCCCATGAACCATGAGATCATGACCTGAGCTGAGATTAAGGATCAGACACTTAACCGACTGAGCCACCTGGGGCGCCCCAAAACTAAAGGTCTTAAAGGGACTGGCTACACATTGGTTAGGAAGTTAAGTACTTGACCTCGTTCCATGTCTTTTATCTCTAAATGCAGTGTTTTTATCTTAAATCAGTAATCTTTAAACATAATCCCCTGAAGAGTTTGCTAAAATGCATGGTCCTGGGGGATGGTTTGGGTGTGATACTGTAATTGCAGGTAACCTGTAGACCAGCTTTGAGCAGTAGTGTGTCTACTATGCTGGAAATAATGCAGGGATTGATGATGTGCGTCCTGGAGCCAGTGTTTTGTTTCGGAGCTGAGCAGCTAGCATTGTGATCTGCACTAAAAAGTTACTTTCTCTCTCGATACCATATGCGTATCTATGAAATGGGGATTAATGATAGCATCAAACCTCAGGGTTTTAGTGAGAAATAAGTTAGGACAAATGACAGGGTTTAGGACAGGGCATAGCACAAAGGTTCTCAGTAAATGCTACCTATTAGGTTATTAGTGAAATATTTTTCAATTACTTCCTCTGTTGGCAATTCAAGAATAGAGTTTATAGAGTTTGTAGTCTGATAGGTAAACTGAAACCTTGGTTAAATGCCTCAGAAATGGCACTTTTTTTTTTTTTTTAACATAATCTGTATACCCAACTTGGGGCTCAAATTGCCAACCCTGAGGAACTTTCTGATTATATTTTTCATTAGCAGGAAACTATAACTTCAGCTATGGGGATAATGTCTGAAATAATTAACTCCCACAATATCTGTGTGGATACTGATCCTCTTTAAGGCTATTATCACAGATTTCTGGAATTGTTTTCTATTGTAGATGTTAAACTTAAGGAGTATTGGGCCAAATATGCTCTCATATATCCTAGCAGTGTCTCAGAAGGGATTCTGAAAATACTGCATCTTCAGGAGTGCCTGAGTGGCTCAGTCAGTTAAGTTTCCAACTTCAGCTTAGGTTTGATCTCATGGTTCATGAGTTCGAGCTCCGTGTCAGGCTCTGCTGACAGCTCAGAGCCTGGAGCCTCTTTCAGATTCTGTGTGTGTGTGTGTGTGTGTCTCTCTCTCTCTCTTTGCCCCTCCCCTGCTTACACTCTATGTCTCTCTCTCTTAAAAATAAACATTAAAAAGATATTAAAAATGAAATAAAATACCACTGCATCTCCACACTAGCATCACTTATCCCCAAATAGGCATTTGAAATTTTAACTAGTGAAAATGGTCCTTTGGGACTGTTCTCCGTTTTTTTAATGAAAGTGTCTTTCAAGTCAAGGAAGTTGTGGAATTATGTGTGCAGCTTTCTGATTTGTTTGCATTTAGGCCCTTAAAGTCCAAGGTATTCATTCAGTAACTACCTGTTCTACCCTTGTGATGCTGACCAGGCACTGTGCTGGGTGTAGGATAGAGACCCTTTGCTTGCACAGCTCCTAGAGAGGGAGGTGAAGGAGCGCTGAGAAGAGGGTGCATAACCCAGACGGGGAAAGACTTCCAGAGAAGCTAATAGTATTTGCATTGCTGCTTGGAAGGTGAGGGGCAAGGATACTGTAGTGGGAAAGAACATTCCTAGCAGAGGCACAGGAGGAGTAGTTTGTATGGTGGGAACCAGGGATTTAAGGGGTGGAGAAATGAGAGATAAGGCTAGGTGATGAATGCTATGCTGGGGACTAAAGTCCTTTGAAGAATTTTAAGCAGTGGCATGATCGAATCCGATTTTAGGAAAGACAGTTTTGCAGAGATAGGAAACCTTTCAATTTTAACATAAAGGTCTTAAAACTCACGTGTCCAAAACCAAACCTTTGCTGTCTCTCTAATGGCAACTCCATTCTTCTAGTTGTTCAAGTCGAAACTCTAGGAGTTATCTGTGACTTGTCTTTTTCTCATGCTGCACATTAGTAAATCCTTTGTTTCTTCCTTTAAAATATATGTATGTGGAGTCCCAAGACTGCTCCCAGTTCAGTGATTTGCTAGGAGGACTCCCAGGACTCAGTGTATAGTTCTTTAGCTACGATTTATTACAGGAAAAGGATACAAAGCAAAGTTGCCCAAAGGCAAAGGCAGATGGGGCGAAGTCCAGAAGAAACCAGGTGTAAGCTTCCAAGAGTCTTTTCCCAGCAGAGTCCCACAGGACATGCTTAATTCCTCCAGTGGGTTTGTGACAGCACGTGTGAAATAATCTGCCAGGAAGGCTCATTAGAACTTGGGGCCCAAAGGGTGTTGTGGAGTCTGGTCACCTAGGCACCCTGTGCCTGGCAGGAGTTCAGCATAAACTACATTGTACAAGCGGTTAAAACACAGTTTGCCATTCTCATCAGTACTGGGGATGATGGGAACCCTTCCAAAATCCAGGTGCCAGCCAAGGGTCAGCCTTGCAAGGAGACCTTTATAAGGATAGCAGTCTCAGACCTGCTAATTGTTTCTGCACAATGTCCAGATTCTGCACTCTTGTAACCATCACCATGATCACCTTAGTCATCTAAGCTGTCGTCATCTCGTCCTGCTCTGGGTTAATCACAGTAGTCTCTGTCCTTCCACTGCCCCAGCTTTGCCTGGACTGCTCTCAGTTAAGCTGCCCTAGTGATAGTGACACAATGTTGGATCACATCTCTCTTCTGCTTAGAACTCGAGTGACCTCTGATTTGTCCTAATTAGGATAAAAACTGAAGTCTGTATGAGGGCTCCTAAGTTCAGTCCCTCCATGATCCTCCCTACCCTGCCTTACCTCTCTGGCAGTGTCTCCTGCTGTCTTCCTTGCTCACCCTACCCGAGCTGCCCTACAGGCCTCCTCGCTAATTCTGTTTCCCAACAGGCACGCCTCTGCCTCAGGGCTCTAATATTTGCTGGTCCTTCTGCCTGGACTGTTTGACCTGAGACACTCACATTTTCTCACTCCCTCATTTGCTTGAATCTTTGCTTCAGTATCACTTCAGTGAGGCCTTTCCTGACCACCCCACTTAGGTTGTAGATCTCTCTGACGCTTTCTTGTCTCTTTCTGCTTCATTTTTCTGCATAGCAGTTATGTTTTTAATTCACTATATATTTATTTTTACTTTCTGGAGGTTTTTTCTTCCCTACTAGACTGTAAGCTTTATGCAAGGTGGGATTTTGTGGTCTCCCATGTGCCAGGCTAGAATAATGCATGGCACACGTGAAGTGCTCTGTAAGTAGTGAAAGAATAAGGAGGGCACTGAACTGTGGCCATGGCAGTTGGGGTAAGGGACAGTGGGGTAGGTAGGGGATGTTAAAGAACTAGCATTGATTGGATCTGATGATAGGTTAGTTGAATGAAAGTAATGGAATAGGATCTATGGGTTGAACTGCAGCATGGTCAGTACTGGTCACTGAGATAGAGGAGACCGGAGAGGGGGTAGCTTCAGGGAAGTTCAGTGTGGGGTTAAATTTGGTTCTAGGCATTTGAGCTCCAAGGCCAGAGTATAGCTCTTTTTCACAGACTGTGAAGGACTTGGAAATTGTTGAGGGAGGAAAATTGGAAAATAAATAGGAGAGATAAGTTAGTAAAAAAAAGAACTAGAGTGTGTTATCAAAACTGGAGGCCCTAAGCAGGAATCTGAGAAGGGTGGTGTGGAGGATCAGAACCAGAGCCAGGCACCAGTTTGAGTATAATCAGGGAATACTAGTCCAGGGCAGCTAACCTAGAACTGCTACCTCTCTGGTTTACCCTCATGTGACTGCCTCATCTTAGTAGAGTGGTGTAACCAGAATAAATGAGCCTCTAATGGGTATGAAGGGATGTGGGTTTTGAAAGTGGCAGCAGGAAGCTGAGATACCAAAAAAAAAATCTAGCCTTCAGGCCAGGGAAGCTCACCCTTGGAGAGGCCAGGTCAGTAAGATTGGGCATCAAGGGCACCGCCAGGAGAGTTTCTGGATATAAGGTTTTCCTGTGGAACAAAGGTCCCAGAAGGCCCAGGAAAGGAGACTCCAAGGGAGAAGAGAGAGAGAGAAAGTAATTTGGGGACAGTTTTCCGTGAGTGGTACTGAAGAATTGATTTTGCTCCGGGTTCTGCCTAGGACAGATTAAAGAAGTACAGAGCTTGGACAGCAGCACACAGAAGGTGCACCTTCCAAGAGGGTGAGGTGTTGTCCTCTGTGTGGAGGGCAGACTCTGGGATGGGCAGTGGCCGTGCTTGGAAAGAAACCATGGTGCAGGATGCTGGTGCCTGGACTAGTTAATTCACAGGATCTGTAATTTACAACAGCAATGGTTGCTGGAAGCACTCTCAGATCTTAAGTGATCATGGGGGGCTGAGCCATTGTTTGCGTCAAGTTGTATGTAATTATAACCGAGTCTTAGCTGGGAGTACACTGTAGGTGTGAATGTTTCTCTCATTGTATACACACACACATACTTCTGTATGTGTTGCATATATAATTAAAACTTGTATTTTACAGAGTTTGTGGTCCTGAAACCTCCAGAACTTTATGAAAACTAGCTAAAGAGACTTCTGTGTCTTCACAGGATTCCACAGCTGCCCCTTATACATTTCAGGATGATCCTTATCTCATACCAACATCCTCTGTGGAATCTGTGAGTATTTCCGTGTAGCTTTGCTAGCATCATGTTTTATCTTGCTTGTTTAGGTACAAGCACACATATGTAATTTACCTTATTTGTAAAAACTTTTTAAATGTTAACAGATACTGATAGATAATTCAGTAGACTTTTTTAATTCTTTACTACTTTATTTAAAAAGTTTTAGAGATTGTGGAAAAGTTTTGGCTTTTAATACTTAGAGTTCACTCGGTTTCGGTGCACTGGTTTTATGTTCTATAAACTGTATATAAGGTGTGACCTAAAATGTCACACTCAGTGGCGGAGATGGGTATATAATAGTATGTGATTTAACTTCTAATTGGTTTCTGTGTATTGTTGCATTCTTTTGGGGGGGATAATTCTTGGGGGTGTAATTTTGATTTCAAGTCTAAATTACATGTAAATGACAATTTATATCTGAAAAATTTTCTTTATATAGCGTTTGTTTTTATTGGCAAAGAAGTCTGGGGAGAATGCAGCAAAGTTTATTATTAATTCACATCCCAAATATTTTCTGAAGGACACAGCTGAACCTCATATACCGGTAAGGAGAGGTAATTGTGGTTTTTCAGTTAATATTTTATAGATACAAATTAAACCAAGTTTTCACAGCTAATATTTGAGTAGCCATTTGAATGTCCTCAGTATTCGGGTGCTGTATTTATTTAGTTAAAAATTATTTTTTTTTAGTGTTTTCATTTATTTTGAGAGAGTGTGAGAGAGGGAGGGGCAAAGAGAGAATCCTAAGCAGGCTCACATTGTCAGCGCAGAGCCTGACGCGGGACTTGAACTCACAGACGGTGAGATCATGACCTGAGCTGAAACCAAGAGTTGGACTCTCAATCAACAGACTGAGCCACCCAGGCGCCCCTGGGTGAAGTCTTTTGATGTGTATAGTTATCTTTGCTCATGATAATAACCTTTTTTTTTTTTTTTTTTTAACTTTTTTTAAACTCCTATATGTGTTTGTTCCCCATCCTGTTTTCCCCATTTGGCTTCTGTGATACCAGAATCTTAGCGCTTTAGCTCTGTGATTGTTCCTTTTCAGTTTCCTTCCGTAGCTTTTCTATCCACTCCTTAAGCGTTGATGTCGTCTTCAGTTTCTGTGCTCAGCCATAGCCTTCCTGCTTCAGTGGCTGTTACATCCCATGCTTATATATCTGACCCAGATCCCTCTACTTTGATACTCTAATGTCCTGGTTTCTCTTCAGAGTGTGTAAACCTTTTGCCTTTTACTTTGAACTCTGAATTGTATTTCCAGCTACCTCTTTGTTCTGTAGTCCTGAAGAGTGAATATTGTGCTGTGTGTGCTGTGCGTTGGCCCTGTGCGTAGTGCTGTCATTAGTGGTGAGCAGAACAGATGCGCCTCTGCCCTCCTGGGTTTATTAGTGCAAATAGTAACCTCAGACTCCTGTCCCAGACACCTTTCTTCCCTACACACGTGCACCCACGCACAGCCCTTCTGCTTCTGCAGCAGCAACTTCTAGTGACAAGTTAGGAGGTCATTGCGATTGTGTAGGTAAAAATGCTACAATCCCAAGACAGTGGCAGGGATAGAATGATCATTTACTGGCCCACCCTTCCCCCTGTGTGTTTATAACTAGCAGTTACTTTTCTGTGTGCTTATTAGCTCACTTTTGCTTGAAGCCTTCCGTGGGTCCCTGCTCCCTGGTAGGCAGCACTCTCATACCTCCAAGATCTCCCATTATTTACCGTTCATGTTACACTGTAATTCTTTTCTTCCTTGCTTTCTCTATTAGATTGGGAGAACTGTGAAGGCAGAGAATGGCTTTCATTTCTCTGTCTCCAATGCCTAGCTTCATGCCTGGCATAAAATGGTCAGCATTCAGGAAGTCTTTAAGCTAGTGAATGAGGTAAAATCAGTATACTTTGGTGATAGCAAATGTTTATAGAGTAAAATAAGCATCAGGAATGAAAGATTTCTGCCTCTGCAAACCAGGTATACTGTGACTTAATTTAGAGAGACTGTGAGTGGGGGAGAGGGGTAGAGAGAGAAAATCTTAAGCAGGCTCAGGCTCCATGCTCAGCATGGAGTCCCAACATGGGGCTCAGTCCGTGACCCTGAGATCATGAGCTGAACTGAAATCAGGAGTTGGGCACTCAACTGACTGAGCGACCCACGCACCTCAGTACTCTGACACTTTTAAACAAGATTGGGAGGAAAGGAGAAAGGGTTTTAGAAGACAGAGGTTCAACTTGAAGTTGGGGAAGTTGGTTGGGAACCAGATTCTTCAGATATGGATTAAATATTTACTTTTGGATGCTTTTAAATTTTCCCTGAGCTAGTAGATAGCTAAATGGTCTTGTTTCAGATACTAGAGGGTTCTTTGATACTATTTCAAGTTATGTACCCTACAAGACATACACCTGATGCATAAAACATGAATTGGGAGGGTGAAGTTTTATTTTGGTGTTTTGGTAATAAAAGTTCAGTCCTGCTCAGTTCTTTCCCGTTTAGCCTGTTTGTGGTAACTCTAGCCATCTTCTTTTCGTAGTGTTTAATGCCTGAGTACTTTGAACCTCAGATCGAAGATGTAAGTGAAGCAGCCTTGAAGGAAAGAATTAAGCTCAAAAAAGTCAGAGCTTCGGTGGACATGTTTGATCAGCTTCTGCAAGCAGGTGACTCAGTTCATTTAAAACACCTCTAGGAACATGGGCTTGAACGTAGGCTGTGGGTTATGTGATCCTGGTGCTTGTGAGTACAAGTATCTCTACTTGATGATGTGTTTATACTTTAAAGTGTTTCATAATATTTGGAGTTCTGCTTTAGCTTTACTTTTGAATTATAAGTGAATTAGGGAGTTTTACTTAACTGCTTTACTTTACTGCTTTAGCTTTACTTTTGAATTATGGAGATGTAACTTAGTGTGTTCTTGGGCTGTATTGTGCTGCAAGTAGGGAAATTGTATCCTTGGCTTCCGTTTTTAACCTCTGGCCTGTACATACTGAATTCAGATGTCTTGTACTCTGTATGTTTGGAGGCATCAAACAGACAATAATTTAAAAAGGAAGGAGCACTACACAGGGATACTGATTCTAGCTCTGACACTAATTAGCTCTGTGGCTTTGGAAAAAGTCACTCAGTTCCTCAGAACTTCTGTTTCTAAAATTTGGCTCTCTGAATTTGATCTGGGTGAACCTCTAATGGCATAGATCCAGATTGCGTGACTTGTACACGCAAGGATCAAAGGCAGCGGCGTTGTAAATTTATGGGCTCCAAAATTTATGGGCTCCAGGATGTTGTTCAGTGATTGAGGTTAAAAATCAACCAAAGATAGAAGAGAGAGAAATTGGGCTGAATTGCTCAGTACATTCTTGAACACAACAAGAAACATTTGCAGAAAGCTGTGTTTGATTTGAGAATTTTGGTGTGTAGCCTGCTATAGCATTGGATGCACAGATGAATTACGGATGCACCTTATAATTTAGGGAGCCTTTTCCCTCTGCTTGTTCAATATGGTAAATGTCTGGTAAGTGAAGTTCTTAGTGCTCAGACCTGTCTTCGTCTAGTTTTATACACTGTGTGGTATGGCCACATGCTTTAAAGTTCTTTAATATTTCAAGGTTTCTTTCCCCTTTTTTCTTCTACCCACAGGAACCACTGTATCTCTGGAAACAAGTAATAGTCTCTTGGATTTGTTGTGTTATTATGGTGACCAAGAGCCGTCAGCTGATTATCATTTTCAGCAGAGTGAAAAATCAGAAGAGTTGGTAATGGCTTTTGGCAGTGATTGTTAAGATTTCTTTTGGTAGTAATTCCATCTCAAAGTAAGGCAAGTTCTTAAGCCGTGTGTTAGCATAGTAGAGATTTGTTCTGAGATGTGATGTGCTATAATAGCTTTGATAGAAAGTGGTGTGGAGAAAGAAATATTTAAACAGTTATTTTAATTCTGGTTCCCTTATGACCTTGCCTACCACATGCAGGCAAAGTTTTGACCAGAAATGTTTAGGCAAGCTGTTACTTACAGTGTCCACATGATGTGTGAGGGAAAGAGCCCCGGACCCCAGGCCCCTCAAAAATGCAAATGTATGTGGGCATAGAGGAGTGAGCACATGTGCTGGTGGTATATAGGACAGTATTGTGCCAAGGGCTGGCCTGTTGATAGTGCGTCCTATCTAACTTCTCAACCTAAGAGTTTTACTTCTAGGAAAAGATCGCAAGGGCACCTCTGGGTCCTGTGCACAAAGATTATATGCATCATTTTCATAATATATTCATACTTAAAATTGCAAAAATGTGGAACACAGGCTGGATGTCCCATAGCATGTGACTGAACTATGGTGATGGTGAAGACTAGTGTAGGGCTGTTGGGCGGTGGAAAAATAGGTCTTATATAAGTGAGAAAATAGGCTAGGCAGTATTCCATCTATATAAAACTTTCATATGCACAAGGGAAAAATGAAAAATTAAGTGCTTTGCTTGCATAAATGTCTCGTTTTACTCCACCAGATGTGCATTATCTCCATACAAATAAGTAAGTCTTTTGAAACATGTAGGCAATGGGTGGCCATCAGACACTGACTGCCAGACTGTGTTCTCCTAGACTTCATGGCCCTCTGCCCCTCTCGCCCCAGCTGCAGAGGCAGTGTGGACCTGTGCAGGGCCAGCCCAGCCTGCCTCACTCTACAGCAGCCTCATCGCAGAGCGGGGTTTATAATTCAAGGACACAGTGTTAGTCTTTAAAAAGAATCATAGCTTGGCATTGGATTAGCATTAGACATCGAATTCCATACCAGATACGTCCTCTCTTGCTTTTACCCTAATCATGAACAATATTTCTATGTGGATCAAGCCAGATACAACCAGATCAAGCCAGGCTGTATTGTTTGGATTTCCAGTTCCTCTCTCTGGATTAAGCTGTGGAGGATACTGCTTTAATCTCTTCCCCAGGCTGTCCTGTTCTTGAGTTAAGGGCCAGCTTTACTTTGCATCTCTAAGTGAGCTGATTTATGCCTTAAAAATTACCAGTTTTTTAAATAAACATTTACTGGGTTTTTCCTTCATCTTCTATTGGATCTATATTTTATTTTTCTAAAGTTTCCTTTGCCTTTCTGTTCTTAAGTATTCTAGGCTGGGAGAATGCATTATGTTGTCATATTTTGTTTTATTTCTATGATGTTGGTTCATTTCAGGAAGAGGCCATAGAGGAAAATAATGAAAAATCTAAGAAGGCTGGTCATCAATCTGGAGTCATGTGGAGGTATGTTACACATCATTAGAACCTTGTAGTGGGGTTTTGTATAGTGCATGGAATGTTTCTGTCACCCCCTCAAGATACTCTCCTGTAGTTTTCTAAACTGTGATTTGTTTTTAGTATGTATACAATATAAATATCATTGTTGGTACTCCTATACATTTAGATATCATGTATCATAAGATCTCTACTTCTAACCAGCAGTATGAGGTTGACACTTCATTCTCCCCACCCCACCCATTTGACTTCATGTCCTCTTCACATGGTATTGGTTCCTTGGGTAGTTTCATCAATGTCCTTCTGTGTAGTATATACCTGTCATTCTGAAAGATTGGGTAATTTGTTTACGTAAGAATACACATACACGAATTAAGACTACTCGTCAGCAGGCAGAAATACTCAACATTTCTAAACAAAAGGTGAGTAGCATATAACATTTGAGATTTTAAGTGAGTAGAAATGTCTGAGTAAAAGAAAAGTATTTTAGGGAACATTTGGAGGAGGAAAGCTATCATTAATATCAGAAGTCTTTGTGGAACTGATGAATAGAATCAAGTATTTTAATAATTTTACATAGTACTTAAGAGCATGGATTTTGGTATATCATCTTGGCTCAAATCCTGGTTCTGATTTCCAAGACCTATTTGTAAGAGACAGAATCAAGGTACAGCATAGTCTGTATAACGCGGGTTATCTTTATTCATTTATTTGTTTTTTTAAAGGAAGAAGGAGAGTGGATAACGTGTGCTAGAATCCAGTAGATTTTGGAGAAACTACTTATGTGTGGTTGCCTCTGGGGAATTGTATATGGTTGAAGGAGGGTGGGGGAACTTCGCCATGCACCCTTTTGTGTATTTGCTTTTTGTTTACTGTTGTGAGTATATAGTACTTTCTTGTAAAAGTCCTAGTTCTGTCACTTAATCTGCCAAACCGTGGACCACTTGAGGTTTTGGAGCCTCAGTTTTTCCCATTTTTCAGAATGATAACCATGTCTCTCTCATGCGCGGTGGTAAGAATTTTATGTGTAAAGTGCTTGGCACAGTGCTTGGAACATTGTAATCTCAGTAAATTGTGGTAGCTGTTGGTTTTTCCAGTTTCCCCTGGTTCACATTTATTTTTCTTGTGTCAAGGGCAAAAAATAATGCTGAGAGAATCTTTGCTCTAATGCCAGAGAAAAACTCCTATTCCTACTGCACAGTGATCCGAGGAATGGTGAAGGTAATATTTATATGTATTTATGTTTTTATCTTTAATTTCCACTAAATGAGGAATTTTCACTCTCAGAACTATTGTGAGTTGGGCCAGAAAATTTGTTGTCTTGGGGGCCCGTGCATTGTAGAATGTTTAATACTTCCGTGTTCTATACCCACGCATGTCAGCACTACATCCTCCCCCATCCCCAGTTATGACAGCTAGAAATATCTCCAGAAATGACCAAATGTCACCTGGGAAGCAAAATTGCCACAGCAGTGGAGTATGAACTTCATGAGAACCAGACCTTGTTTGTATTGTTTGTTACTGTATCCTCATGCCTAAAACAGTAGATGTTGTAAATGTTTCCTAAGTAAACATGTTGGGTAATGCTTCATTTTTTTCCTTATGGTCTTTCAGCACCGAGCTTTCGGGCAGGCATTAAACTTGTACACTGAATTACTAAACAACAGACTCCGTGGTAAGTGTGTTTGGAGAATTCCCCTCCCTCCTTCCTTTTCTTTCTTTAGGAATCTGTAAATCTTTAATCCGTGAAGTTTTTGGATCTTGCCTAAATCATGGGCTCACTTTTAACCTTTCCTTGTGGTATTGGTGGTAGAACCAGCACGTGAGTTGCAGACAAGGGAATGATTGTTTAGTTTTGTAAGCACATGGTAACGAGCTAGGAGCCACATGTACATTTCTGCTTTGCCTTAAACCAAGCTATTTAGGGGGCAGATCTTCAACCCAAATTTTGTTAAGGTGGTTTTCCTGTTCTACAGCTGATGTGTACACCTTTAATGCATTGATCGAGGCAACAGCATTGAGCGTGAATGAGAAATTGGAGGACAAGTGGAATAAGATACTGGTAAGGAGGAACCCTCATTTTATCTTCTAATCAGCCTAAAATATCCTGTCCTAGAAATACAGGGGGTGGAGACAGCATCCGTTGATCGTTTTCATGGCAAGATACTACTCTGCTGGGTACTCAGCGGTGACTTATTTCTGCCCTTCTAGCAACCCTGTAGTTAAAATAGCTGTATCTTACATGTGAGAAGAAAAAGTTACTTGACCCAGAGCCTGTGGCTAGAATTCACAAACACATCAGTTACTTTATTTCTCATAATATGTAGTCTTTTTATTACAAAAATAATGCATATTTACTGAAGCGTTTGTACGTGGTAAGTTTGAAAAAATTTACTCAGGATATATTAGGGATAGAAATGTGTTTGTTTTTATACCACATGGTTTGTATGTTTTTATACCATGCTGCTTATTTAAAAAGAAAACAGCCCAGTTCATTCTAGTCTGTGCTTCTGCTTTATGAGACCGGAGACAAAGACAGTTGAACACCTTGATCAAGTGAGGTGGGGTGACTGAATGGAGTGAGTTCTCTAAAAGGCAAAGTCACTGGGCCTGTTAACTAATAGATAATCCTTAAATTAGGAATATATTTATTAACTTAGTTTAGATCTAGCCAGAGAGCCAAATTCTTTTTAGTGTGCAGTATTAGATTATTGGACAAATTACCTACCCAGGCATAAACAAGACTTACCTGAGCTTTGATTCAACTAGGAGTTGCTCAAAGAAATGGCTGCCCAGAAGGTAAAACCAAATCTACAGACATTTAATACCATTCTGAAATGCCTCCGAAGATTTCATTCATTTGGAAGATTGCCGGCCTTACAGACCTTTCGTGAAATGAAAGCCATTGGAATAGGTGAGTCTGTGCCCTCATGTCCCTCACTGGAGACTGAGACAGGGCTGACCAGAGATCTTAGATCCAGACAAGCAGAAATAGACAGTAAACTTCTTTTGCTATGTACATAATATGTTGAGAATTTGTTCCCGTCATTTGGCACATTTAATTACATGTATTTACTAATGGTGGGAGCTCCGTTGTCTTCACGTTCGTTATAGCAAATTACAATGTTCTTTTAATGTTTTAGGTAGTTTTCTGTGGATTTCTTTTTTCTGGGGAGAATCGTTCACTTGAGTTAGTTTTAAATCCCATGACATTTGCTAGCATAATTAGGTATTTGTACCTGAATATGCTATTATATAGTTTTCAGTAACTTTTTTAAGTTTATTTATTTATTTATTTTGAGAGTGGGGGGAGCGGGGAGAGAATCCCAAGCAAGCTCCGTGCTAGTAGGCTCCATCCTGTCATTGTGGAGCCTGATGCAGGGCTTGATCTCACAACCTTGAGATCATGACCTGAGCTGGAATCGAGTCAGACTCTTAACCGACTGAGCCACCTAGGCGACCCTACTTTTCAGTAATTATTATATGTTGTTGGAGATCTGTTCACTTTAGTATGCTTTAGCGTTCTAGAATAAAGGATAGTATAAGTACATTAACTTTAACATTTTAGTTAATACATGTTAAGAGTTTCTAAAAGTGATTCGGTGGTTATGAATCACTTTAACGTTAATCAAAATGAGATAGGAAATATCTTTGTTCAAAGGAGTAGAAATGCATCACCTTTCACTTAAATACCAAAATCAGTGTGTTTTTAGTTAAGTGCACCTCAGTAAGCTGTGTTTTGGATATTTGTGTTTGACTTTTTTTTTTTTTTTTTTTACCCACCTGGTAATTTTAGAACCCTCGCTTGCAACATATCACTATATTATTCGGGTGTTTTATCAACATGGTATGTATGACATTGTTATATTAACCTACGTAGAAAGTTGACCCAGCTCCTTTATGTGATTTAATGTTCTAGGCTACCTTCACTGCATATGATTTAAGAATAGAAACTCACAAATTAACATCCTATAGCTTGAGTAAGGTTATTCTTGAAGGTAGTGACCTTGTTTGTTATGTAAAACTTGAGCTGGAGGGGAAATGTACTAACAGTGTTGATAGGCAATTAGAAATGGTCAGATGGTACATAGTCTGGAGTTCTTTTGCCTTTTCAGAGCTCTGCTTTCCAGTAAAATAGCCTGTAGCCACACTTGTTTATTTAGTTAAAATTAATATCACATTAGTACTAGGAAGCCCCACATGACTGCTGCCTCCTGTATTCAGTGATGCAGCAAGAGAACATTCCATTTTTGCGGGGAGTTGTTGGACAGCACTAGGGCTGCTCCACGTCTCCCAGCTAGGCCAGAAGGGCCTGGACACCTCACCTGGTAAACACCGTCAGGCTGTGACATTGAGTAAACTGTGCACAGGGTCTTGTCTTGTACTGGAAGGCACATAGTAGGCACTCACAGGTTGTGGGTTCTTGTTTGCCCCAACCTAAGAACGCCGGACTTCAGTCTTTCTCTCCGGAGATGGACTTTATAAAATGACAGGGAAGAACTCAGTTGTGTTTTGGTGGGCTAATATTACAAAATCACATCACTTGTAGGGAAGATTTTTATCTTTTAGGGTGAGAGGAAGAGGTAACTGACTTTATTTTGGAAACGGGTAGTTTCTTACAATAATCGTATCTTCTAAAGTTTTACTCAACCTTGTGACACTGTAGTGAATCTAATGTTTCTGACCCCGCAGCCTGTTGGATGTGTCTCTACCATCACATATCACTTGGGGTCAGTTGCTAACCAGAGTCTATGTTGGAACACCCGGGAACGGGGGAGGCACAGGGGAAGGGTGCCAGCTTGTCTTCTACGTATGTAAACTGGTTGCTTGCAGGAACAATTTTTAGATGTTTATTCAAAGGAGAAAGCCTAAAAAATGAAGAAAGGATACATACAAAATTATTACGTAACTAATGAAATGATTAGGAATGCTAGCAAATGGAAACAGGCTTGAGGAAATTGTAGAAATACACCTGTACTGTCATTAAAACTACATTATCATTTGTGTGGATAAGGTAGGGAACAGATTCGGATGAATAATGGGTTCATTTGGGAATTGTGTAGATGTAGATGCATTTTCTGACTTACTAGTACAACTCCGTTCATGTGATTTTAAAAGGATTGCCCACGTCCATTATTTCTACAAGTTTTTCTTGGCTTTTTTATCCCGATTATCCTTAAAAGCAACACAAATGATTACGGGCAAAAAACATGTTTGTTTTTCTAAGTATGCAGGCTTGGTGAGGTTGTGTCTGTCTCCCATGCCAGTGAAAGTCAAGTTTGAGATAAGACTAAGGAGAAAGGGAAAGTCTCCGCTGGGAGCACATAGACAAAGATCTGTGACTGTCCCAGATCAGAAAGTTGCACCACGTAGTGTGCACCTGCTCCTTTAGCAAGCATGTGCCCCCGCTAGCTGTACACTGGGCTATGTGCTGGGGCGGAGGAGGAAGCGTGGCGCCTTGTACCAGGTGCTGTGTGGTTGCTAGTGGTATAGAAGGGGACTCCTGATAAAACCTGTTTGTTTTTTGTTCTGTAGAAAACCCTTCAAAAGGATCATCTCTCATAATCTATGATATTATGAATGAATTAAAAGGAAAGAAATTTTCCCCACAGGACCCAGATGACGGTATGCACAGAATTGCTTTTGTGAGACAAAGAGCCTATTTTCTTGTCAGTTATTAGAGGCCTTGGGATGAGGATAGGGTTTAATTTAAAGTTTATTCGTTTATTTTGTTGGGAGGGCAGAAAGAGAAAGAATCCCAAGTGGGTGCTGCACTGTCAGTGAGGAGCCAGCCCCGTGCAGGGCTGGAACTCAGGAATTGCGAGATCATGACTGAGCCAGTCTGACACTTAACCAACTGAGCCACCCAGGCATCCCAGAGGACAGGGGGGTGATGATTCTCAGGAAGCCGAAGCCAAAACGTGTGGCATGTTGCTGTATGCTTCCTCTCCTCTAGAGGTTTTGTTCCTTTAGGTTTAACTTATACCTTGGACAGTTTGGTTGCTAAGAGTTTTATTAAATGCTGCTCACTTAAAAATATATTTCATCCATTGTAACCAAGACTTTATGAACTTTGATTTTCAGATATGTTTTTTCAGTCAGCCATGAGAGTTGTAAGTACTCTTTCTTCCTTTTGCTTTCCTTTTATCTTCTTAAATTCATCTGTAACTGAGGGGTGGGGGTGAGGGGAAGGGGCTTTTCCCTGATTACTTTCACTTCCTAAGTTTTCTGTTTATCTCTTTGAATCTATTTTTTTTCCTCTTAAATTCTATACCAATTCACATAGCATGTCTACTCTTTGTTGTATACATTGGGTTTTTTTCCACACCTCTGTTTAGATGAGGTTTCAGAATATTTCATTTCATATGTTCTATTGATGACTTATTTATTTTTTTTTTTGAGAGACAGCATAAGTGGGGGAGGGGCAGAGAGCGAGGAAGACCCAGAATCTGAAGCAGGCTCCAGGCTCCGAGCTGTTAGCGCAGAGCCCCACGTGGGGCCCAAACTCACAAATGGTGAGGTTTCTCATTTTATAATCCGCGGATGTGGATTAATACATCCTATTCCTTAAGGATAATGATTTCCAAAAGTTTAGCATGTATCCTTGCTGGGTTTTTGCACAGCCAGACACATTTCCATGGTATTTTGTTTGCTGACAGCAGCATAGTATTTTGTAGGAGGGAGGGACTGCAGTTTACTTAACTCTTCTCCTGTGAGTGGGTTTTGGAGTTACTTCATGGGATTTTTGCAAATAACAGTGATGCTGGAGTGAGCACTTCATCTGTTTTTATGCACATGATCAAGTGTTTTCATAGGATTGGTTTCTAAAGGTATAATCACTAGATCAAATCATTTTGTGGGGCGCCCAGGTGGCTCAGTCAGTTAAGCGTCTGACTCTTGGTTTTGATTCAGGTCTTGATCTCATGGTTCGTGAGATCGAGACCCACGTCAGGCTCTGTACTGACCGCACTGAGCCTGCTTGGGATTCTGTCTCTCCCTCTCTCTGCTTCTTTCTTATTCACATAACATTATATATGTATATGTTATATAACATAACATTATATGAACATTAAAAAATGTTTTTAACTTTCACAGAACTGAGGGGTTTGCTTTCATTTTTTTTTTCCCTTCAATCTTAGAACTCATCTGCTGTCAACCAATAATACATTGAATCAGCATAAATATTTCCATAAGTAACTACTTTTTAACGTAATGAGCCACTATTTGGCTGAGAAATCTGAGAGTAATGTTCACTGCTTGCAAATTTTCAGTGCTCAGTTCTCAGAGATCTAGAACTTGCTTACCAAGTACATGGCCTTTTAAACACCGGAGACAACTGGAAATTCATTGGCCCAGATCACCGGCGTAATTTCTATTAGTAAGTGTGTTGGAAATGGATCCCTTTGCATTACTGCAGCCTCTTGAGAAAGCAACCAGTAGTCATTTCTGCAAGTAGGAGACTGTTGGTAGGCCTCTGGTGTCCTCTCTGCAGGCAGCATGCCCCTCACTTCATGGTACCTGGAAATTGAAGCAGTGGTTGCCAGACTGAGATATCTGTTGTGGTCTTTTAGGATCGTTTTCTTTGTAACACTTCAAATCCACATACCTTTTTCCTTTATGCCCTATTTAATGTTTTTGAATATCTGGCAGGGTGGGTCCCTAAACATTTCAACACAGCCACTTGTTTAAAGATAAAGATACACAGATGAAGCCCAAAGAGACTCCTTAAATGAGTTTGACTTCAGGTAGCTAAAAACAAGAACTTAAGGAGGCAGCTTGTTAATAGGTGTGTGATGATTGTCTTCTGTCCCATCTCCTTACTTCACACTGCATGCTTTTAAAGTGAACGTGGTACACTGTCACTCCCTGTAAGCTGAGAGCACACTGACGAGGCAGTCACGAATGGCCACTTGTGCATAAGAAGGTGTTGATCAGGAAGTCCAGAAAGCATAATAGGCACCCCCTGGGTCAAGTATTGTCCCGTGTAACTTGAAATTATTTGTAACTTACCAATTGATTTTAAATTCTGTGTAACATGTTATCACATAACTATGCTGTAATTTAATCTTCTGCTATTAGGGATTTGAGACTAAACATACCTTTTCTTACGATTACAGTTCCAAGTTCTTCAGTTTGCTTTGTCTAATGGAACAAATTGATGTCACCTTAGAGTGGTATAAGGACCTGATACCGTCAGTAAGATGATTCATTATTTATCATTGTAGATGTGTTTGTGGGTGTCTTTACTGGTAAATACTTTAAAAATACATTTGTATTTGTCTTCATCAGGTATTCTTTCCCCGTTCCCAAACTTTGATTGATCTTCTCCAAGCACTAGATGTGGCCAACCGGCTAGAAGTGATTCCTCAGATTTGGAAAGGTTGGTTTCAGCTTATATGTCCAGGCCCATCTCACTTCATTGTCGTATGTTTTGATTAACAAACGGGTTAATATTGTTAGGGATGAAAACTTGATTTTTTCACTAAACTGAATATATGTATAGGTTGAGGTCTGCTTCATGGTCAGCTGGCTCGTGTTGCATTGCACAAGTAAAAATGTACGGAAAGTGACTTAAATCAGTTCTTTCGTAACAGGAATGGTAGAGCTGTGCGTTTATTGTGTGACATGACAAAGGGCAGATCATGGCTGATGACGTGGCACACCCTAAATTTAAGTTCAGGTCCACAAACGTAGTCCACAAAGCCCACGTTCTGTGTTAAGTCCTCTGTAGTGTGCTGCATCGTCGTAACTCTGTTGTTAAGCTGCCAGTGAGTTTGTAAGCAAAGCATGCTTGTGGGTTTCTGTGTATCAGTTGGCTGCAGAAGGTGCTGTGTGTCCTCTCCTAGGGGACTGTGAATGCGGCATGTGTTCCTGTCAGCTTCAGGTTTCCGTGTCCGAACACTGAGACTATAGCCCTGCCCTGTTTCACAAGATGGCTCAAGTGGTTGTTACCTGTTACAAAAGATGCCGATTCCCAAGTGCCGTGAAACAGTGTCTTGCCATACGGAGTGCTAGGTGCTCCGGAGTAGCGCGTACGCTGTGGCTCACACTTTGCTTGGGGGTAGGTGACTGCCTTTCACGGCTCCTCCTCTTACCGTGAATTATCCTAGTGGTTTCCTGGAGTCCTGGAGGAAATAGTGTCAGCAGCTTATTTTTACACACCAAAAACTACAACAGTGGGCAAAGGTCAGCCAAAGAGTTTTGGTATTACATAACAATAATCACTTGTCCTTATGTTCCTTTTTTCTTTCAAGACAGTAAAGAATATAGTCACACTTTTCGCAATGACCTGAAAGAAGAGATTCTGATGCTCATGGCAAGGGATCAGCACCCACCAGAGGTAGGGTTTATCCAAATTCAAGTTAGTTTACGGAAATCAGATGTGTACTAACCAAGTATATTCTCTAATACTGAGGACCCTGTAAAGGTAATTTCCTTGGTTTCATCTAGGGAAACCTGGAGAGTTCTGCCACCTATACCCACATTTAAATCCTACATCTAAACATACCCAACCATTAGCATAAGCCCATTTCTAAAGTCATCTCATTCCTCTGGTCCAAAGCAAACAGCATGAAAATAGTTTCTTTCTGCCCTGACAATAGCTTTTTTAAAACAATTTCTCTCTGAAAAGAAAACCCATATTCTATTTGAAAGATGTGGCAGATTTGCAAATGATTTACCCCAGAGCGGGACAGGGTGTGTTACTTTTTCCTCACTTTGTTACCCATGGACTGTATGTGTCATGTGGTCTGGCGCTAAAATGCGTGGCTCAGAAATGGGAGCGCTTCAGTGGGATCTCCTGAACTTCGATTCCCATAAATCCAGGGAGACAGTTGTGCTGATTCTTCGAG
Organism: Cryptoprocta ferox; assembly: GCA_028646485.1. Lineage (NCBI taxonomy): Eukaryota > Metazoa > Chordata > Mammalia > Carnivora > Eupleridae > Cryptoprocta > Cryptoprocta ferox. Next base: position 94,833,035 of record CM053576.1, read on the forward strand.
CCTCTCAGCTTCAGGTGGCGTTTGCTGATTGTGCTGCCGATATCAAGTCTACTTATGAGAGCCAGGATGCCAGACAGACCGCTCCTGATTGGCCAGCCAACCCTCTGAACTATATCGCTGTCCTCTTTTTAAGGGCAGGGAGAACCCAGGAAGCCTGGTGAGTGCAAAACCAAAAGTATAAGCTAGGAGCATTTATACTTGGGTCTCAAGAATATTTGTCCTGGTCACTAAAGTTTTTCTAATTCCTATGATGTGTAATCAGAAGACAAATGAATTTTTCTCTGGGAACTGCAAATACCAACTGAAAGGGAACTTTTGAAAGAAGACCAGTTTAGTATATACAGTGTATTTGAGAGAGGACATGGTTTAGCGGGCTAATTCTCTTTCTGACCTTTCTGTTTTCTGTATCCATGGGCAAGTAAGTCACTTCTCTGTTCACTAAAAGTGATCAAAGAATATTTTTGAAAATGTTTTTAGGCATTTGGTTTATCCAAGTGTTTCACTTGGGCATACCGTCACTACCTCCCTGCTTAAAATGTAGGCTCTGCACTTGGACTTCAGGAAACTGGCATTCAGAAACATGGCCTTGACCAGAACCTTCTTTGGTCTTTGTCACTGCATACCAGTTCTGTGTGTTCATCCGCACTTCATTCACATACTCATTTTTAGTATTTGTGGATGGAGACTTTACATGCATTCCTTTTTCCAAAAGCAGAGAAGTCAACCAAAGAATACTTTGTAGGAGTTGTCATAATTGGGTGGTGTTGCTGTATTTTGTTCTGGACAGAAATGTGTATTCTGACAGTAAGCAGAGTACACGTGTATGGCTTTTTCAACACGGAGAGTAACTTAATTTGAACATAAGATTGTTGGCCCAAAGTGCGGCCGTTCACTGTGTTCGGGAAAAGCTGGTGAAGGAAGGCTTTGCTGCCTACATCAGTGTTGGGAGTGTGTATCACACGCATGGCCTGCTACACTGCTAGTGACTGAAACATTTGGTGCTCAAATTTGGTAACTGATGTTGACACACACTTGTTATGAATCAGGCTGTGATGATTGGCGCAGGGGTACGGACCTCAGCTGAGTCATGGGAGCTGAATGTATGTGTTTCTCCTTTGTCCTGCATGTGGCAGGATGCTGGTGAGCACTTACAGGAGACTGATGCCTCAATCTGAGCCTGCTCTTCACAACATAATTCTAGGACACTGTTCTCATTCTGTATTGTAAGAGAGGAAAGAGATCATTCTCTGTTGCATCCCTCTCTTCCAGCTGCCCACGGGATGCATTCCTTCCCTGGGTGGACTCAAGTGATCCTCCAGCAGCGGATAAACCCCAGCGATCCCGAACACTGGCAACAAATCAGATTTGCCTGGGAAACTTGAAATGTACATATGTGAAGTTTGGAGGAGGAAGTTAGTGGATGCACTGAAGGTGGTTTTGATGTGAAGACAGGGCTGGGAGCCAGCAGAGCTCATAGACATGAGTCTTGAGGGGCTAGCACTGGGGGGAGAACAGCAGTGGTCATCTGATCGCCTTGTGTTCTGTTTGCGTTCATAATCTTTTTCCTGTCTCCTTTTGCATAGGAAAATGTTGGAGCTTTTCAGGAAGCATAAGAAGATCCCTGGGTAAGTTGAAGTTAACAGGCCTGCCTGGATACATCCTGGAATTAGCTGCAGGGTCTTAACTCTTATTACCACGGGTTAATTGGAATTTCTTCCTCTACCTCAACGTTTTGATAGGCAAGCAAATGCACAGTTGCTCCCACCATCTAGGGCGTCCTGAAACAAGCAGTGTTTTTCATCTGTGCTGTGACTGTACCACTCTGGCAGTACACTGAAGAAATCCTCAGTGATGGCATATTGAGCCAATGTTCAGTATATCTTTGGCCCTTTGAAGTTAGGCTTCACGGAACTTTACCTCTGGAACTACCATTGAGGATTTCATGACTCAACTATAAAATGCTAGATTTTGCACATACATCTTTGAGGGGTTGAGGGGTTTCATTGGGGAATGTTGACATTTTGCTTTTCTTTTACAGAAATGAGTTGCTAGATGAGTTTATGGACAGTGCAAAAGCATCCAACAACCCTGCCCAGGCCATTGAGATCGTGAAGCTGGCCAGTGCCTTCAGCTTGCCTGTTTGTGAAGGCCTCGTTCAGAGAGTGATGGCTGACTTTGCAATCAGCCCGGAACAAAAGTAAGTCCTGCACCAGTACCATAAAGGGAAGTGATAAAAACAGACCTTTTATCTCTCTACCCTTTCACTGCTTATAGCTTTCTGCCTCCTGAACTTCTTTGCAAAGTCAGTATGTGTTAAATTTAGCTGCTTGCTATTTCATTTGTCATGGAAGTCAGAGGCCTCTGGATTTGGCTCTCGGAACCTTTTCCCTTGTCCTTATGGTTGAACGCAGCTGCATAGTCCCTCTCCCCCAAGACTGAATTGCATTGTAACCCTCCTATTTATTTCTCTTACAGAGAAGCCCTGAGAGACCTAACTTCACTGACTAGTGACAGCGATAGTGACAGCGACAGTGACATTGGTGAAGGCAAATGAAAGTGGAGGAATCCGCAGCTGTGGCCTAGCATAGCTGAACTGACCATATTGTGGAGAAAGTAAGAGAATAAGATTTGGTGAACTCTTAATACAACATGGATGGCCTGATTTGAATTCCTAATTTGATACTCACTAATCCACCCATTCAAGGTTTACTACTATTTAAACAGAAGCATCATACGATTTTCATTTTTTTGGACACATCGTGAGGATACAGTTCCTGATTTCAGCATAAGCTCTGCGTCCCTGCAGTGTTTGCCGGCCGACTTTACACTGCTGTCCAGTGTGGTTTGCCTTCCCATTGTGGACTTGGCTTCTGTTGGCTGATGCTATGATGCTGGTCCCTCCTCAGTCTTACAGGTCTAAAGGTGGTTTGCATACCATTGATACTGGGTCAGTATCCCAATTTCAGGGATATAAAGAGGTGCAAAATCATGCATCTTCGAAATGATTAAACAATGGCAAGGGGCTGCACAGATGGGAAAATGAAGGTTGTAAATAAACACTAGTAATGTATTTGCACGCATTTCCATTACTTTTAGATGGCTTTTGTTTCCCCCCAGCCATGGGACTTGCACAAGAGTGCTTCATCTCTCTTTCTTCCCTCTTTGTGTACTGGCACCTTTAGTTGGGCTCTACTCAGAGTCATCAAAAGTGAGGGCTTGTGATGAAAAAGGACTGAAATGAAAGGTCTTGATGTGACTGTATTGCTGGTGATCATGCTGGTTAAGAACCTTTACTTCCAGCATTTCTCTCCCCACCGGGACTCTGAAACAGTATCAGAAGTGAACCAGGACCCTGCATGGTCTGCAGGAGCATCCTTACCTTCACCAGGGATGCCTCCATGGGCTACTTTGCTCATACCTGGTCCCAGATTTACTGAGGGGCCCCATGAGTTCCCCACAGATGAACAACCTCATCCTTACCCTGCCAGGGTTGGCACTGATGGGCTATGATATTGTATATAGGTCTGTTCCCATCTCCATTCTGCATCTTCTTTAGCCTGGACCTAATCCTGCATCCTCAGAAACCTAAGCATTGTATGTTTTCTCCTAGAATGTCAGTTTAAGACATCCAATTGAGGGACAAAGGAGGCAGGGAAATGACATGAATTAGCTACTTAAGCATTCATGTGCATTGTCCCATTAGATCCTTGACATGGCAAATGAACGAAAGGACATGTAAGGCAGATTAGCCTTTGATCTTGGTTTACAACATCTAGGGAGAACCTGGCTTTCTGGAAGCTTCAGTTAACTCAGCTCCTTCCCATCTCACCTACAGATGCCTGGCTCTGTGCTTGGCCAGATACTCATCGCAATCCTTACAAGTATGGTACGTCTCCCCTTGCCAGGCCCCAGCTGCATCCTCAGCACAGTGCTTGGCGGCTACAGAGTTGGTGGGACACAGCCCCATCTGGACTGATGTCATCTGAATTTGTAATGCGTATCAGTGTACTTCAGTGGTTTTAATTGCGTCAAACTTTCAGAAAACTAGGCCTCTAGGATTGGTCTCCGTTCTCTCATTTATATATATATATATATATTTTTTTTTTAATATTTGAGAGCAGGAATAGGGAAAGGGCTGAGAAAGATGGGAGACACAGAATCTGAAGCAGGCTCCAGGCTCTGAGCTGTCAGCACAGAGCCCCACGTGGGACTCAAACTCCATGAGCTAGGAGATATGCCTTGAACTGAAGTCAGACACTTAACCAACTGAGCCACCCAGGTGCCCCTCCATTCTCTCATTTTTAAATGTTTATTCATGGACTAGTGAAGTATTAGCCTCTAATAGTACAAGATGTTCTATTTCTCCATGACAGAGTCCATAATGTAGCCATTTTTGCTTTCGGTCCCGGCTCTCCCTCTCAATTTGCAGTCTGTTCTTCCTGATGATTATCTCTAAACTTTAATACAATTCCTTCCTAAAAGGGATTTAGTAAAATGAATAGCGTCTTGGTCATGTGCTACAACTCATTTTTAAGACCACTCTTACAAGTCTTAACATTTCCCTGATGTTTACATTTCATGTAGGAAAAATTACAACCTAAAACTCAGTTCAACATTTTAAATGTGTTGTTAAGACTCTACTTACTGAGGCCAAAATGGGACAGAAAGATCCCCAAACCAAAGGGCAAGTGCCATGCAAACTTAATGTAACAATCCAAATTCAGGGGCTTCCTCTCCTCCATGATTTGCCAATACATTGCTCAGATAAAAGTGCCTCCTAAGTCTCTCTGAACACATAAACCCCAACAAAAAAATGTTTGATAGTATTTTCAAGGAATAAGAAATCAAAAGGTAGGAATTTGTTAGGTATACCCAGTACGTTTGTTGGGTAAATACGTTTACCCAATATGGCAATTGTCTTAACCTTCAGAGGTGAACTGTTTAAATATACCACAAAATTATTCAATCCCTTTTAACATTCCAGGCTCACCGCCCCCACTTTAATGAAGACATCCAGTCCAAGTACCAGAAAGGAGCAAGGTCAATTACCAGTGTTTCAGCACCGAGAGCTGTGACCTGTTTTGAGGGCTGTTGATATTAGTTTGTGAGTAGAAAAGAAACCCACATTTTTTAAAAATAGGAAACAGACCAGAAAACAGTACATCACAAGTAGAAAGGAGCTAGCAGTGGTTTGAAAAGTGTTTCATGTACACACACACAGGGGTGTGTATATATATTGGGTCCCAAGAGAAAAGACAACTTTTTCTTGTAGCACTTTTGAGAGTTTCAGATACGTACTGTTTCTGGTGACTTTTAATCACTAGAATGCTGTATCTCCCATTGTAAATATATTGGCGTTTTGGCTTGTACATCACTCTTGAGTTTGACCAGTAGGAATCAGTTCACCAGAAGCTTCAAAGCCAAAAACAGACCTTGCACTTTTGGAAACTGAGTGCCCAAGACTTCCTACTTCTGTTGTTGCCACTTCTCAGCACATATAACAAACTAGAAATGGTGCTTCTTGAAAAGGGATAAGCTACTCAGTTTTCATCTTTTTGTTTTATTCCGTTTGCTCCAAGGGCAAAAATCCATAATAATAGGGATCACAAACATTATTTTGAATGGCTCACAAGCCTGATCAGTAAAACCTGAAAAAACAGAGTATGTTACACAAGTTGCAAAGAAATTACTCCTGGAGTTCACCGACATGATAGCAAGTGGAAATAATATAAATGCAACAGGTGTTAACATTTAGAACAGTACTTGTAACTTGCTTTCTAGACAATTCTGGGACCCTGTTGCAAACCCTTCATATAATGCTGCTGACTCCCATTCACGTAAAATAGGACTTTGGAAAATTCTTCCTAGGCCTTATTCTTGCTGTACCTGCGTGGTTCCTATTCCTACGGCGCTGGCATATGCTGTTAAGATTTCCACTATCTGTTTAGTTTCTAGGGTCATTCGGGCCTCCTTCAGCCAGTCCTGTGCCACTCGTCGGGACTCCCCTTTCAGCTGATTGACAAACTTTGCTGCCAGCTCCAGATCACCATGCTCAATGCAGTAGGAGGCGTAGGACAGTAACTTAAATGTGTTTACGTCCTCAGGACAGAGCTCCGCTGGTGGCTTCAGTTGCTGAGGCGGGAATAAGAGCAAGGACTGCAAGTAGGAGAGGAAGTACTGGTATAAGCTATTTCTGGTTTCATCAATCATTGCTACCCTTCGGGCCAGTTTTTGAACAGCATAGAAACGGACTCTAAGGGTCTCTTCGCTGTACACCCCACGGGTCAGGGACTCTGGGGGGATAGCTGCAGTTAAAGCTTGGGCAAATTCACTATCAGAGCAGTGGGCTCGGATGGCCTCAACCGCACTACCCAGTGGAACAGTGGGCAGGTCTGCGGACGCAGTCTTCATGCTGTACTTTAACGCCTCCACCGAAAGCCACAGTTGGTGGGCTTTTCTGGCCTCCTCCTCAGCAACTGCATGACCTACAAAGAAAAAAAGGCAAAGAAGAACATTTTTCTCTCCATTTGACATGTCCTTCTCATACCTGTAGAGAACTGATGTATGATGTATCCTGTACCTCAACAGGCTGAATCGACACATGTAAACAATAGAGTCAGAGAGCGCCTCTTCCAACCCCAAAGACCACTTATTTCTGGCATGTTCTTTCCTAGGAAAGCTGGCCTCTTCATGAGGCAACATGGTAAACCTAAGGTAAGCCATGGAGAAAACTGGAAGGATGTGCGTGCACAACGGAGGCTCTTTTCCTTACTATGACATCTAGAAAAACACGGTATCTGATTAAAGAATTATTTTAGAATGTTTGAGGAAAAAAAACATTTAAATTAGGCTAAGACTTATTTTGCTAAGGCCATCAGAAGCTTCCTGCACTTCAAATGAACTTAGTGGACTACTTGATCTTGAAACTTCATGAGTATTTATTTTTATACGTATCTGACAAAGATGGCTAACCACAGCCCCCCCAAAAAAACCCATTTTATCAACATCCTCACTGTCAGGACATTTCCCTTTCAATGTGCCACACTGAAGCCTCAGAATAACTATCCCATTTGGTGGGTGGAATCAGCAAATAACCACTTCCAGACAGGGCTGGAGGGCGAGCAAGGGGATACACTGACCTTTTGCTCCACTCAGGGCACGTAAGACATAACCAGAGTGCGGTGCCTCATAAATGGTGAGCTCCAGTCTGTCACACAGGGAGTAAATCTTCAACTATTTAATTTTTAGATTCTTTCTCATTTCTTCTCACAAATGCTCTATGTTCCAAACTTACCAAATCTGGGCTAATTTTCTCAGAAGAAATGAATAAAACTTCATTGAATCTAATTGAATGATAGAATGACTTGGCAGCATCTTTAATGTCCTAATGCTGATGCATGTATCCCACTGTCCTCCTAACAAAAAGCAGCTGGACTGAATAAAATTTTAAGGGGCCCATGTGCTCACTCTGAACAGCCTGTTCGATTGCTCTCAGTCTAGCATAGGCAGTGTTTATGTCCAGAGTAAAGTTGTCAACTTGTTCTTGACTTAGACGACGAAACTGTAATTCCTGTTCAGCAAGTTTCTCAGACAGGTCCTGAAATAAAACATAAATAGTTTACAGAAGAAAGTGATGCTACTTCAATGCATATCCATCACTGGGAAACTAAAAGTCTACCAGCAACTGCTACCTCCAAAAGCAAAGAGGGCCTTTACAATCTTAAAACATCTGTCCTCAAACTCCTAGATTAATAATGTGTAAGGTTTCAAAAATTTCCTAAAACTCATAGTTCACATATGTAATTTCCTACAAACTGAATGACAGAACTTAGTATCAGAGGAAGCAGACCAGGAGAAGAAAGCAAGCAATTAAAAACAGAAAATACCAACTTTAGAAAGTAAAGGAACTACACTGCCCCCTAGTGTAATAGAGTTGCTGTGATTTGCAAACTTAACCTTTCAGTGAAGTTTCGTCAGATATAAAAATCTGAGCACTGCCACATAACCCATAGGACACTGGGGAGATAAAGCAGGAGATCTGTGTATCAAGTATTCTCTGCATTTTTGAAACTCACTATACCAACCCTCCCTAAAGCTTGAAGGCTCCAAATGATTAGGACATAGATAAACACATCTGATCAATAACATGCAGGTACGTCTTTACATAAAAAGGAGCAGTGTTGCAAAATACATAAGCCCCACTGCATCAAGGCTGCGTACCATTAGCATTTTTCCCCATTTTTCCATATCCTCAGAGGGAAGGAGGGAAAGGGGGTTGAAGGGCAGCTGATGCCCTATAGCAGGTCCTCACCTGTTCAAATTCATATTTGAGTTCCTGTTCTTGTACCCTAAGGACATCACGTAAGTGGTCAGTGTGGGCAGCAGCCTGTCGACGAAGCTGGGTTCTCATTTCATTCTCCATGGCATCTCTGACTTCCTCTACCTGTGAAACCACAGGAACGATTAATTTCATTTCTCCACATTTACTTGTAGAAGAGAAAGACTAGTAGCAATGATGATAGCAGCTTCCATGCCCTGAGCCTCTACAGTGTGCCAAGCATGCAGCTATGTCCCTGACTTCTTTTACATCGACCAGAGCTGAACGTTGGAAGGGGACTCACGGCCACTCAGCTATGGCAAAAATCAGATTCTAAACAGGGGTCTCTCTGGCCCCAAAATCTGTTTCTCCCGTCTGATAAGGCTGCTGCCTCTTACGCAAGGCAAACACCGTCATTTCCTGAATCACACACTCCTTTGAGAATTAACAAATCCTAACTCATGGAAAAAAAATAAATAGAAAGACTAGGGATCAAACACCTAGTCTTCACCACACTAATTGGGGAATTTATCTTCTCAAGTGTCCATTTTTTCATCTATGAATAATAATGCCTACAGTGAAGAACTGTTAAGAAAGTTACTAAATATCTGGCACTTACTCTACACAATTTCTCCTAAACAAAGAACACTGCTCAGAAATTGCTTACTTTAACATGAATTTAGTTTCACAAGACAGCCCAGATCGAAACAAAAATACAAAAAGCCTATCACGTCTTGCCTAACAATTGGCCATATTACAAATTATTTAATACTGATTACCTGGAATTCATCATTTACTTTTTCTTTGAAACAACACTAGATAAATCCAGTCAGTACAAAAATATTTATAAAGTACCAACGCTGAGCCAGGCAGTGCCTACTACATCCTTGGATGCCAAAGTGCTCAAGGCAAACTTTTTGTTCCCATGCAATGTATATTTCAATGAAACCATCAGACAGTAAATAAACAAAATGGACATCTCAGACTGTGATACTTTTTAAATAAGGTAGTATGAGAGAAAGTACTAGAGACTCTACATTGAAAAAATAGAAGCCTTGCTGACATCCAAGCTTAGAACTAAGTGATACGATTTAAACTTCTAAGTCACAGGACTAAGTAAGAGCACTTGGAGATCGATTAGATGGGTAAAAGGTTTCAGAACCAAGGCCAGCACATCCCAGTATTTGGGAAGCTGAGCAAAGAAGGGGGCTAAGGAGTGGCCAACAAGGTGGGAGAAAGGCCAGGAGCATGTGGTGTCCTCACAGGCTAGGGAAGAACTTAAAAGGAAGGAGTGCTCAACTGTGCAGCTGAGAGGACACGAAGGGAGGATGGATACTCAGGTTCCCAAATCCACCCACAGACACCCATCTAACATAAGATGTACCCAGACAGAAAACTCAAGGAGCTATTGCATCCGTTCTTTACCAAAACACTGGAGGGGAAAAAAAATACATTCAGAATCCAACAAAGATTCTTTCAGCAGTGCTTTAGGGGACAGGCTCCACAGGGGGAAAGATAAGGTAGATGATCCTGGATACCAAGGGCTTATTACTTTCTTACACTTCTGCATCTGCTCACCATAAAGGAACTCTGATTCAGTAATCCTTCCCTAGAAGTTCAGACTAGAACAAGGGCCAAAGCTCCATTCAAGAAGTGAGCTGGCATGACTTACATCTAATATTTTAAGGTTGGTGACTTGGTATTCTCTCTAGAACCAAATAATCAAGTAGATTCACTTTAAATTTCTCATTTCCTCTACCTTTCTGTCCTGTTCAGCTTGTATCTCACTTCTGTGATGTTCTAACGCTTTTGCCACCGCAGAGTCAAATGCCCGCTTTTCTTCCAGCTTTTGTTTTTCCAAGGCTAATGCAATATGCTGCTTCTCTGTGGCCTTCTGTTCTGCTAGCTCTCTGTTTAGCTGGTCAATGCGGCGATGTGCATGAGCAATCAGGGAGTTCAAATCATCGGTAGACAGCTTGTCGGCTAAATGGAAAACGATGTTAAAATGTTGATTTCACCAAAATTATACATCCACAACGTTAACTTGCTTCAACTGATAACAATTTAACAGCTGTAAAGAAAACCAAAGGGTAGCTAACATTTGAAGACAGATTTAGAGTCTCCACTGCCATCAGAAATTCGTAGCTTGTGTCCAAAGAAGGCATCTTTAATCCCAAGCAGAGTAATTTAGGTGGGCCTTCATGTGTGTCATCAGTTCTTTTTCAGGAGCCCAAGTTAGTACTGAACTAACTACAAACAGGCTTTATAATTCACTATAATTTTGCCTCTAAAGACATTTTACATATACAATCAGTTCTATATTTTCACTCATGAATAACTATTATTAGTCATAAAAGACATTCTAATATTCTTTTCTGCTAAAATTCAAATTCTGACTCTTCCCTAGTAAGAGTTTTTCTACCTCTTCCTAAACAGATGGGATTACCTAGGACAGTGATCTGCAACCCACTAGAATCCCTTCTAGAGCTTTTTCAAAAGTACACATGCCCAAAGATGCTCATTTAGGCTTAACCATGTGTTTTGTTTTCAAATCTCACCTTCCAAAAGTATTGATATATTACTATAGATTTAGAGTTACAACTTTAACAGCCAAATACAGAATGTGGGAAATACATGATAAATGACTCCACTCCATAATAAAAGAACGGAGAGGCAAAAAACAGTGAGGGTTCAGAGATTTACTGACTAAATTCAACACGTATAGCTCCTTCAGATACAGATTCAATAAAACTACTACAAAAACTAATTCTACAAAATGGGGATATTTGAACACTAAATATTTGATGATATTAAGGAACTGTTTTAGGTGTGATAATGGTACAGTGAATTTTTTTTTTTAAACACACAAATTATTTACAACTAAAAAGGATGTATTTGGGATCTGCTTCAACATAAGCTGGGGAAATAAATGACAAAAATTAGCCATGTGTTGATTATTACTGAAGGTGGGTGATGGATCTATAGGAGTTTATTATAGCTTTCCTCCTTTTTAATGTTTGAATTTAATGTTTGAAATTTTACCAAAGAAAAACTTACAACACATACACACACACAGGTTTCCAATTACTTGGTGAAACATTTTTGCTCCTGAGAGCACGTGGATGCGAAATCAGATTTATCACATACAATGTAAATTCTATGTTATAAATTGAGATGCTTTAGTATAAGAATCATAAGCAAACAAAAACTTCAGTATTTTAAGAGTCAAAAGACTTTAAACATAAAACACACATAATTACTCACCTAGGTCAGAAACACCTACAGAGGAAAAGAAGAACAGTTTGAAAAAAAAATGTACATTTCAGTTATTAATCACTAAGTAGCAAGATCCAAAAAGAAACAAAGAACCAGAAACTAGTACAAAAAACATATTTTATTTTCACTCTATTCTATTTATAAGAAAGGTTTCCATCAAACCTACTGTGCAATATTAATGTGTAGGGATGGGCATCCTTTAATTTATTTATTTTGAGAGAGAAAGAGGGCATGAGTGGGGGAAGGGCAGAGAGGGAGAGAGAGAATCCTAAGCAGGCTTCGCACTCCTGGTGTGGAGTCCAATATGGGGCTTGAACTCCCAAACCTTGAGATCATGAGTTGGACACTTAACTGACTGAGCCACCGAGGCATTCCCAAAAAGCATATTTCAATATTAGAAAGCAAAGCAATAGTTTATTTCCCTAAAACTTAAAAGGATATAGAACAATATAAATCAATGTAAATTCTAACATTTTAGAAATAGAAGTCATTCATATTAAAAGTAGCTTTGGTTTCCAGGGTCATCTCTAGTTTTGCTAGAGCAATCTAGAACTTCAGTTTTTACACAGAGATTATCCACCTCATTTACATTAGTTCATGGAGTATTTCACGAAGTCCCAGGCCAGACTCTGTTCTCAGTACCAGGCCTCTCCTTACATTTCAAATACTTAATTTCTTCTTTGTAAGTTTAAAAACAGTGAATTCACATTAAATATGCATTTAGCATGTGCAAATTAAACTAAGAACTATGACTGACTGATCTGATGGGAAGAAGAAGAAAGTAACATTCTAAATAATTTGGATGATGCTCCCCACCAGGATCACAGGCCCCACCTTGAGGACACATGACAGGAAAGGGGAGCTGCAGCCAGTCTCCTGCTTCTCAGCATGAGCTTCTTACATCATGGGTATGACCCCTGGATTCAGAAAGTTCAAAAACAGGTATTTTTCATCCAAAATGCCACTAAAAGTCAACTACTTTGGTATTAAACCAAAATCAAACAATCCGTCCCAATGTTGCAGGAGGAAAAACTGGCAATGATGGAAAAAGATGTCAGTCTCAACAAGGCACATGAATACGACAATACATGCTAGTCCACAGCAATAAAGGAAATGTCCCTGGAAATACAATCTACAACCTACACTTAATTTTCCCATCCTGACAACATCCACCCGCACTCCTCCAGAAGGCTTCTCCTCCCTTCCCCCACAGTGGTATCTACTAACTGAGTATGCTGTGTATTGTTCATTTTGTCATACTTCACGGATGTACGCACCCCAAAACAATACGTGGTTTTGTTTTGCATGTTCTTAAGCTTCATGTAAGCGGTGTCCTACTCTAAGTATTCTTCTGCAACTTTGTTTCTTAACAAAGTTAAGATAGAGTTTTGGTTCATTCATTTACAATGCCACAGGGAAGGCACATGTAGCAGTTTCTGATTTTTCTGCTCTTAGAAACAGGGCTCCTATGAAAATTTTTATGAGCCTCCTTGAATACCCATGTGTCTTTCTGAGCACATATCTAAGAGCTGACAGTTGGACAGGAAGTATATATACATTCTGAATTTCACTAGATACTGTAAGTTATGGTTCAACAAATCAAATGCTAAATGATTACTTCTAAGTTTCTTCCTATTCTTCATCCTCAGTGTCCCTGGCACACACACCAGGCAACCCTTATCACTCTGCCCTTAAGATAACTCCAGCAGTTTTTAACTAGCTTCCTTGCCCTTACGTCTCTTCCTACACCCTCAATCTCAAATTAATTTTCTTCATTACAATCACATGGTTTCTCTTCTCAAAAGCCTAAAAGGGGGTCCAATACTACCAATACAAATCAATCAGGCAGAGAACAGGGAGGTTAAAGGTAAGAATGAAATCTTGGCTCTATTACCAACCTTGGGCAAATTACTTTAACCTGTGTCTTCATTTTCCCATCTATAAAAATGGGCATAATAACACAACTTTACCTCATAGGGGTGTTTTAAGTTTTACTTTTCACTTTTAGAGAGAGAGAGCACGCAAGAGCCAGGAGAGGGGCAGAAGGAGAGAAAATCTCAAGCAGGCTCCATGCTCAGCCGAACACAAGGCTTGATCCCACAACACTGGGATCCTGACCTGAGCCGAAATCAATAGTCGGATCCAACTGAGCCACCCAGGCACCCCAGGGCTGTTATGAATTTTAAATACATGTGAAGCACTCAGAACATAGTGCTACATATAAAATAATGCTCAATAGTGCTAGTTATTTTATGTTTGACACTGACAGCTCCAGAGAAGAAAAAAAAATTAAACAAATGAGTATCACCAGGACATTTATAACTTAGTGAAGTAACACAAATTAAGAGCAAAATAAGTGGTAACATAAGCCATTACTAAGGAACCTGATATAAGTCTTAAATGAGTTCATTATTTTAGAGGCCAGGATATTTATTAATGGCTGGGATAATCATGAAATAATGAACTATCTCCTGGACTACACAAGAAATGTTACACTAGGAGGAAAACTGGCTGTGAAGGGAAATTTCACCAGATTCCATTTGTACTTTTCAAATTTTGTATCGTGTGAATGTATAATCTATTTTTAAGATCAGTAGGAGAATGAGATTGAGATTGCGTGCACACACATGGTCAGAGACTGCTCTGCAGGGGACTTTCACTTTTTACAGGATACTTTTTCTTTAATGCCAAGTTTCTCAACTTTGGTACTACTGACATTCTGGACCAAATAACTGTTGTGAGGGGCTATTCTGTACATTGCAGGATGATCCGCAGCATCTCTGCCCTCTACCTACTGGATGTCAGTAGCACCTCCCTAACGTGACAAACAAAAATGTCTTCAGACACTGCCAAATGTCCTATGGCAGGCAAGAGTGCCCAGTCTGAGAATGACTGCTTTATTGTTTTCACGTTTCATAACGAGCATTTTCAAAATGAGCAAAAGAATTTTTAACGTTAATAACTCGAGGTTATCATGGAAAAATAAGTAGGCTTTAACCTAGTGGGAAGTGCAGACAAGTACTTTAAATGACAGCATGCACTCGCAACTAACTCTCCATAGGCAGAGACTGTCCCGCCTTCCAACAAGATTTCATCTACTGCAGCCCACCTAGACTCCCCGACTATCCACCAATGTCCCATTTTTGGCCAAGCAGCTCACACCTCATGGACAGAAATACACAACAAACACCAAAACCAATGAATAAGAATTTCAAAAGGATAGCTGGGGCGCCTGGCTGGCTCAGTCCATGGAATGTATGACTCTTCATCTTGAAATTGTGAGTTTGAGCTCTCCAAAGTATGGAGAGTACTTAAAAATAAAATCTTACAAAAAGATAAAATAAGGTGCTTTGGTAGAGTGACTTCTGGAGAAGATGGTCAGGAAAGGTCTCTGGGGTGGGGAGAACTGTTTTAGCTGTAACCTCAATGAGGCACAGCCCTTGGGAAATTCTGATGAAGGAAATGGTACAGATGTGGCTTAACCAAGCCTGCTCAAGGACAGACTGCCCACATGCTTTTTGCCAGCTGCCAATCAGATTAAACAACCATGTGCAAACAAGATTCGCTCTTCCCAGACCAAACTGTGTGTGTTTCTCCATTCTGTCCTCTTACAAATCCTTTTTTATTTTCTCTGACAAGAGTCTGAATCTCCCTCTTAAATGTGTCAACTGCATTCAAAACACTAAATGTCTGAGTTATTTGTTGACAGCTTTGACTCTACTTCTTGCCATTACATCTCCCTGGCTGGCCAGTATGCAGATAAAACTCCCACACCGGTCTTAATTACCTTAGCTCCACAGACCAGCTGGTGCAAACTGGTCACTTTCAGCCCCGAGAGGCCTAGAACACCAGTTCAGTTCCTACCAGATGTTCAGCTTCTAACAGACGCTAGCATTTAAAGAGTATTTTGATTTTGCTGAGACTGGTAAATTCTGTGATTATCAGTACTCTTGGCGCACTTCAGGAAAACCTATCCTCTGCAGTTACACGGTATAACTGCTTAAACATCAAAGTTCCCTGCAGTCTGAGCTCTCTGCAAGTTGACAGTTATACAGATGATTTCCTTTTCACATGTTAAGTTTTCAACCATAATGTCACACAGCAGTCATAAGGTGTGCCTTACGTTACTAGTCTTTTAAAATTACCAAAGGCTTTGAGTAATTTTACATATATATAATATTCTAACAGATTTAAGGTTATAATGTCACTCTCACTTACTTGGATCCTAAACTTTTTTTTCTTTTTTTTCTGAGTAGCAGAATCATGGGTTATGGAATTAAACACTGGCTGGAACTTGTGTCCACCATGACTAAAACCATGGGAGTACTGTCACCTACCATGGCTGTGACTGAAATAAAATGTGGAAAACACTATACTGTACACTGTACAGTACACTATACTATACTGTATGAGATATGCATACCAGAGACGTTTGGATTAGATGAATGGGGCTGAAGCAAGTTTAATTAATCAAGCTGTTAAAAAATAAAAACAGTGAGGCACATGAATGGCTCAGTCGGTTGAACATCCCCAACACTTGGTTTTGGCTCAAGTCATGATCTCACGATTTGTGAGTCTGAGCCCGGCATCAGGCTCTGTGCAACAGCAAGGGGCCTGCTTGAGATTCTCTCTGACCCTGCCCCACTCATTCTCTCTAAAAATGAATACACGTTTTAAAAAGTTATAAAAAAAATAAAAATAAAAATAAAAAAACAAGAACAGAAAAGTACCAACAATTCAGTTGTACTTACTCATCCCTTTCCACCCTGGCAAGACTTCTGGAGTAATACTGTCCAGTTCTCGTTTAAAGTCATCCCGGGCTTGGACCACGAGCTCATGATACTGAGACACAACTTTAGCCTCTGACTGAGCTGCCTGGACCTGAACAAATTCAAGATGTATGTGGTTAGAGTGGAGACAAAGTACCATAAGCATTCAAGGAAAGAGAAATTAATTATATTTACATATTTATACAATGGCTGGGAATATATAAATAACAGAAAACTAAAGCTCAGAAAAAGGAACATAAGCCTTGTAATTCTATTCAAATACCATGGACAAGCCCCTTCCCAACTTACTGTCCCCGTGTCATTCTTTCTCTGGGTCACAAGAAACTACCCATATAGACTACATAAGTGAAAACAGAAGATAGGAAAATTTTCATTTCATAACCATGACCAAAAATGCTATTATAAAAAATATCACTATAATGGATAATCCACTTTGTGTCCAATATAAGTTTTTAAAATTAGTAACAACTAGTATTCTTTGCAGGGAAAAAGGGAGAGAGAGGGAGAAAAAAATCTTATTATTTTCCTGAATTCTTCAAATCCTTTGACTAAAGAATTATATTTAAAAATGCTTAAATGCCGTGAAAGACCTAAACAAACCCACCTTTTGGACCACATTATCCAGATCAACTATCATGTTGTGAAGTTTCCCCTCCGCAGCAGTGATATGAGATTTGGCCCCAGCAACCTCTTCTTTCTTTGCATTTTCAATTACACTTTTCATCTTCTCTAGCTCTTCTCTGGAAACCAAAAGCATAACAAAGATTTAATATTATTTGTCAACTTTATCAAAGAGTATGATGTCAATATAAAGCCTAACTGTTAAAAGTCTATGAATAAAATTTAATTTGAAAAAAATTCCTGAATGCATTTTCACAGTAAATATAGGCAAAGAAGCTTTCCTTACAAACAACTGAAAACAGCTTGGTCAGAAGCCAGATTTACTAAGGTAAACCAGAGAAGCAGCATGGTGTAGAGGGAAACACACAGGCTTCAGAACCAGGCAAAGCCGGATTCCACTCCAGGATCAGCCTCTCCTCTGTTGCTCACCTTTGTGAGGGGATTAGAGGTAATTAATAAGAAGTCCCTGGCACAGTGCCTGCCACTTCAAGTGCACTCAATAAATAGCAGCTTCTGCAGGGATTAAGCTGATTCCACTGCCAATGAGAGCTAAAGGAAGGCAACAGCAAGGGAGGAGGCCAAAGAGCTCACTGAGCAAATAGCTGGGCTTCAGGGAGCTCTCATGATTCAGAATGTTTCGCAAACTGGAGGAACTATGGCCTACCCACCACAAAACACAGAACTCAAGAGCCCCTACTCCTGGTCGAGCGATGTGAGCATCATGTCTTAAATCTCCTAAAAGACACGCTGGCTTCACCAGAAGGCTTCTCTTTCTCCATTGATAATATTTTGTTCAAAATGACAGCATAATTTTGAATGATAATGATCCCCAAATGTTCGTGAGAACCTTTTGTCAAATGTAGGTTTCCATCATCAGAGGCTGATCGTATACTTGGAATGCTTAATCCTAGTTTTAGCCAACTTCCAGGAATCAAGCTCAAGGTGGCTTAAAATTAAACCTACTATAGACCTACAACTTCCTACTTTAGATAGTTAAAGCAAAGAGATTGTGACATACTCTCAAAATTCTGATAAAACCGCCCAAACTGCCCCTGAAAAATCTTGGAAATTATGGTAGACTCTCAGTAAATCTGTAGAGCTACATCACCCGAGCAATAACCCAAAGAAAAACTGGTTTTTATACAAGACCCTTTATATAGGTCAATGCTAAATTTACTTTGGCCTAATTAAATTTTATTCCCTCTTTCCTTTTTAAGCCTCTGTGTTCCTGATACCAATGCAGATCAAGGACAGGTGAAGGGAAGGAAGGGTTTCTCTGCCTCCTCTTTCTCCACAGACAGTACAAAGAAAACCCAGCCCAAAGAAAGCCACCAGGAGGCCCTAATTACTTGTTAAAGTCCATGAGTAATTACTTGGCTTTGAGAAGGGCATCAGCAGCCTCATCAACTGCCTTCCTGCGCTCCTTCAAGGCCCCCTCCACCGTGCGCCACTGAGCCGCCTTCTTCTCACCTGCAACCTAAACAAAACGTTGTATATATTATGCAAATGTGAATAACTGCTATTACTGACCTAGAATAGGCCAACGTGGCTGAATCTAGAAAGAATGACATTAAATTCAGTGGTAAAAACTATATACAATATTTCATCAAAGCAGGATCTCTAATCTAAGGTTCATGGTTAGGATCAAAGTCCATGACTCCTACCAAGAGCAACCACCAAAACTGTAAGACTATGCTCTAGTGCATATAAGCATTTTCTAAGAAGAGATGATATTTTTATTAGATTCTCAAAAGGAGATATGAAGCAGAAAAGGTTAATAAGTAACTTCATAAATTATTTGATTAAATTATCCTGCAATGAAGCACCAATACTTAAAATTTTTTCATTGCAGGTCTACCAAAATCACAGGTTAAGGGTAAGTAGAAAGTTTACACACTTGTAGAGTCCTTATTCCTCCAAAACATCCTAAATACCCTCTGTAATTTGTAAAATGAAAATCAATTATTGTCAAACCCACTCCCCCTTAGGCTGAATTTCATAAAATGTTAACATATATGTATGTACAAAAGTCTTAAAAACCCTTATAGAGGGCCAAGCATAAGCTGCTCTGTAGAACAGACACCAGATTCCCCTACCATCAAGCCAAGTCCAACAGTTCCCAAACACTGCTTTGAGAAAGTAATTCAGTATATGTTATGAGAGCTCTTGGGCACCTGCAGGCTTTTTACTGGACAAAACAAAAGTTGGAATCCATTTTTAACATTTCAAAACTTGTGTTCATACATGTTTCTGATTATTTTGTAACACCAGCTAATACTCCCTAATCTACTAACCACTACTATAAAATGTCTGTTAGTTGTAAAATCTTGATTTCAATAGGTTTCATATTACTAATCCACATGCACTATATATTATGTGCTCACTGTGAGGAAGAAATACCCTCCTATGTAGCTTTCCAACAAAGTAAATACCATGGACATTTAAAGCTTCTAATCAGTGTCCTTCTGAAAGATACCAGCACACTTGGGTTCAAACCCAACTTCCTGATTATCATACAACATCTAGCCTTCCCACACCTGTATAACTGAAACATTAAGCATTTTCTGTGTGGTTTCCACTTTCCTGACTGAATTCTGAATGAAATGTAAATTTTTTCTTGGACTTTGAATAAACCAGAATTTTCTTCTAAGTTTTAAAAGTTGTAATTTCTGACTGTTTACATCAGAGCTCTAATTTAACTTTTTTGTGATGTATGTACATAGGAATAAAATAATGTGAAGTGTATTTAAATTTTTTAAAAAGCACACAGTTCCAGTGGCAAAGAAACTTCACTGATCGTACATGATCCTGATCCCTGAGATTCAAAATTTATGGATTTATTCTTACCCTTTAAATATCTTGGTGTCAAGATACATTTTTATATGCTGAATAACTAAACGTAATTATAAAAGAAATTTATTGTCCCAGTATTATATTTTTAAATCAATGTTAATTACTTTATTCTCTGACGTATTCAATGTAAGTTAAATAATCAGCATAAGCATTTAAAATAGCTGGTGTTTGGGGTGGCTGGGTGGCTCAGTCGGTTAAGCATCCCGACTTCAGCTCAGGTCATGATCTCACGGTTCATAGTTCAAGCCCCGCGTCAGGCTCTGCGCTGACAGCTCAGAGCCTGAAGCCTGCTTCAGATTCTGTCTCCTTCTCTCTCTGACCCTCCACTGCTCGTATTCTCTCTCTCTCTCTCTCTCTCTCAAAAATAAATAAATATTAAAAAAATTTTTTTTAATAATAAACGTGTTTGGGGGTACATGGATCTCTGTACTATTTCTTACAATTGTGCGTCAATCTAAAAGTATCTCAAAATAAAAAGTTTATTTGAAAAGATGGTTGGCAATTTTAAAGCAAAAAATAAAACACTACAAATTCAAGCACTATTAATATACTAAAGCAAAAAATCTGAACAAATTCTTGTACCGTAGCATTGTTGTGACATTAAATCATTACATAAAATTCATTAAAAACAATACTTAAAGGTTTTTTCCTGCCTTGTTTATTTAAAAATAATATCCTAGACAGTCTTCACTTGGTGAGAGAAAGCCGAGAGTAGAAGAAATCAGTCTTAACTACCACATGTCTACTCATCCTTTGGCTCACCTCAGAATTGTCCATGGCTGCCTTCAGTACACTGGCGTGTGCGCTGACAGCCTGCACTGCAGCATTTTGGGCTATGATGGCCTGCTGAGTGATGCGAGCAGTTTGGCTCAGTGCATCTTCTAAGCTCTTAGCTACAGCTGAAATACAGAAACAGTTAGAAAACAAATCCCTCCTTCCTAAATAACTTTAAACTTCCCTGCTTCTAGTACTGTGCCTTCCATTGTTTTCCCCCAAGTTGTAAAAAAACAAAAAACATACAGACTTAGAGAATCAGTTTCATTTGAAAGTATGGTAAAATATTAGTAATTATCAAATCTGGTGGACACACCTATGGGGGTTCATTATACTATTTTTACTTTTATGTATAACTGAATTTTTTCAAAATGAAAAGTGCTCTGGGTTTTTTAAAGAAAAGAATGCTTAAAGGCAGATAGCATATACTTCAAATCGGAAGAACAAGGTTCAGGACACTATAGCCCCTTTTAGCTATCAGAGGCTATATATTTAGCATAACCACCAGCATTTTTGAGTTTAAATAATGATCATATAGAACCACAGGGAAAAAGAAGTACCCATTTCATTACCTCAGCAGGAAAAGATACTTATAGCAAGTTATGTGTGTGTCTGTGTGTATATATATATATATATATATATATATATATATACATACATACACGCGCACACACACACATACACGTGACAGACACACAAGAGAAAGAAAAAGACAAGAAAACATGCAAACAAAAAAGAAAAGGTGGTTTGGTAATGGAAAGTGTTTTGCTACAAAACAATTCAGGAAATAGCCAGACACTAGTGTTCAAGAGGCTATGACCTATTAAGATCGTATTTCTATTTGCTGCTTCAGAAATAAAAAAGAAACAATTAAAAAAAAATAAAGCAAGGGATAATTTTAGATATAATACTAAAATGGCAAAATTATTCAATTAAAGAAAGCCAGTGAGGTAGCGTAATTTATATCAGGTAACATATGATTTTAAAAAAGGCAAAATATATTTGGCAGTTAAGACAAAAACAGAAGGTGATTGTGAGCAAAAGCAGCATAAGCTAAACAAATGGAACCTAGGAACCACCTGTGATACCTCTGCAACAAAGACAGAAGGAGAAAGGTACTGACAAGAAAATACAAAATACAAATGTGAAGTTGAGGTTCTGAAGACACGGATATGGAGAGAGGCAGGGAGGGAACATGCATGAGTTAACAGGGCACATCTAAGCACAAATAACATAAACTACTTCAAAGCGGCCCACAGGCTC
The DNA here is from genome assembly GCA_028646485.1 of Cryptoprocta ferox. Lineage (NCBI taxonomy): Eukaryota > Metazoa > Chordata > Mammalia > Carnivora > Eupleridae > Cryptoprocta > Cryptoprocta ferox. Next base: position 94,854,929 of record CM053576.1, read on the forward strand.
CAAGTCTTCTTCAGAAGTCTGTCTATCCAATGTACTTTGATTCCTTTTTGTTGTTGTTGTTTTGTGGGGGGATTTTGCTATTGAGTTATAGGAGTTCCGTATATATTTTGGGTATCAATTCCTTATCAGACACAAGGTTTGCAAATATTTTCTCCTATGCCTTTTCATTTTGTTAGCTGTTTCTTTTGCTGTACAAAAGCTTTTTATTTTTAGTTCGATGTAGTTCCACTTGTTGATTTTGTGTGCTCTGATTCTTGATAAAAATTACAAACACATACATTTTTAAAGGAAAGCTTGGAGAAAACTAAGACAAAATCCTTAAAATTTCCACTTTGCCCGAAATGAAAGCTAAGAACTGAACAACAAAGAGCACGATGAAACAGCAGACATCACCATCTTAGATTTACAACTTAGTCCATGTAATAAAAGGGGAAAAGTGAAAAGTATAAAAATATGAATAAAAGAAAAAATAATCTTGATTTGATGTAGTAGAGAATTCAGGAAAAATTAGGAAGTGGGAGAAAAGTATAGAACTATTTCACTTATTTAGGAGTCTTTATTCAACATTCTCAAGTATCTGTAACCATGGCCAAGAACGCAGAAGAACGCAAAAAAAAAAAACCACAAAAACCCAAAATCCAAGCAGTCAAACTGAAGGCCTACCCCTATGCTCCTTCTGTTCCTTCTATTCTTTACACAAATCCTAACAAACCTGCCTCCTCAGTATAGGGCAGAACCAATGCATGAGAAGGGAAACGAACCACTCAAGACAGACAAGCAGAAATGAGTGATGGGGAGAGATAAATAAGAACTATAAATAGCTGCCATGAGACTTTAAAACAAACATCTCTCAATCCGGCAAAAACTACATGTCCCCTACACCTCCAGAGACATCACTATATTGCAGCACAGTACAATAAATTATGTTCCCTATGCCTTGTGTAGGAGAGGAAAATACATTTTCAGGTATCTAACATCTTTTTCTAGAACTGTCAAAAAATTTAACAAAGTCGAAACTTAACAAGTTAAAGTTACTTCAGTTAGCTGGAAACCAGCAATGTGTAGAACATTCCATCCCCCACCAATGTTAGATAAGGGGGCCACTAGAGAGAGTCCAGAGACTAGTAATAAATAAAGCAGAGCAGGAGCCATTCTGACCTACACAAATAAATGCAGGAGTTAAATAATTAAAAGACTCTTTGGCAAGTTGCCCAAACATAAACAATTTCTGTTCCCCAGAATACAAAGACTCTTTGGCACTAACCCTAATAAACACAAACAGAGAAAGTATTATTTGGAATTTTCTCCAACTGTACACTAAGAATGCCTTTGCCACCTAGGTAAAGAAGTTTAAATGGAAAGAACACAAATGATGAAATAAAGGCGGTGCGCAGAGAAATGCCACTAAAGAAACCGAACTAGCTGATAGAGGAGAAATATCTGCCAATGACTGAAGAACAGCAACTGGTGGAGATGACATGAAGTACTTAAGAAGCCGTCTGGTTTACATACACTCAATCTTAACTTGTTCTTGCTTTTCCTGCTGTGCAAGGCGAGCTGCAACTTCTTCGGGTGGTCGCTCCCGTACAGAAGTTGAGGATGCTTCCTCTTGCAGCAAAAGTAAATAAGAGGAGATCAAATTTCAGCGCATAATTTCAATGTTCACAGGGGCATAAAAACACCACTGTAGTGGCCAGCTCTATCAACTGAGGGCATTTTTGTTATGAGGATTCTAAAACCACATCATCAATGATTCCAACATGAAGAAATAAGGGGCCAGCTCTTAAACCTGCTGCTTTCAAAGATTTATTCAGACTCTGAAATTTAAAAAATTCCCTAAGCAAGATTGTACATAATACCAGTATATATGGGTACTTACATACTATCTAGAGGTTGCCTAGGCATTAAATAGTTCCGATGAGCAAATCATTATAAAACCACAAATATATATAAACTACCTGAAGCTGTAGGCTTGGATTTTCCTTCAATTCCAGGATGATCAGTTTTTATAGATTCCTCGTGCTGAACTGCAGGGGCTGGGACCGACAGTGTATCACCTGCTGCAGAAATAATGTGAGCTGCCGCTGTGGGTCCTACAAATATATGTTACTCATGGTATTTATAGTTTCTTGGGTTAACACAAAAGCACACAGAATCTACTACTATTAGCACCCACTTCACATCTGACTCCTTACAGGCACAAATGCTTGTGCTGCCACTACCCAAACACGCAAGTAGACTGGGGCACTTTCCCCTATATACACAAACCCACACGAGATGGACAATGGCAGGAAACGCACAAGAGAATGGAGTCTTCTAAGTGCCCACTTACATTTTAACTATCACCATTCTCAGGCAAGGCTTCCAGTAACAGTACTAAATGGTATTAAATCTTAAAATATAAGAAGTGTGCATAAGATTTACATAACAAAGTAGTAACAAAGTAGAAAAGGGCCTATAATGAAGAAGGTAGACAAAAGTAACCAAAAAATATTTTTTAACAGTGGTAGAGATGAGAGAAGAGGTGTGAGCAAGAACAGGATGACAGTTCTAAACACATAAAGAAGGAAGGCTGAAGAAATTCAAGAGCTTATAAACAAGTGTTGGAAGAGAAAATGAGTAACTCTAGAGGTGAAAGGCAGGGGGAAAAAAAGAGGAACAAAATAGAGAAAAAAAATTAAATAAACCGAAAGCTCCATTAAGAGATAAAGCTGGATTATCACAAAGCCAATTAACTGGTCTCTGTGGTTGCTTTTGATCCCTTTATCTATTCTCCACCAGAGCCACTGATCTTATTAAAATAAAAGTCAGGTATCAATATCCTGGCTCAGAACACCCCTAACACCTTCCCATCACACTCAGAATATGAACCAAAATTCTTATAACAGCCTCCAAAGAGTACCACAATAGGCTTTCTGCTTCCTCTTGACCTCATTTGCTACCATTCTCTTCTCCACTCCAGCTTCATATGCTCCTTACTAGTTAAGTATACCAAGCCTTCGCACTAGCTGGCTAATCCCTCTGTGTGGGATGCTTTTATACATGTCTTATTCCCTCATCTCTTTCTAGTCTTTGCCCACTCCATTTTAAACTGCAATATTCCCCCCAACACATCACTTCTGACATCCTACATGCTTCACATGTAGTTATATATGATCTTCTTCCCCTCATCCCACTAAGGAATATTTGCAGTTTGTGTTTGTTTGTTTCTACTGTTTTATTCACTGCTATAACCCCAGTGCCTAGAAAAATGTTTGGCATATACTAGACAATTAGTGAATATTTGCTGAATAAAACAAAGTCAAGTGGTTTAATCAAGGACAAAAGTGACTAAGGAGAAACACAGTACTGAGGTTAGAGTTATGAAGTGCCATAAATTACTGGTAAAACATGAAGGAAAAAAAAATCCCCAGACCACAGCTAGACCAAGACACTTTCATCACTGAGAGGAAAAAGAAATGGTAAAGAGGTAGAAAAAAGGTGAGAAAAGAGAATAAATCTTAAAATTCAAAGAGGGGAAAAGGCTAGGGGTCAGAGGGGAAAAATATAAAAGGCAAAGTGTTGGGGCACCTGGGTGGTGCGGTTGGTTAAGCATCTGACTCTTGATTTTGGCTCAGGTCATGATCTCAGTCATGAGATTGAGCCCCTAGTCAGGCTCCACGCTGAACAAGGAACCTACTTAGGATTCTCTCTCCCTCTCTCTGCCCTTCCCCCACTTGCACAACACTCTATCAAAATAATATTAAAAAGAAAGAAAAAGAAAGTGTTGCAGGCAAAACAATTTTTGCCGTTATCCTCACTCCAGTAGCTATTCACAATGAAGTCCAATGCCATATCCCACTCAACTTCTAAAATGAGTACCAAAATGACCAGTGTGAATGAACACTGGTCATTCACTAGGGTGAGAACTAGGCATGGAGTGGGGGCCCCCTCTTGACCCTGAGTACAAATACCCATAATTTAAAAAAAATGATTCTAAATGTAAGTACCTGTTGTTGAAGCTGGAGTGTCTCCTTTCTCTTTTTGGACTTGTGAGGCAGGCTGTTTAGATTCTTTCATTACCTCTGATACACTAGAGATTTTTAGTGGACCAGACTGAATCTTGGAAATAAAAAACATGTAACATTTCAGATATAATACTATTTTTTTAAAAAGGCAGCACACTGTAACTTGTATTATTACAAAAGTCAATTTTTCAGGCTTTTCATATAAAGTTAACACTTTACAACATAATGTATTTTATTAACCACAGTAAGGTAAGAGAAGCCATCATTCTAGAAAAATGCAGCCCCAAAACTTCATTCCAAATGACTGGCCCACATTTTAGTAGTAACAAAGGCTTTTCTTAGGGCAACTAATAAAGTACATGATGCAGAACCTTCCCTTTAAACACCATTTCTTTTTCATGCACAACGAGAAGACCATTTCCATCTGCTTTCTAAATCAAATTTTGTCATCTTGTGTATACATTCAATTAGAAACAAATAATTTTCAGAGGGTCAGAGTAAAACTGAAAGTTTGTTTCTTTAATCTCCCAGATTGATGCAAATGCACACTAAAATACACAATCCAATTTTAATACCCACTTTTCTCTTTCTCAGTTACTATCTGCCTTAAGTTTAAGGCCCTATTCATTAACAAGACTGCCAGATGATGTACTAGCAAAAATTACGGAGTAAAAGATATTTTTATTTGCCTCCTATGGCATGCCACTTTTTGCCAGAACTTGACAATGGGCTCAGATATCTCTAAGATGACTACTCAAATATAATAAAAATAGTTCTGAACTCTGTCACTACCAGAAATTCTAAATATATGCATTTTATTATATTTTTATTATTTAAATTATGAAATACATGCTCACTGTAACAAGCAAACTACTATCAAGATATTTTAATGGTTTTATTTTGCCTTTACTGCCCCCTTCCCTTCCAGCACCTTCAGGCAGCCACTGCTAATAGCCTGAAATCTATCTTTCCACCCATGAGCATAAACTCAGGTATATACATATATACAATTTTTCATTTTGTAAAAAAACTAAAATAGGATTATTTATACAAATTACCATGTAACTCAGTTAATAATGTACCATGGACAGTCTCTTCCAGGACAAGAAATTATTTTTAGTTGCATAATATTCTAATTTAATTGCATATCTTAATGTAGTTGCAAAACCCACAATTTGGTCAACTATTCTCCTATTTTGGGACATTCAAGTTGTTTCCTGCTTTGTTGTTGTTGTTGTTAAACATCCATGTCAATGTAACTGAAAAGTACTGTAGTGTGGTCTCTTTGGGACAGTTTGCCAAAAGACGAAGTGCTAGGTCAAAGAGGTTGTATATTTTTAGAAGATATTAACAGATCACTTTCACAGAAGGATCTAGCAATTCACATTCTCACAATAAATGTGTATGTGCGTGAGTCTGTGTATAAATAAGATCTATTTCCAGACTAAGTTGTTCTATTCCTCTTATTTCCAATCCTGTGTCAAAACCTTATTGTTCTATTTAAGTAGGATTATAACAAAGTCCAATTACCTGGAAAAGCAAGTCGTCCTCTGATCCCTCCCCACCCCAACACCGTTCTGAAATGTTCTTGGCTAGTTTTGTACATTATTTAATCCTTTCACGTGAATTTTAAAATCATCTGACTCTTCAACCTCTAGAAAAATCCATTAGAATTCTTATTAGATGTATGTGTATATGGTATGTATATACGGTTATACAAATGTCATTTCTCTCAAATTTCTATACAAATTTAAGGGAAATTTGAGAGAAATGCATGTATTAGAGAAAAATGACATTTTTATGATATTAAATCCCATCAGGAACATAACATTTGTCTCCATTTAGGCAGGTCTTATTCCATGTCCATCAAAAAGATTTTAAGTTTATCTTCTCTCAATATTTATGATCTATGCATAAATAACCATTTTAACACAAAAAAGATCATGAAATAAAATATAAAATATCTAAAAGCAACAAGTTGGTAATAATGGGTGAGTAGAGACTGAATAAATGGTAAAAATTTAAAAAAAACCACCAACTGCTACTGTACTTCAGAGGTGAGAAAATACACTTTGGTGTATGCACTGAAGGATGTAGGTCTTAAAGAGAACATTAGTAGGCAAAAGAAAGGGAATCACTATGGGTACAAGACCACCAAGGGAAAAACCATGCAAGTGGAAAGGAGCTTTGTTTAGCTCTCTGCTTTAACGCAGGCCCTTGAAACAATTGCCTGGTACATAATAATCACTTGATGGACATTTGCTGCATAAATGAATGGAAAGCACAAGGCATCTCTGTAAGGTAAACTGACATGAAGCTAAGAATTTATGTGCAGGATGATTCAGAGATAATGCTGGAAAGGTAAGTAAGAGCCAGACTGCCAAAACCTAAACACCAGCAAAAACCATAAACTACAGAAAATAAAGGAACATATAGGCAGCTCCTAGGCTCACTTTTAACCACTCCTGGTTCTATTCTCCTTAGTCAGGACATGAAACAATGTTGAAAGTCTCTCTAGTGTTTACATTCTACAGTCTCTGTCTTTCAAACGGTAAGAAATGTATAAACTTGCTGATTAAATGTTATCATGAAAATATCATGAAAATGTGATAGCATTTATTTTAGAAGATTCTATGATACTGTTAAGAGCAAGGCTTAGGTAATGATGGGGGAAGAGATCTCAGGGGTGAAGACTGGGAAGAAAGGGTTGGGGGCACAAACAGGTCTAGCTTGGAGATGAAGTGATAAAGGTCAAAAATGGGATAAGGACAGTAGTAATGCAAGAAAAAAATTAATATTAGAGATTAGACAAGATAGGATAGTTAACAAAATATAGGCAACTATGAAGATGAATCCAAGAATTCTAACCTAACTTATGTGACAGCATGGCACTATCTTTAACACAAAAAAGCAAATCAGGAAGAGTGTAACTCTTGAGGTGGTGCAGTATGGACCTGCCATATAACCCAAGTGGAAATGTTCAGCAAGATAGCTAACATGGAATAAGGGGAGTCCATGACTATTGAGAGAGACAGACAAGTCATGCACAAAGAATGACACTTGATGTCAAGCAAGAAAAGAACACTACTCTGAACTGTCCAGCCTGTCTCCATGCTCCTAGAATTGCTCCCAACTATTTTTCCTGGGTTACATAGGTTAAAATAGACCAAAGATTTTAGAATGAATCCACCGAATTGTTCCCTTGACTACTGAAGCTGCAAAACGGTCTCTCTTGGCCAGCAGATACAGCACAGTTTTCAAGTTCATATGGAAGAATAAATGAGGTGGAAGACTATTTTGAAAAAGCATGATAGGGCTGGCGGAGGGTGTCAGAGGACACTTGTTTTTCCAAATATTAACTTTGTTATAGGATTGGTCTGTAGACTACACTAGACACTAGAGAAGAGAAGTACACTCAATTTCTAAGAAAGTATATTGATCAGCCACGTCCAGCCTCACAGCATAAACACCCAAGGTGAAATCAGCAAAAATCCATGATCTCTTGTAAATTTTTTTCCAAAGCAGTTGTTTGAATAAAGAATATTTAAGATGTTTAAAAACTTTTTAAGCCTGATGGGGGGGGTTGATATTCTGAATATGCACAGAGTCCCAGAAGTACCGGAAGATATTCCTATCAACCAATCAGTAAGTAGCTGAAAATTGTGACTCTTGTTTTGTGGTCTAAAAAGAGCCAGTACTAACAATAACCACTTGGGTTCTGTGTCATGTTTATGTTTTTAGTGTTCTAAGTCATAGCCTGATAGCTGCAACAGTGATGGCTGTCAGAGAACACTCTCCAATTACAGGGCAGTCATGGTTACCTCTGCCCAAGCAGCCTCTTCCGTTTACCCTCATGTGCCATGCAATTATTTTCTATGTGGTGGGTACTAAATGAGAACACTATACTCCAAAGGGATAAAAATCCAACTCTATAGATTAATATTAAGGAAAACTAACAAACACACATCTGGAAAATTCTACTAAATTACACATATATTTTCAAGATGAAAACAACATGCTTTTACAAGTATTCCATAGGGTAAGCTGAAATATTGTTTACAATTCTTACCGGCTTCTTTGGTAATGGAACAGGATAAGGTGGGGAACCAAGAACCATCTCAAAGAGTTTATCTGAGTAAGGTATGGTTTTCTCTACACTTTCCCGAAAATGGGAATCCCATTTTGCATACAGGATAGTACCACCAATACCTCCACCAACAAACAGAATGCCAGCTCCAGCAATTTTGCCAGGAGACAACCTAAGTAAAAGAAATAGGAAACACATTTATATTTCTTGGCTCTCCCACACCGACTTCCTTAGACCAATGTTAAGAGTCTCAAAGACCTCTAACCTCTAACTCTCCACGGCTGATTCAGATCTCAGCAGCCAAGTTTATTACTGCACATCTTTCCCTGATTTGCGTTAAAACATGTTTGCAATAGAAAATAACATTTATGGATAACTACATTTTTTAAACACAGTAATAGTTAAAATAGGAAGAATTAAGTAATCTACCCTTTAACATTTAAAATTCAAGATGTTAAAAAACATTCAAGATGTTCACAATCATGAGATTTCCTCTGAACCCAAGAAATACCACTAACTTTCAAAGCTCCTCTCCCTTTAATAAAACATTTCTGTAAATACAGTAAAATAAACCCTTTACAAAAGAAAGACTATATAAATATCAAATAAAACAAATACTTTTGAAGTTATAATGTACTGAGTCCTAAACAGACATCTATTTGCCACAGAACAGAAGATAACACATGAGGGAGGGAGGCTGTCTACCTTGGATGCCACCTAACTACAAAAGAACTAAAAGGAGCATCATAACAAATTTTCACCTACAAATAATGCTCCAAAAATATTACAGCAAATCTCCAGTGTCTGTACCCCTTAACAAAAAAGATTTTAAGCAGCTATTCCCATACTCATGGAAAACATATACATACACACATCCCTTAACACACAGCTAAAAGTCTATTTACAGGGAGACATACCACATACCTAGAACTCCCTGAAGTAGAGTATCTACGGCATGGTCGTAATGGACGGAGGACAAACTTCCCACAGAGACAACTCTAGAGAGGAAGGAGAAAACGTCACAACCAATGCACAAGGAATTTGGGATGCTTTTAGGGTGGTAACTCAGATGCAGTATTTTTATTACAAATGTCTTTGTTAAACAAAAAATCATTTTACTTTGAGAAATCAATTTCTAGACCTTTAATAAAAGTGATGCTTCCAGTATGCCAAGGTTCATGTAAGATAATTTTTAAGATTAAAAAAGTTATCAGATTATGATCAATTAGCACTTTTAAGTGTTATTTATGTATGCTAATTATTTCTTCCAAATTTCTTGGAATTTGCCAAATGCTTTCTAATTGGCAAGAAAAAGTATAACAATAGTATAAAATATCTATTTTTACTTTGTAAGCTTTAGACATCTGAAAAACCACCCACAGAAAACACTGCATTGTAGGATGTATACAAATCCACTCAGGGGAAAGATCCAATCTTAGGTTTAATTTATCTGGAAAAATTTATCTTATCCCATCTATTAAATAACTATGGGGCAAGTGAATTCCCAGAGACACTCATTTAAATCTACAAGCTCATCTTAGTTTGCATAGTGTATCATTAAACTAAAAGCCAATAATTTTAAGAAAAAAATTTTAATGTTGTAAATGCTCAGTAATTACTTACCGCCATGTAACTACTAGTCTATTTTACCCGAAAGCAAATGATCAGACCAACACTTTGAAATCTGTTTTAATCAAAGTAAAGCACATTAACACAAGTGTTTCTTAACAACATGTGGATCCCTTAAATAAAACAAATGAACATGTATCTAAATACTATTGGGGAAGGTTTTGGTAAATTTAAAGCTATTCATAGCAATCAATCTGAAATTTCAAACTGAAATTTGGATCAATAAAATCTTTCTTCATACCAAGTAGAAAATCAAACTGCAACAAGTCAAAGGGGAAAAATATCTTCTCTAGGTTCCTTGATGAAATTGCATTCAAAGAATATCAGAAAAACACAAACTTCCTTTTAGAAATATGTTAAGTTCAAAGAACCCTGATCACACGATCAAAGGGCACATAAAATTACTTCGGAATTACAGTTGCAATTTACGCTCTATTTGCTAAAGCCTAAAGATAAACAGTAATGCCTTTACACATTTAGGAAAAAAACATAAAACAACAAGCTGGATGTTTTACAACATGTAAAGCAGTTACAGTTGATATTTTAAAAGTATTTCAGGGGCACCTGGGTGGCTCAGTCGGTTAAGCGTCGACTTTGGCTCAAGTCATGATCTCATGGTTCGTGGGTTCAAGCCCCGCATCAGGCTCTCTGCAGACAGCTCAGAGCCTGGAGCCTGCTTTGGATTCTATGTCTCCCTTTCTCTGCCCCTCACCACTTGCACTCTATCTCTCTCAAAAATAAATAAATGTTAAAAAAAATTTTTTTTAAGTATTTCAATTACTACCTAACATCAAGAATTCTCAATCTCTTTCTACTGCATTTAATAGAAAGGCATGTTTTCCTACTGTTCTATAAAGTGGGTTAAGTGAAATTTTAAACAGAACTACATCTATTTTGATAGGTCAACAGCTCCATTTTGTTGACTTAGAAAAGAAATATTAGGAAATCATTAAAGTTGTATTTATTTATATTGTATTCTTTACTTTCATTGGTACAAAGAAGTATTCAAGTCAAAAGTTAAGACACCTTTTTTTTTAATTTTTTAAAAAAATTTTTTGAGAAAGAGAGCGTGAGTGGGAGAGGGGCAGAGAGGGGGAGACACAGAACCTGAAGCAGGCTCCAGGCTGAGCTGTCAGCACAGCCCAACACTGGGCTCAGGCTCCCGAACCACAAGATCATGACCTGAGCCGAAGTCAGACACTTAACCAACTGAGCCACTCAGGCACCCCAAAAATTAAGACACTGTTAACGGTGGGTAATTAGGTAACTAGAACATCAAGCAGCAAACATAATAGTGAATAGTGAATTGAATCCAAGGAGTACAAAACCAAATTAACACTAAAACTCAAGAATACCCTATTTCACGTCAATATTTTTTTAACCTGTTTCTTTATGGACCTTCTACTTTTATTTTGACCCTCTTTCCCCTGCTGACAGAGTATTATCTGATGTGACTGTAAATTTATAGTTCCTAGTATTGAGTAAATTTAAAATGTAAAATTTAGGGGCGCCTGGGTGACTCAGTCGGTTAAGTGTCTGACTTCGGCTCAGGTCATGATCTTGCAGTTCGTGGGTTGTCATGGTCTTGTGGTTCGTGGGTTCAAGCCCGGCGTCAGGCTCTGTGCTGACAGCTAGCTCAGAGCCTGGAGCCTGTCTTCAGATTCTGTGTCTCCCTCTCTCTCTGACCCTCCCCTGCTCACGCTCTCTCTCAAAAATAAATAAAAACATTTTTAAAAAAATTTTAATGTAAAATTTAAAATAAGAATTCAAAAGATTTAGTTGCATATAGAGTGGTCTCCCTTACAACTTCTGTCCCCCAGCCGCTCAGATCCCTTCTCCATAAGCAACAAATGCTATCAGCTTCTTGTATATACAGAGATATTCTGTGACAGAGAATTCCTAAAACACTCCCTTTACACAAGATACCATAAAACATACCCAGTTCTGAACTAAAGTTCATTCAATATGTATTTGAGATCATATCAGTAAATGAACTCTTTCTAGTGGGTTTTACAGAGATTCATTATTCAATTGTATGGATGTTATTTAATGTATTTAACCAGCCCCCTTTTGATGGACAATGAGGGTTAGTCTAAATTTTTGTTATAATAAATAATGCTGCCTGGGAAATCTACATCATTTTGGGTCAATTCTTTAAGTATGATTTGCAATGTTGATAAATATAGCCAGAGTAGCCAAACTGTCCCCTAGTAATGTGAGAAAATATGTTTTCTCAGTCTTCCAAACACACTTCCAGTGTAGTTTTAATTACCATTTCCTTTACTATGACTGTATATCTTTTCATGTATTTATGACATTTTTATTTCCTTTTCTATGAGTGATCAGATTGTATCCTTTGACAACTTTTATTATTATTGTTGTTCATATGCACTTTTTTCCTAAAATAAAAGTGTTCAGTGAACATTTCCGTACACCATTTCACTTTTTCTTTTTTTAAATTTGAGTATAGCTGACACACAATGTTACGTCAGTTGCAGGTGTACAACATAGTGATTCAACAACTCTGTTATGCTATGCTCACCCCAAGTGTAACTACCATCTGTCACCATACAACACTTTTACACTATCGATGACTATATTCCCTATACTACACCTTTTATTTCTGTTCCATAACTGGAACCCTATACTTCACACTCCCCTTTATCCATTTTGTCCTTTCCCCATCCCACATCCCTCCCCTCTTGCAATTGTTATTCTCTGATCCCTTTTGTCCTTTCCCCATCCCATATCCCCTCCCCTCTGTCAACTGTTATTCTCTGTATTTATAGGTCTGATTCCGCTATTTATTCATTTGTTTAGATTCCACACACAAGTGAAACCATGGTACTTGTCTTTCTCTGTTTTGACCACTTTTAAATAAGACTGAACTTCTTATTTTCTCTTTATATATGAAGAGAAATTAGCCATGTGTGCTAATTGCAAATGTTTTTATCCAGTTTGCAATTTGCAATCTGATTTTTATCTTTGTTCATGGTAGTTTATGCCATGCAAAAAATTACTTTCATGTAGTCAAAACTGTCGATCTTTTTTATATGGCTTCTGGGTTTTCTCATCTTAGAAAGCCAGCCTTGGATTATAAAATAATTCTTGTTTCTTCTATGCTCATAGTTTCATTTTTTAATATACAAATCTTTGAAATTAGTGTAAAGTGTAAAATATAGATTCAAGTTTATTTTTTCCAAATGTCTATACAGTTATCCCTAAATCTCAGACTGAACAGTTCCAATAATTTGAAATACCACCTTTAAAACACACCAAATGCCTTGATGCATTTATAGTTTCCATTTTGCTCCACTGAGCTACACTAATTCTACAATGTTTTAACTACTGCATCTTAGAATTAGCTTTTGGGGTGCCTGGGTGCTCAGTCAGTTAGCATTCAACTTCAGCTCAGGTCATGATCTCGTGGTTCATAGGTTTGAGCCCCTTGTTGGGCTCTGTGCTGACAGCTCAGAGCCTAGAGCCTGCTTTGGATTCTGTGTCTCCCTTTCTCTCTGCCCCTCCCCAGCTCACGCCTAGGCGCTTGCTCGCTCTCTCAAAAATAAACATTTTTAAAAATTAAAAAAAAAAAAAGAATTAGCTTTTAATCTGGTAGGACTTGTCCTCTCTGAAGTACTATTATTCTTCAGAATTCTTCTGGATTTTTTTTTTTGAAAGCTGAGCTATCAAAATGCCTTCAATTAAACAACATACCATCAATTAGAAAATGCACCCTGACTTAAGAGTGGATTAAATGTGAAAAAAATTATCTTTTATGGCCAAAAACTGACACCATAAAAAGTTTTCTACTTCTGTATGAGAAAAAGGCCATGACTCAAATTTTATAGGGTTTTTATCTAAACCAGTGGCTCTTGATTTTTAAAAATTTAAGAATCCGGGACACCTGGGGGGCTCAGTCAGTTGAGCATCTGACTTCGACTCAGGTCATGATCTCACAGATGGTGGGTTCGAGCCCCGCTTCAGGCTCTGTGCTGACAGCTCAGAGCCTAGAGCCCGCTTCGGATTTGATTATCTCCCTCTCTCTCTCTCTCTCTCTCTCTGTCCCTCCCCAACTCACACTCTGTCTCTCTCTCTCTCTTCCTCTCAAAAACAAACAAACATAAAAAAAAAAGTTTTTTTAACTTAAGTATCCTATTCATTAGCCTACTCTCATATTCTATGTAGCATATAATATCCTAAAATAGTTGTAAAAGTCAGAAAATTTATGGTTATACCACCCAAGTATGAGTATGAGTCCATATACCATATGCTATATTTAAAAAAAAAAAAAAAAAAAAAACTCTGGGGCGCCTAGATGGCTCAGTCAGTTGAGCATCCGACTTCGGCTCAGGTCATGATCTTGAAGTTCACGAGTTCAAGCCCCTGTGCTGACAGCTCAGAGCCTGGAACCTGGTTTGGATTCTGTGTCTCCCTCTCTCTCTGCTACTCTCATGCTCATGCTCTGTCTCTCTCTCTCTCTCTCAAAAAAAAATAAACATTTAAAAAAAAAATCTCTTCTAAGTCTCTTTTAATCTATAAGTTTTCCCTCCAATAATTAATTCGTTGCAAAACCTGGGTTGCTTGACCTATAGAATTTTCTACAGACTGGATTTTGTTCAAGATTTAACATTATCTTGTCTTCCGTATTTCCTGCAAACCAGAGTTAGACTCTGCTCAGACTCAGGTTTATTCTCTCTGGCAAAACTTTAGGTGGTGTTGTATTCTCTCATCAGGAAGCACAAAGAGGCTGGTTATCTCTCTTTTTATGATGTTATCAACTGTGCTGATGTACAATGTCTAGATCCATTAATTTGGTGGAAGTTGCAAAAAGTGGTAATTCTATTATTTTTCATTTATTATTTGACATGTTTTCAAAGAGATGTTTTTCTTCATCTACGGTTTGGTTACCCAAAGCACAGTTCATTTAAGGCAGCATAAATGCTTCTTTTTATCCTTTTATCCATTTATCCTCTGATAATGACCAATTGTGAGTTTTAGGGTTTTTTTTTTCATTTATTCATTGTGACAAATTGTATTTTCAAAAATTATTACATTTCCCATCTCACCTGGTTTCCCAGAACCTTGCCACTTTCCCCAGAACCTTGCAACTTCATGAGACCTCAAAAATCTCGTAACAGAGCCCAGAAAGCTTTAGAAATACGTTTATATAATCAATGGTTTCATTTATATAATTTTTACCTATACATGTTATTTATTATTATAAGATAACAAACAATGATGCTGTTATTTAATACCACTAAGTTTGGGATAATCTGTTATCCAGCCATAACCAAACAGATGCCTGTACCTAGATGAAAGGGGTTGCTGCAATAAAACATCAAGCATGTGCGGTGGATGGAGGGTGAGAGTTAGAAGGACCTTAAAGAGACTTAGCAGAAGCCTAATGGCCTTCATGGAGACCATTGGTAAGGGCTTCAGAAAAGTGAGACACATGTTTTGGAAACCTGGAGGAAAAAGGAATCCTTGTTATGTAGTGTCAGAAGTTTGTCAAAATTGTCACCTGTGGTAAGGCATGGCAAACAGAAAATTAGGTGCTATACATAATGAACTGGTAAGATTTAGTTAGAGAGTTCCAAGCAGAATGCTCAAGAGTAGCAAGTAATTTCTTTTAGCAGAGTATAAGGGTAAAAATGAGCTTCAAAACAAATAAACCAAAAAGCCTGTCTAGCTTTCAAGTACAATTTAAAGGAAATATTAAGGAGCTAGGACTTCGTAAGTTCAAAAATATAACTGTTTCTCATTCTCAGCCTCTCCAGTCGGCAAAAATCGTTTAAGAACTCAAAGTTCTAAGGAGGTGCTCTTCACAAAATCTTTTCACACACAGAAAAGACTCCTCGGGAATCCTAAGGGGATACTTCCCAGTCTTTTCGTTAAACACAGCTACTGAGAATCTTAAGGGTTTTACTCCATAGTGGCCTCACAAGGAGTCCAAAACAGTGAAGGGCTTAATCTTGAGATTTGTGGGATGGCTTTTTCTCATGGAGAAAATCCCAGTAAGACCCACAGGAAACCCAAATGTTATGTAACTGTATTTTCTGGAAAAGGAAGGATAATTCAAGGGATGAAACCAAGAGCCCAGAATAGAACCAAGGGCTATGAAGAATCATTACGAACCAGTAAAAAATAAGAAATCAGCAACATGTGCTATATGTAAATAGTGCTATATTCCTCTGAAAGTTACTGTCTGAACACCTGTTTTCAATTTTTTGGGGGTGGAATTGCAGGGTCATATGGTAATTCTATGTTTAACTCTGCATCATTTTACATTTCCACCAGCAATGTAGGAGAGTTCCAATTTCTCTACATCCTAACACCTGTTATTTTCTGTTTTTATTATAGCCATTCTAGAGAGTATGAAATGGTTATTTCATTGTGGTTCTGATTTGCATTTCCCTAATGTCAATGGATTTTTAACATCTTTTCATGTGCGTTTTTTTTAATGTTTTTTATTTTTGAGAGAAAGCACTCATGTAGGGGAGGGGCAGAGAGGGGGGACAGAGGATCCAAAGTGGACTCTATGCTGACAGCATCAAGCCTGATGCGGGGCTTGACCTCACAATCTGCAAGATCATGACCTGAGCCGAAGTCGGATGCTTAACACACTAAGCCACCCAGGCACCCCTCGTGTGCTTCTTAATTACTTATATATCTTGTTTGGATAAATGTCTATTCAAGTCCTTTGCCCCATGTTTTATTCAGGTTGTCTCTTAGTCTCTTAGAACCTGTAGGAGTTCTTTACATATTCTGGTTATTAGATCCTTATCAGATATATGGTTTGAAATCATTTTCTCCCCATTCTTTTCACTCATGTCCTTTGATGAATAAAAATTTTTAATTTTGATGAAATCCAATTTATCTTTTGGAATAGGATCTAAGAAACCATTGACATATTTAAGTTGGCCTCTAGAGCTCTCTTTCTTAAGCAACAAGTTAATCTCTATATATAAACTAAATATCCTACTTTAATACACTTCTTAGTTCTGGAATTCCTTTTACTACTACTACTATTATTAAATGATAATAACAACAACTAAATTCATGATGTAGAAAAATCTACACTGTTTCAAAGCAATCTGCCTTAACATATAACTTTGTAATATGAGAAGGTTAGCATTGCTATTTCTAATCTATAGAAACATGATTTTTAAAAACAGATAAAACATACAACTCCCATGTTACATTCTTGCACAAATCCTCTATTCCTTAGCTCCAAACTAAAGTGAACATACAAAAAGAAACCATAATCTAGCATTACAACCTGGAAACAAGAAACTATAATAAATAATCCCCTCACATGAACCCCAGCTGGAGGTTCCAGGTTTTCCCCTCTAGATTTTGCTGGTTGCTATAACTGATGATGTTTTGGTGGGTTTTGTCCTAAGGATTCCTCCTACACAAACAAGACATCCAGAAGTTAATGCCCAGTTCTACATATGAAGTGCAGAGTAGTATGTGACACCTTAAATTTTTCTACAGTTAACTTAAAATATTTTATAAGAATCATGAATTAAGGTTTAAAATATATCACACCAAAAAAAATCCAGGAAGTCTGACATTGAAGCAGCATTATCTCTCAGTATAGACACATTCTGTATCTAAGAAAAAGTACTCTTCAGTTACAAGGAAATGGCAGATATTAATCAATATGGCAAAAGTAGTAACAATACTTCTTTAATTTCCCGTGTATTTGTACATATATTATTCATATACTCTCACTCACATGTCTTAAGTTATGGTATAAAATTTATTCCAAAATGGTTTGAATGCCACTGGCCTAAAGAAATGAAAATACAGAAAAATAAAAACGATTCTAGTATGGGTAAAAGCAAACATCAAGCTGTACTTTCTACCAAGTGTGCTTGGCAGACATTACTACTGAGTAACATACTGTTTCATAATCCAAAAAAAAAAAAAAAGAATTCTAGAAGATGACAACTAAAAATGTCCACACACGAATTTAATCCAAAACTGCTATCAAACTTGGTCATAAACAGACTTTGTCAACCCTCAGGAACGATGTTTTTTTTTCTCTTAAGTGATAAACAGATAAGATTCTGCATATGCAGATGATCACTACCAAATCTGTAGTTTGGGAGAGGGCTAGGCTAGGCTGAAAGCCCAGGTCCTCCAAACCCTCCCTGCCCCAACTCAACAAAGGTTGGGCCTGGTGATGCAGTCAGTACTGGGATTAAGACATGGTGTTAAGTCTGAGAAATAAACAGGAAGAACTAGAGCTCTGAAGCACATTTCTGGAAAGAAAAAGGACACAAAAGAGAACAATTTATTTATGTTGAATATCCACACGTAAGGAATTTAAGGATGATAAGCCCAGACTCAAAGAATAAGATAGATGCCATGTGATGGTTAATTTTATGTCAACTTGGAGGGTGTTTTTGGAGGAAATTAATATTTAAATCAGTGAACTGTGCCATAAAGCAGACCGCCTTCAACAATGTAGGTGGGCCTCATCCAATCAGTTGAAGGCCTAACTAGAACAAAAAGATCAGCCTCCCCCCAAAAGGGGGGCATACTCCAGCAGACTGCTTTCATTCTGGAACTGCACATCCGCTCTCCGGGTCACCAGCCTTCAGACTGAAACTGCACCAAAGGCTCACCTGGGTCTCTGCATATCAAGCTTGCTAGCTGCATTGCATATGTTGGACCTGCCAACTTCCACAACTGCATAAGCCAATTCCACACAATAAATCCCTTTATCTATATACTTTTCCTAAGGTTCTGTTACTCTGGAGAACTCTAACACACCATCATAGATTCTAAAACCAAGGGTTTTTAAGTGAGGTAACATCCACTTATGGAGATTAGGAAAAACTAACAGAAAATAAATTTTTAGTTCAAACATGTCACAAATATTTACTGAGCATCTATTAGGAACCAGGGAGAGATGGAAAGAGAGGGCCTTGGGGATATACTCAGAGGTACAAGGAAGAAACAGATTCAACAAAGGAAAAAGGAGAAAGATGAAAGGTAAAACGAGCCCCAAGATACATGAGAAAAGCCAAAAGAGCAAAAAATTTCACAAAGCAACAATATCAAATGCTACAGAATGATTGAGGAGATAGTTAAGAATAAGCCAATGGAGGTGCCTGGGTGGCTTAGTCGGTTAAGCCTCCGACTCGATTTTGGTTCAGGTCATGGTATCATAGTTGGTGAGATAGAGCCCTGTGTGGGGCTCCACGCTGACAGCATGGAGCCTGCTTGGGATTCTCTTTCTCCTCCTCTACTCCTCTCCTTGCAAGCATGCTCGGTCGCGTGCTCTCGCTCTCTCTCTCCAAATAAACTTAAAAAATAAAAAAGAATAAACCAGTGAATTTTACAAGGTAGCAATTTTGAGACTGTAAGAAAATGTAAATGCAAGTTAGAAAAGGGTTCATATTTTGGTATGAAGCTTTAATCTGTTTTCTTCTAATTTCCTATTTGGGATCCCAGTAAGTGGAAAATGTTTTGATGAAAGCAAGGAATGAAAAAGTAATTTTGGACTTTACGGCAGAAACAGGAGACAGATCAGTAACAACCATGACACAACCTGAGGGCAGAATAAGAAGACTGTGCCAGGAAAGGAGGGCTCCAAAGACAAACCCAACAGTTCTGCCCTGAAAGGCTGCTCAACTTCCTCCAATCTTCTCGTCTCACTTGGGTACTGTATTAGGAGAGACTCTAAGACGGTCCCCAAAATCTTCACCCCCTGGGTTGTGAAGGTAAAAGGGATTTTGCAGGTGTAATTCAGGTTACTCATCAGGTGACTTTGAGTTAATCAAAAGGGAGGTTTTCCAGGTGGGCCCAGCCTAATCATATAAGCCCTTTACATATTGGTCTAGAAATAAGAAACAGTAAAGTTAAGGGAGACTTTTGAAGTCAAAGAGATAAGCTCCTCGCAGCCTGCAAGAAAGCAAACACCCATGTTATAAACTGCTTCTGAGGACCTCGTGGCAAGACACTTCAGCCACTAAGAGAGCTAGGTTAGAACAGGCAAGAAAAGAGGGACTTGTCATTCAGCTGCAAGGGCCTGAACTCCGCCAATAAAATGAACTTGGAAGAAGACCCTGAGCTCCAGATGAGAACCATAGACCGTCAACACCTTGAATGCAACCTTGTGAAGCAATGAGCAAAGAACCCAGACCATCCATGACCAGAAACTGCAAAATAATAACTGGGTGTCTTTAGGCTGCTCAATTTGTGGTATTTGTTACGCATCAATAAAGAACTAATACAGACCCCACTTTTCTATAGAAAAGGCTGCTCTATCCCAGCAACAAGTGGAGAGACAAGCAAACTTAAGGCAGGCAGGGGAAGCTGACTTTTACAATTCCTAACTCACTATAACCAGGGATTTTGTTCAATTACTGCCTGAGTAACAGTACCTGTTTTGCAATACATTTTTACAAAATATCAATGTTCTGCAAATTGTGAGCAATGTTAATAGGTTTACTTTGTTATTTCCAATTTTTGAAAATTACATTGATAACCATGCAAGAATAAGAGTCACTGGGTGTCTAGGCTTCTTGGATGTCTGCCAAAGTTGTGCCAGCATCTGGAGAGATATATTCCCAGGCTCATCTCAGAAATGAGCCAAGGTCATGGCTCCTGTCCTTCCTCAGTACTAAGAGCTTTTACTCCATAAATTACAACCTTTCATTTTTCTTTAGAGTAAGAATAGCTCAGAGGAGCTCTCAGCTACAAAAATAAAGTCCCTCCCTAATAATTACAATCTTGACCCCCTAAAGTGGGGACTCTAACATTCTAAACATCTTATTAAAGATTCAACAAGCCAAGGCTATGCATTTCCTGCTGGGAACTGTAGTTCTCCCCTCGACCTTCAACCACTGGCTGCGCGAAACCTATCACGAGCCCAACCGGCGCCCCGAGCGCCAGCAGCCACGATTGGTCTCTGACTGGGGCAGCGCCGGGGTGATTGGATGACAGGTCCCGAAGCCTTGCCTACCTTCCTGCGCCCGCCTACCCGCCACCTACTCCTTTCTACACCCCATCCCGCTTCGGCAATAACCCTCAAGTCATCCTGTTGGGCTAAATCCCCAACTAACTGCCTCACGGGCCAGCCCGGGACTCTCGCGATGAGGGCGACCCTGACACATGCCTCTCTCCCGGGGCCTAGACAGGGCGATAGCCTCTCCCATTTTCCGTTGGTTGCATGAAGTCAGTCTGACCACGCGCTCTCTCCCCGCGCCCCCGCGCTCACCTGGGCGGCGGTGGTTACACCCGATAACTGACAGGCCCGCAACATCTCGGCCAGATGGACCGCACTGCTGGTGTACGCGGGAGCTACCGCGGCGGCGCTAGTAAAGGTGAACGTGCGTGAGTGCGTGCCTGCGTCCGTGCCGCCTCTCCGCGCCGGGCGTACCGGAAGGGCAACCAACGCCGCTGCGCACGCGCAGCTCCCTCTCTTGGCCCCCGCCTAGGCGGCTCGGAGGGGTCGGGCCCTCCCCTGGCGGAAAAGGCGATTTCTCCTTCCGGGTTTCTTTTGGAATTCTCTTTTGTAGCCCCAAGAAGGGGTGAGTCGGGGAATCGAGATGCTGACAGGGAGTCTGAAACATTAGCGCGGAAAACAGCTGTGCTTCTTCGAACAGTTAAAGCAGGAAAACATCTCAGCCGCCTCTTTCAGTTGGCTATTTCGTAGAAAGCAGTCGATTTGGCGAAAGTTACGTAAACAATGGTGTTGTCTTGGTTTGCGTGTTCGTTTCATTTGACAGCCTTTTTTCTTGAAGAAGTCATCCTGATTATAGGAGACTGAACGAACACTGGAGAGACCTTTGTGCGCAGTGTGTTGTTCACATATCTAATAAATGGTAGGGCAGAGATAGAAACCCAGATTCTTCGGCTTCCACCGCTTCGACTCCTAGATTAAACCACACTGATTTTCCCACCACGTTTTCATTTTACAAAAATAATTTTGGCCGCTATCTGTGGGATGGGTTGGAGGTTAAGGAGGTCAGTGCAGAAGAACTGTCCAAAGTATTCCACTAAATCTATAAGCTTTAGCATGTTAAATATTGAACATAGTATTCTATACTGTTAGTACTAATAATAATCTTACCATCACAATA
The DNA here is from genome assembly GCA_028646485.1 of Cryptoprocta ferox. Taxonomy (NCBI): domain Eukaryota; kingdom Metazoa; phylum Chordata; class Mammalia; order Carnivora; family Eupleridae; genus Cryptoprocta; species Cryptoprocta ferox. Next base: position 94,876,753 of record CM053576.1, read on the forward strand.
TCAAAGAAACTAAATAGCATAAATATTGTGTTTACAAAGTACTTTCAGGTCTTAACTAGGTAATTTATTACAGTATGGTGTTCTTAGGGTTTATTACAGTATTGTACCAACCCCACTTGTAAAATAGAGAAGTGGATTTGAAAATTATCTAAAATCAAATAATTATGTTTGTGTTATGTTCGATGTTTTTCAGAGTACTTTAGTAATTACATTACACTATTTCATATCACCATCACCTAACGGCCTCCAGGGTCGTCTCCCATTTTTAAGAGTCATTTCAGCAATTAAATTGCAATCTCCCCATTCTATCCCTGCCCACTGCTGTTATGCTGGGTGATGCCAGTGTGATGACTTTTCTAACACCTTGGCCATAAACCTATCAATTACAATAAGCAATTTCAATCTGTTCCAACCATTTGTGGCCCAGATACATCCTTACCAACTTCTGCAGCTTCAAGATCTCAAACTTCAAAATTAATTTCTACTGTTTCCTAATGTCTCCTTTAATCAAAGCCTTAATCTTCATAACCTCTACATGCAATTTATGAAATATTTTTGCTTTAAAATGGACTCCCCTGGGGCGCCTAAGTGGCTCAGTCGGTTAAGCGGCAGACTTTGGCTCAGGTCATGATCTCGGGGTCCCTGAGTTCAAGCCCTGCGTCAGGCTCTGTGCTGACAGCTCAGAGCCTGGAGCCTGCTTCAGATTCTGTGTCTCCTTCTCTCTCTGCCCTTCCCCTGCTCACGTTCTGTCTCTCTGTCTCTCAAAAGTTAATATAAAACATTAAAATTTTTTAAATAAAATAAACTCCCCTAAAGTAATACACAAATTTTAAATCACTTCTCTGTTCAAAAATGTGCAGTGACTCCCATTGCCAATTCAAAGAGCATTTATGAAATGTCTCCATACTTCTCCAGTATATGGGAATGTTTTAAAGGCTCAACATGGCCATCTTAGGTGAGAGAGTATATAGCAATGATGGTGGTCAAAGATCATCACCCACTTACATACCTAAAACCCAGAGAACTAAAGAATAACCATTTAAGTGGTTCTCAAAGTGGGAACTAGGGAGTCTGAGACCTTTTCAGAAGATCTGTAAAATGAAAACTACCTTCATAATATTAAGATATTATTTGCTGTTTTCACTCATCTCATAATTTTAGAGTAGATTTTTTCCAGAAGTTAGGTGACAAAGTGATACCACAATAAATTAAATGCATAAGCAAATTTCAGAATCCAGCTTTCTATTAAACCAGACCTTAAAAGGGATTTGTAAAAAAGGTTAAACAATGCCACTCTTCTCACTAATTTTTTTTACCTTGGAATAGTTATTTTCCGTGACTATATTTTTGTTATAAAAATAATTGTTTTAAAATGAACAAGTATGATAGGCAGAATAATTATTCCCAAATATATACACATTTTCCTAATCCCTGGAACATATGAATACGTTAGTTTACATGGAAAAAAAATTGTAGGTGTGATTAAAACTCTTGAGATGGGGAGACTATCCTGAATTATTTGCATAGGCCCAATGTAATGACAAGGGCCTTTATGAGTAAAAGATGGGGACAGGAGGGCCAGAGTCAGAAAAGGAGATGTGACAGTGGAAGCAGATGTCAGAGTGATGTGATTACTGGCTTTGAAAATGGAAGGAGGCACAAGGCAAGGAATGCAAGCAGCTTCTAGAAGCTGGACAAGGCAAGGGAACAGATTCTCCTCTAGAGCCTTCAGAAGGAACATAGCCCTGGATATTTTGATTTTAGTCTTGTGAAACCCATTTTAGACTTAGGACCTACAGAATTAGAAGACAATTTGTATTGTGTTAAGCCACTAAGTTTGGAGTAATTTGTTTCAGCAGCAATTGGAAATATAATTAAAAGCTCTTTGGGGTCAACTTTTTTTTTTATGTTTTATTTATTATTGAGACAGAGAGAAACAGAGCATGAGTGGGGGAGGGTCAGAGAGAGAGGGAGACACAGAATCTGAAGCAGGCTCCAGGCTCTAAGCTGTCAGCAGAGTCTGGTGCGGGGCTCGAACCCACAAACCGTGAGATCCTGACCTGAGCCGAAGTCAGACGCTTAACCGACTGAGCCACCCAGGCGCCCCTGGGGTCAACTTTTAAGCATGTAAGGAGGTTCTAAGACCAAAAAGTTTGAGAACCACTGTTGTCAATAAATCTTGTGTCTTTCTCTCCCGGCTCCTTCTCTTCTCATCTTACCTCTTTGTGTTCTTATTGCCAAGAATGACCTTGCTCTTGTTAAAAATCTTTGCCATTCTTTAAGACTCATGTTATATTCTACCACATGTTATATCTTCCCTGATCATCTCAACCAGAAAACCTTTCCTTAACTTTGAACTGCCCCTGTGAATTATTTATTTGCCTTGTATTTATGTTCTGTACTTGTCTCCTTATTAAATGTGAACTCATTGAGATCAGTGTTTGATCCTTACCCATTTCAACTAGTATATGGTGTCATGGATTGTATATGCATAGAATATCTTAGCCAACAAGGATGGGAGAGAGGTTTGTTGTTTTCTGTTTGAAAGAACATTAGAAAAAATGTATGATCACTAATTATGAAGAATAAAATAAGGAATGTAGAATTATTTAGGAAGAGTAGAGATGCTGTTCTACCAAATAACAAGTGTTAATGATTAGAAAAAAGTGTGTGTGTGTGTGTGTGTGTGTGATATCCTTAGGATATTTACATTCATTTAATTACGTTTGGTGTTTAATTAAAAAGCAATTTTAATAACATTGCTATTTCCCAGTCATTTAGCCTGACATCCACCAGCTTTGAATGGAAAATAGGTTATTTTCTGAAATTTAATAAAATGAGCAAAAGAAACTGTGTTTCAAATTGTGTACTTTAAATAGATCTGTCAATCAAATGTGCCATAAAAATTTGAGAGCTTACTATATACCAGACACTCTTCACAGGTACTTCTTTTACAGCGGTGAAAAACAGCCTGGCATATAGAAGACATCCAATAAAGGGAATGTTCCCTTGACCATTCCTGTATTCATTTATTTCTCCTTTCTCGACTCCACCCCAATTTTTTTTTTTTTTTAATTCTCTTTTGACCTGGAGTTTTTAGACCCAATGCGACTGCCGTAGGGCGCGGTGGCAAGATGGCGGCCCCTGCCTTTGCCCGTGCCGTGAGAGCTGCCTCAGGTCAGTGGAAAGCGACGCGCTCGATTTATCCCCTCCCAGAAAGCGGGACTGCCGCGGGATGGAGTAGGCGTTTAGCGGGGAGGTGAACAGGAAAAAAAAAAAAAGGCCGGAGGATTGTTCTCGAATTTTTTCTGGGGCTGCCTGTGTTTGGCCCCTCGCCTCGGACACTGCCGACACTCTTGGACCCTCGCGGACCTGAGTGTCCCGGTTTCTGCTGACTTACCGGCTCATGGTCGTTCCGTCTTACCTAGAAAACAGACCAAAAGGACGGAAGGAAAAAAGTCCCCGCTAACCTGATTTTAGAGGCTAGGGTTCGTCCCTCGTGATCTTTGGGCTTGAAAAAGTAGTTTTTTGAACCTCAGGTTCTACAGCTCTAAAATGAGGATGACACCATCTACCTGAGGACTGAATGACCTCGTGCACGTAAAGCGCCCTGCGTAGTACCTGGCGCACAGTAAGCTTCTGTGTATGAGATTCACACAACGTGCAGGGAATGTGACTGTTTTGCACACTCAGCCCCCCCCACAGGGGCAGTCGTAAGGATTTCTTGACAGAGTGAGAGAGGACGCGTGTGAAGGCAATTAAATTAAGTTGCCTTCACTCTAAGGACTTTTGCAAAAATATTTAAATGATAAATACATAAATAATATTATGAGTAAATCAGTTAAACACAATAAATTAGGATAAAACTCTGTGGGAAAAGAATAGAAATTTAAAAAGCTACAATGTAAAATTTCCATCTATTACAGAAGAGCATGTTTACGTGTATTTTTTTAATTGTGAAAATATAACATATAAAGAAAAATATATAACACATGAATGCTTAACAAATAAGTCTAAAGCAAACACCGGTGTGACACCCAAGACAAGACTTAGAACACTACCAGGAGTCTCTCTCTGTGTGTTTCTCCCACTCAAAATTTTCTCCTTCTGCCGAATATAAACACTATCCTCATTTTTATTGTTACCTTGCCTTTTTTTCTGTATTAGTTTTAATATCTATAAAAGCATCTGTAAGTAATATATTTTTCAGTTTTGCCTGTTTTTGTACTTTTCGTGAATGGAATCACACAGGTAATCCTGTGTCTTTTACTTTGCGGAATTCATTCATCTTGGGTGTAACTGTAGTGTTTTCTCCTTGCTGTATAATAGTCTCTCACTTGGCCACTCCACAGTTCTCCATTTTAAGATGCTGGGCATTTGAGTGTTTCCAGTTTGGATCGACTAGGTCCAAAGCTGATTGACCTTGTATCCTGGTGCCTGAGTGCAAGTTTCTCTAAGATGTGCACATGTATACATGTGTGTACTTGTAAAACTGTTCGTGGAATTGCTGAATCAGAATATGTATATACTCAGCATTGCCTGATACTGTAAAAGCAATGTGCTTCTTTAAAGTCACCCCAGCACTATATGTGCGACATCCTCACCAACAGTTAATACTGTTAGACCAGGAAATTTTTGTGAGTCTTGTGTCTCATTGTGGCTCAAATATCATTCTCCTGCTTAGTAATGAGCTTGAATACCCTTACACATGTGTATTGACCACTTGAATTTTTAATGAAATATCTACTTAAATATTTTGCCCATTTTTCTATTGAGTTATCTTACTGATGCATAGTAGTTCTTTTATATTCTGAATGTGCATCCTTTCTCATTTACGTGTGTTTCCAGTATCTTCTCCCATTCTGGCTAACCCTTTTAGTTTATTTAAAATAACTTTTGATGAAAAGAAGCTCGGGGTAGGAGCAGAGGGAGAGAGAGAGAGAGAGAGAAAGAATCCCAAGCAAGCTCCTAGCTCTAAAATCTAAGCTAGGAGCCTGAAGCAGGGATCCTGGTTTGTGAGATCATGACCTGAGCCGGACTTAATAGTCAGTCATTTAACTGACTGAGCCACCCAGGTGCCCCTATTGTTCTTGCATTTTTTTAAATAGATGTTGTCGGTGGGTTTCAACTCATTCTGATAGATTTCACTGTAAAAATTGGAAAGAGTGATGTGACAGCTTATTTTTAAATGTTGATATTTTAAATATACTGGAAATTATATCCTTTTTAACAAGTTAAACTATTTAAAATTTTAGATGTTACTTAAAATTTTGTGGAAGGGTATGTACTTTTTCGGAATTCTTTTAGAAGGTATGGGATCGAAGAAGCTTGAAGACCACTACTTTAGACAGTCATACTTACTTCCCTTCCTACTCCTCACCATTCTTTCAATTCCTGCTATACGGGACTGTTTGTAATTCCCCAAACATACCACCGTTTTTGCCTCTTCACCTTTGCACTCCCTGTTCCCTCTGCCTCCTCATTCTTTCAAAATTCTGGTTCTGCTTCACCTTCTTTGTTTAAGATACCCGTGTTCTCCATAGAAGAATGTGTTTAGAGAAAGCTAGTATGTATTCAAATGCCCAAACAGAGAAGAAGACTGAAGGAGCAGTTAAATTACTACCCTTGATTTGTGTGCTACCCTTTTGTTAACACATTCTGAGTTAGACTGTCTTCAGTTTTTACAAGGTAAATCACATGGTTGGTCCAGCCGAGGGTATGGTGGACAAGGGCCCCCAAGTAATTTTACCAGGAACTGCTATTGAGCAAGGTTCATCCTTTATTTTTTCTAACTTAAATCTATTTATCCCAGATTCTATCTTACTAATTTTGATCCATTTTGCCAAGATCACTTTCAGTCCAGATAGTCTTTGGACTTTGCTTTTATGCAGATTTGACAAACATGGTTTATGCAGCTTCAGGACCTTCATAAAAATTGGTGAAAATTAGGGAGCCAGGAAAAGACTTTCATCAGGAAAATGACAGTCAACTAATTTGGGGATAGTTTCTAGTCAGCTTGGAATTTACCTATCTATACTGTTATCCTGTTCACATTTCTTTATTTCTGTAGAATATAAAGAAATCTTTTCACATGACTTTCTAAAAATCAGGATACACTGGGTATACACATTTCCATGATTTCCCAGGCTAGGGACTGCATCAAAAAATGAAATAAAGTTCTTTTTAAGGAATAATTCACTCCCAATTGACAATGTAGATTTTTCTCCTGTGGTGAATTCTGTTTATCCATTGTAAGGTTTTTTTGGTTTTTTGTTTGTTTTTCCTACAATGAGCCTGTAATTTACCCATTTATATATTCTAGACCCTTACCTGCTCACTTCCTTCAGGCGTGGTTTCCAAGAATTTCTGAGGGTTTTTTTTGTTTTGTTTTAACTAAAACACTAAGTTCGGATGACCTTGTAAAAACTGAAACATTTTCTTGTTTACAGTCCTTTTCTTCAATTCACTTAATCTTTCAAAGATTACTTCCTAGCTTGTAATCATGTCTGCAGATATTTTCAGTTCTTTGAAATATACGTTATTTATACCTGGAAACTTGAATGCCTTGCACTGAGTAGAGAATTTCACTTCTAAGTTCCCCATGGAAGCGCTCTCTCAAATGCCTCCTGAGTCATGGATTTCAGCTAACTTATTAATGTTTATGCCCTTTTTAGTTTGAAAATTGTTATCTTAGATGGAGAACAGAAAAGCACAATATGGGTTACCTGCCCCCAGGTAACATTATACCATTTTTGCGAAGCATTTCTCTGCTCTTTATTGTCTGCTATTAGCATTCATTAAATGTCTTCTCTGTGCCAAGCACTCTTCCTAGCACTTTTCACGTTTTATCTCATTTAATTCTTGTTACCTCCCCATGATTAACCTTACTTAAATTTGAGAAAACTGGGTCAGAAAAGGGTTAAGTAACTTGCCCACAGTCACACAGCTAGTGAGTAGTAGAGCTAGATTATGAACCCAGACAGTCTGACTCAAATGCCAGTTCTTCAGTTCTACACCACACTGCCCCTCATTTGTTATGTGAAATCAGTGCAGTGGACAATAAGGCAGTGGTTCTAAGACCTGGCTGAACATCAGACTCCCCTGTGGAGTTTTTTTTGTTCTGTTTTCTTTTTTTTTTTTTTTAAGTTTATTTATTTTGAGAGAGAGAGAGGGGCAGAGAGAGGGAGAGAGAGAATCCCAGGCAGGTTCCATGCTGTCAACTCAGAGCCTGATGAGGGCTCGAACCCACAAACTGTGAGATCGTGACCTGAGCCAAAATCAAGTGTCAGACGCTCAACTGAGCCACCCAGGTGCCCCAGAGCTTTTATTTTTTTTAAACCAACTATTGAGGTATAATTTACATACCATAAAATTCCTGTCTTATGTGTACAATTTGATGATTTTTAGTAAATTTAATGGGTTGTGCGGCCATCACTACAATCCTGTTTGGGGACATTTCCCTCATCCTCTGGAACTTTTTCAGTGTGCACAATCTTGAGTCTCACACTAGACTCACAGCCTGAGTGGAGTCTGTGCTCCACTGACTTTACAGCCCAGGACACTAATGTGAAGAATATGCATTCGGTTCGCACGGCTAGGCCCCCCCACCGCCACCCCGTGATGTGCCTTCTGATCTGTCCCCAGGCATCTCCACACATAGCTCAGGGGAGCCATGCTCAGCCTCGGCAGGTCCAGTTCCCGCTCCAGGTATATGTTTGCTTCAGCACACTTGCATTTGTGTATGTTCATCCTATCTGGCCTCTCCACCTCCTCTTGTGGCCTGTTCATTTTCTAGAGGGGAGCTCAAGTACCTCTTTTGTTTTCTTTATGAATCCTTCTCTTGCTACTGTGTTGTCTCTGCAGAATGGCCACGGCTTTCGCATCTCTGCCTTGCCATTGCGCTTATGTGCCACGGAGCCCTGCCTCATCAGAGTGTAAGATCTGGTGGGTGGGACTTAATGTTACACCGATTACTGTTGAACACAGAACTAGGACACATCAGAGTGGATCGTGGTGATGGTTGCACAACTTTCTAAGTTTATTTAAAAAGTATTGAATTAACACACAATTCAATTTTTGTGTGTAATTTTGTAGTATTTAGGTCACACCTCAATTAAGTTGGTGAAAAGCTCCACAGGTGAGTCTGATGCTCACCTTGCCTTGATACATTACTTAATTTTAAACATCTGGATGCAGATTTTGGCATATCATATTAAATATGTTTTTCTCTCTCTACAGGAGTCTTACGGCCCCTGAATATTTTGGCGTCTTCAGCTTATCAAAACGGTGTCAAGAATTCCTCTCTTAGTTCTGCACTGTCCACCCGGCATTTTAGTTCTCTGCAGACGCCAGTTGTTTCCTCTGCTCCCAGACTTGCCACGTCTGTCAGAAACCTGACCTGTGGACATGCTGCAGCAGTCCTCAATAGGTTGAGTATATTTCAGTAAACATGATGCTCAGACAAAAATTCTCAAATACTCGTGCCTACAGAGACATTTTAGAAGCAGATGATGCCTCTTTGCCTACCTGCAGTTTATTATGTAGACTTTGCCTGGTGGAGGGGAGGGGGAAGGGGAGAATATGATTGATAGCCATATGCCTACCTGCCAGCAGCAGGGACTACCAGACAGAGCACACTTCTGATGTTCTAGATGTGGTTTCCCGGATGGAAGCTGTCAGCCAAAGCGGAGGATGAGCGAGACGCTCAACAAGCAAGGCTGCTATTCATTTAGTCAACAAATATTTAGTTACAGACTTTTGGGTGCCCAGTCTTTGGCAGAAAGGACACAGAGATAAACTGAAGTCCTCAAGGAGTTAGAGATAACTCTGAATAGATAAGAAGTCAGGTGGTTAAAATATAATAGGATAAATTCTCTCATGGGGATCGAGGGGACAGATTATGGAAGGCTTGCAAATTGGTGATAGTTGTTATTCTTATTTATGTTTAGTGTCCAGGATTATTTGAAGTACCAATGTATATTAAAGTCAGCTGTATTCCAATGGAGCTGCTCCACTCATTTCTTTTTTTTTTTTTTTTTAAGTTTATTTATTTTGTGTGTAGGGGTAGGGGTGAGAGAATGAGTGGGAGAGGGGCAGAAAGCAAGAGAGAGAAAGAGAATCCCAAGCAGGTTCCACACTGTCAGTGAAGAGCCTGATGAGGGCCTTGAACTCATGAACTGTGAGATCATGGTCTGAGCCAAAAATCAGGAGTCGGATGCTTAACCGACTGAGCAACCCAGGCACCCCCACTCATTTCTAAGTATAGAAATGGATTTTATCCTTTAATGAGTCTTATTGCTGAGTTAAATTTTTAAAAATATATTTTAGACCGGCTCCCTTGCTTCCAAGCATCCTGAAGCTACCATTCAGAACCGTAACATACTTCAGTTCGCGGAAAGGGAAGAGAAAGACCGTGAAAGCTGTCATCTACAGGTTTCTTCGACTTCATTCTGGCCTGTGGCTAAGGAGGAAGGTGAGTCTTCACACTATTAGACTGTAAAAGGATTGGGAGCAGATTAGAAGAAGCAGAATTCAGTGAGCCTATTCACTGATGTACCTTCCTTTTCATTTACCAATAGCTTTTACAGGGCTGTGTTTAACTACCAGTTTCGGCAAGCATCTCTTAATGTAAATGAATTCATGTGAATAAAACATGTTTACGCATTCATAAAACAAAATACTATTCACAATAGCTAAAGTCTTCACTGTAGGATGGGTCTTTTACATGTCTGGTTCATTTAATGATCACCAGAAGTCCTTTGAAACCCCCAACGTGTAATAACCTGTGGGGAGGCTCTGTTTAAGCCTAGGGTGTTAGAGCAGCAGAGTTGCTTTCAGCAAGGACTTAGTCTCATGGCTCAGATTGGGGACTGAAGGGCTTTTCAGCCAATTTTGGAATGGATTCTCTGTGGCTTAGTCTTTATGACAGAACATTAACCCCACATACATTTTTTTAACTTTATATTTTTAACTTTATGGTTTTCTCTCGGTGGGTATGATTGGGGTCCGTTTCAGACAGAACCCTAACACTTACTCTGGCCTGGGACACAGCCTGTGGGTTGGGGGTCCTCTGACAAATTATTACTACTCTGTCCTCTCCCACAGAATGTTGTAAGTGTGAATTTGGGCTTTTTTGTTCACACCTTTATTCACGGAAACAGTAGGTGATGATTAGGAAGCAGTTGAAGACTAGAGCTTTGTAAAACTACCTTTGAGTTTTGATAACTATTCAGATTCTAACTTCCTTTCACTACTTGGAAGTTAATGAATGATTCTTAAAGATCAAAATTTGTTTCTCCATAAAAATAAAATACTTAATTGGTGGGATTTTTACTAGTTGAAAGGTTGAAAGGATTATCTCCTAACATATAAATAATCCTAAATTTATAGGTACATAGGTTGATTGTAACTCTCAGCTCATTCCTCCTTTGGAACAACACTGTGGTAGTTTGTTTGCTACCCTTGTAATTATTAACTAATAACTTTAGTTAATAGTTCTGAATTTTGTGAATTTTGGACCATTGGAAATTTTCCTCCCCTTTGTTGTCATACTGATTATTCCCAGGTCTTCATCTAGCCCTAGATAAAGTAAGATGGGTGGTTTTCTTTGCCTTCCTTTCTATGTCCCTTTTTTGGGGGGGCTCTGAAACGCTCACGTTATTGTAAAGGACCTGATCAAATTCTCCAATCATAATGTTGAGTCCCCACTCAAGGCCCCAAATGTATTCTATATGCAGAATGGCCCACTTCATCAAAAAGTAATTTTAAGGGGAAAACAAAAAAGCTGGGTGGGTTAATTTATATTCATGTGTAAAACTGAAAATACTTTCTGCAGCACAGTTTTATTCCCTCCCATTTCTGAACCTACAGATTGCCTGAAAAGTTTCAAGTACTTTCATGGTTGTGTTCCATAAAATAATGTTCAGAGGATACTTGTGGTAATAGGCAGGACAGCAAATTAACTGTCTGTAAGTCAGAAATCCACAGGGACCCAGCTTGGTTTACAAACTAGAAAATTATTACACAAATTGGGGGATTTGGGTTTGAGTCTTTCAATTTAAACTGTAACCAATGAGTAGTAAAAATCTAATCTCTGGCAGTTTTAAAATCAGAACTCTTGGGGCACCTGGGTGGCTCAGTTGGTTGGGCGTGTGACTTTGGCTCAGGTCATGATCTCCCAGCTTGTGCGTTCAAGCCCCATGTCAGGCTCTGTGCTGACAGTCCAGAGCCCGGAGCCTGCTTTGGATTCTGTGTTTCCCTCGCTCTCTGCCCCTCCCCCCTCATGCTCTTTCTCTCTCTCTCTCTCTCTCTCTCAAAAATAAATAAAAACATTAAAAAAATCTTTTTAAAAGATGACAATTTAAAAAAAAGAAAGAAAATCAGAGCTCTTAAGTAACATTTTCTTACTTCTGCGTATATCTGTACTCTAGAAGTTGCTGGCCACGGTGATGATACCAAGACATGTCAGAAACCCAAGGTGACTTCTCAGCCCAGGGCTATGGTTTTGTTCAGTTAGTGTAGTGCCCTAATCAGTAAAGAGCTCTTGGCTTGAGCTCTGGAAAACAGTGTGGAGGTTCCTCAAAAAAATATCAATAAAACTCCCCTATGACCCAGCAATAGCACTGCTGGGGATTTACCCAAGGGATACAGAAGTGCTGATGCATAGGGGCACATGTACCCCAATGTTCGTAGCGG
>CM053576.1:94888946-94954038 GCA_028646485.1 Cryptoprocta ferox
AAAAAAAAAAAAAAAAAGAGCTCTTGGCTTAAAAGGACCCAAGGGCTCTTAGCAGAAGTGTGAGTTCTAGTCTCCCTCCCCGCCTAACTTTCTGTGTAAAATTTTAGCCACAGATCAACCTGGGTGGCACCTAAGGTCTCTTCTGGTCTAAACAGACTATCCTTGTAGTTTTTACATTCAATATAATTTTTCTTCAAATATTAATTATTTTCTTTCAAAAATTCTTCAAAATTAATAATGCTTGGATGATGTATACGGCAGTTCTCAGTTAAACGTACAGGCTAACCATTCTTTCACCATTCCCAATAGCAATTTTATTGTATTCAGTATTTCTTAGAAAAGTACTTACTACAGAATTTCGTCCCTAGTGTGAAAGGAAGAAATGAAGCAATATATTTGGGAGCTGTGCTTGTCAGCCCTTATAATACCTAGTCCCCTTAATGAACATAAATGTTATCAGCCTAGCCAGTCCTTCTTCATCTTCCACATTGAGAAAAATAGTAGAGTAGTGGTTAAGAACTCTAGTTCTGTGACCTCAGTCTGCGACTTTACTTCTCTAATCAATGGTTGTTTCTCTTTAATCTGTAAAGTAAGAATAATGGTAAGTTGTTAAAGATTGTTGAAGAAATCATAAGGTAATGCGTATAAAGTTAGCTATTATAATTATATATCATTACCCTGTACTTTCCCCACCACAAAGATTCATCAAAGTATTAAATTATTGATATTTCTTTTTCAAACTGCACATGCTTCTTCTGTATCTGCCCCTCATGGAGAATCACATCTTTCTGAAAAACATACCAGCCCCAATGGAAGTCTCATTTTTGTTCCCATTGGGCCTATAAACCATGAATAGTGAAGGTATTTATTGTTTCCTATATAACATCATGTTTTGAATGTTTTTATAATATTATCTAACAGGCTGGTTATAAGAAAAAATTATGGAAAAAGACGACTGCAAGAAAAAGGCGCTTGAGGGAATTCGTGTTCTGCAATAAAACCCAGAGTAAGCTCTTAGATAAAATGACAACATCTTTCTGGAAGAGGCGAAACTGGTATGCTGACGATCCTTATCAGAAGTATCACGATCGGACAAACCTGAAAGTATAGATCAGAAGTTTTATGACTTCCCAGTTACCAAATATGTATCTTTGTGTATATGGTGTCTTTGCAAAAATGAACTTGATGTAAATCATGCCAATTGGTATGGAAACATAGAGCTCCAACATTAAACTTACTAAAGTTTTAAAACTCAGTGGATTAAACATTTCAAAATTTGTTCAGGGAAATAGTTTAAAATTGTTAATTATTTTTAACAAATGGTAATGGCTTAACTATTTCCACTTAGGCTTATCTAGTTGCAAGAAATTTCAAGTTAGGGTGGGCATAAGAAGACTGTAAAACTAACAAGTTACCTCAAGCAGTGTGACATTATTTGAAGTATGTGTGCCTGGGAACTCAGGAACCACCTCACCAGCCCCATCCCCCACCCAGAAATAGCCCCCAGGTCTCAGGAAAGAACAGAAATTATAGGGTGTTCCAAGATCCAAGGCACCTCTAAGGGCCTCAGCAGCAAAAGATGCTAGATTTTTAGGCTTGGGGGTCTGCCATGCATGTGACTCAGTTTCTGCCCCCACAATAATTCTAGCTTGTACCTTTCAGGTTGTTTTCTGCGTCCTAACCCTCAGCTCCCATCTCCAGGCTCTAATTGCCAAGAGACTCTAATTGGGCCAGCTTATCTCTTTACACCAGGTCTCCTCAGGGGTCACTGACCGGTGTCAGGAGCTCACCCTGCCTCACTTGGTTGTGTTAGCAGGTTCACATGGAGCAGTTTCACTTAGAGGTGAGCATGGGGTGGCAGCACATGTCTAGTATTCTAGGCTTATTGTATTCATAACAGTTTGCAGTTTATTGGAACAGGATTTTTATAGGGAGAAGAGTAAATGAAATAGCCTTTCGGTATGCCCATTCGTGAAACAGAAGAGGCTTTACATGTGAGAACAAAAACTTCTTATTCAAGAGTTGAAGGGTACTGTATTTTCTAAAAGATGATTATCTACCAGAGATTTCATATTTTTAATTGTGAGGATAAACATTTTCCAAAGGCACATTGTAGAAAGTAAGCAAGAGTTAAGCATTGTTCACTTGAAGAGGGCTGAGTAAGAGGCATTGAGGAAAATTCTGTTCACTGTGTGGTTAAAGCTAGGGCAGTGGTTCTGAGCTGTCCCATCAGAGTCATCTGGGAAGGATTTTCAAACAACAGACCACTTGGCCTGGTAGAAGATCCACCATAGATCTTAACCAACCTAAGATTGGGTTACATCCCAATAAACCCATTGTAAATTGAAAATATCGTTAAGTCAAAAATTCATTTAATACACCTAAGCTACCAAACATAATAGCTTAGCCTAACCTACCTTACATGTGCTCAGAATACTTGTATTAGCTTACAGTTGAGCAAAATCACCTAACATAAAGTCTATTTTATACTAAAGTGTTGACTATCTCATGTTTATTGAATACTGTACCCAAAGTGAAAAACAGAAAGGTGGTGTGGGTAAGGATGCTTGTAAGTCTATCAGTTGTTTACTTGCGTCATGTGGCTGACTGGGAGCCTTCGTCGCGTTCCCGCTGCCCAGCATCACGAGAGAATATCCTACGACATATCACTAGACCAGGAAAAGATCAAAGTCACAGTTTATAAGTACAGCTTCCACTGAATGTATGTTGCTTTCACACCATTGTAAAGTCAAAAAATCTAAGTCAGACCATTATAAGTCACGGGCCGCCTCTGTTAATTAGAATTCTGCCTCAATTACTACTTCAAATCCTTTAATATAATAGTTGATGATAGATGAACTTTCTCTATTGTTAATAGAATAAGGTTGAAGATAACCAAGTTGAAATTCTGTGGCAAGTCAGGCTAGGATTATTAGAGGAATTTCTTGAAACCAGTGCATGTTCCTTTAAAAAGGAAAGGGGTGACAACAGTGTTCTAAAACTAGAAGGCCACCTGTATGTCTGTGTGACCAATTAATGAAGAGCAGACATTTGATTGGAGAGGAGGTAAGACTGCAGCATCCAGTGGCTTCTGTTTTGATGGGTTTTCGTTTCCTCATGACTTCTGAGAGGGCAGAACTGAACCACTTACAAGGTTTCCACATCACTTCTCACCCGCCCGGCCCCTGCCTCCACTCATCCTAGTACAGGATGGAACAGGTGCCTAAAGAGGTAGAGGAGGAGGCCACTTTCCCCCTGCCTCTGTGACTTCACTAGTGCAAATACGGACAACAAAGCTCTCAGTTACAGGGGCCTCGGAGCGTCTTGGTTTCTCCCGTAGGCCCAGGGTAGGAGGGGGAGAGACCAGGACTGGCAGCCAGGCCTCAGCATCTGGACACGGACTGAGGTGAAGGGGTGCCAACCATGATTTCAGAGAAAGGGAATTTTCGTGTATAGGATTATTGTTTTATGGGTAGCAGGGCTTAACATCAACACTGATTTTATACTTGCACGCCAAACATCCTTCGTTAAAGAGTCTACCTAAATGGCACTGAAATTTCTGTGAAAGTATAATTTACTGAACACCAACTGCGTCCCAGCATAGGTATGGGCATATAAATACAAAACTGAATCCTCATACCAACCTCTCAAGGGAGGTTTTTTCTTTAAGTTTGTTTATTTATTTGTTTATTTATTTTTAGTATTTTCTATACCTGTTGTGGGCCTCGAACCCACAACCACGAGATCAAGAGTCTCACATTCTTCCAATTGAGCCAGCCAGGCAGCCAAGGGAGATACTTTTTAATCCCTGGTTTAGATTTGAGGAAACTCCAGCTTATAGAAGGTTAAATAAATTACCCAAAATACAGCTAATAAGTCACAGAACCTAGGTCTAACTTCTTGGAATCCTGTGCATTTCCTGGAGTCTTTTAACATGAAAATTCATATCTAAGTCAACAAGTGACTATATCTAGCACTATAAATACTAAATACTTACTCATGACACCACACCAAGTCAGCCTTTGCTTTTCTGTTCTGTTAACCAGTTCTCCTGGTTAATCTCAGCTCTGTTGCCATTGGACTTGGCTCAATAAATGAGTAAATGAATGGATTTTCAGCCTTTCTTTCCACCTCTTTGTCTTCCTTTCAGCCTTCTGAATATGCTCCTTTACCTGCTACTGCTTTCTTTTATAGCCCTCATGCCAAACATACAGAATATAAGACTATACAGGCAAAGAAAATGAGTGTTGCATTTTGATGTTTCAAATTTTAAGTGTTCAAGTCTTTGTGACCACCCAATGAAGCTTGTGTGTGCCTGTTCATATATTTTTTAAATATTTATTTACTTTTAGAGAGAGAAAATGTGTGCATGTGCCTGCATGAGCAGGGGAGGGGCAGAGAGAGAGGTAGGGGTGAAGAGAGAGAATCCCAAGCAGGCTCCATGCTGTCAGCACAGAGCCTGATGCGGGGCTGGAACCCACAAACTGAGATCATGACCTGAGCCAAAAGCAAGAGTCAAACACTTAACCAGCTGAGCCATCCAGGCACCCCTGTTCATATATTGTTTATAGTAAACTCTGTACCCAGCATGGGGTCCAAACTAAGGACCCCAAGATCAACAGTCACCTGTTCTACCGACTGAGCCAGCCAGGCACTTAGCCTGTTCATGTTTTTTTTGTGTGTGTTTTTTTTTTTAAGATTTTTTTAAATTGTTTATTTTTGAGAGAGAGAGAGAGAATGCGAGTTGGGGAGGTGCAGAGAGGGGGAGACAGAGGATCCGAAGTGGGCTCTGCACTGACAGTGGAGAGCCTGACATGGGGCTCGAACTCGCGAACTGTGAGATCATGACCTGGACCGAAATCAAGAGTTGGACACTTAACTGTCTGAGCCACCCAGGCGCTCCAGCCTGTTCATATTTTAAAGACAAGGCTGCGGCGGTACTAAGGGCAATCATGCCACCCAGGGTGCCTCTGCACAGTCCACCCTCTTCTGACCTACACAAGTACTCCCTCATTTGCAGGTGAGGGAACAGGCACCAAGAAGGAAAACGAGAGACCAAACTTCTGTTTCCACAATTAAAACTGCTTACCAGATGAGCTGCTCTACTTTTATAGCCACACGGATTCCACTAGTGACTTTTAAAAATGTAAAACATACTACTAGGTTTATACTTATGTGATCATTTTGATTTTTTTCCCACTGCAACAATTCCATGCGGTAGGCATGGGGTCAAGGCACCAGGCCAGTTAGTGACTGAGCACTCCGCTTCTAAATCCTTGCTAACCTTCCACACTTTTAAAAAAGTATTTTCCCTTTCTGGGGCTCCTGGGTGGCTCAGTTGGTTAAGCGTCCCAACTCTTGATTTTGGCTCAGGTCATGATCTCACAGTCATGGGGATCAAGCCCCATGTCGGGCTCTGCGCTGAGCATGGACTCTGCTTGAGATTCTCTGTCCCATTAGCTCCCTGCCCCTCCCCCCGCTCAAGCTTTCTCTCTTTCAAAAAAAATAAAAATAGACATTTTAAAGTATTTGCTCTTTCCTCATAAGCTCAACATTACAAAGATGTTTTTTAAAAGAAAAATGTTAAGACTTTATTCAACGTATGTATCAGGCATTATAACAAAACAGCAGAACTTCAACCTTTGGAATACTGTAATTTTACATCCCTTTGATGCACAGTCCAGTATACTACTTTATTACAGATCATTCTATAGGGACTACAGGAATAAACTAGGGAAACTGCACAGTCACAATCGAGAACGTCAGCTCTTTGAGTGCGTGCTGTTTGAGAATGAAGCACATCCTTTGCCATTTCACATACTGTGCAAGGTGAGGACTAGGAAGATACTCAGCTGTGGTCATGGTGGACAAGCACTGTTATCACAAACACACAGACAGTTTACTGTAGAAAACACACATTTCAGAGGCCAGTGAAGTGAGCAAGCTATTCACACAAAGCCAGGAGGGATTATGACTCCATTCTCTATAAGTCCACCACCCCATCTCACCTCCTCAGAAACAGAACAGGTGCTCAATGGCAAATAACTAAGGTATTACATGAAAATTACAGACTTTCAAGCTAGCATTTTGTAAACAGCCTATGTCTGTAAATCAGCAAATGAAAAACATTCAATTATATCCTCTAGACAGAACACCACAGCACTACAGGTAAACTTGGAGGCATTCACATTTTATGTCAGTCCATACACAAATATACAGCTTGTTAGATAAGTAAACACATTTTGCCAGAAATATGACAGCTGCTCTCCTTTGTACAGTGAGTGTTTTTAAGAGAGAAACCAACTCCCTAATCAACACTTGAAGGAAAAATAGTTACATTTACATTAAGACAGCAGTTTGGATACCTTTAAATTTTTTAAATCTTGAATGAGCAGTAATACAGCATGTCTGAGAGTAGAGTGCTTCAAACTTGTTTTTGGCATAGTTGAGTGCAAACTTGATAGCTTGTACTTGTTAAAACTTTACATTGTAAAATGGTGAAAATATAGTTTGTTCACGAAGGATCTCTGCTGCTAAAGGCATTTATTGTTTTGGCCAAAAAAATGCTAAAAAGCTGCTTAAGCTGTTTCTGATAATTCTGGGTACTCCCAACTAACAGGTAAATACATTTAAAGCATATATTTTTCCTCTGAAACTATTCAGTGAGATTGAAGAAAAGAGATATTCTGTCTTCCCTAATGGGTTTAGGTATTGGCAGGTGTGGGGCACATATCATAAAGAACCTAGTTTGCCCTCTGAACCACAAATTTGCTTTTAGGTTTGTTTTCCTAAATCCTACTGTAAATTACAAAGTCACCTTCAGGGGAATTGTGGGAAGAAGGGATTTAAATGTGCATATCTGGCAACAATCAACTTTAGGTAAAACCCTTTCTGGGGTGGCTAAGATCCAGCCAGTGTGTCGTCAGCAAAGGCTACTGATACATGTTGGCGTAGCTCAGTAATGGGACAGTCTTTACCTGGGCCTGTTTATAGCCGGTTGACAGTTCTATGTGGTACATAACACTAATTCTCTAGTCTTCAGGGCATATCTATGAACAAACACAGTCCAAGTATTATAAGTGACTGGGTTGTGACCACTGCATGCATTACACTGAAAGAAAACACCAACTCTAAGCACAAATATACAAGTCCTACATTTAGGCTCAGCTCTCCAAGAGGGTGGGGAGCAGCTACCTCGGACCTAAATGCTATGTAAACCAGATTCTTCTTTTCAGATAAAGTTCTCAGTCTAAGTAGAGAGTCTCCTTAGGTAGTGCTCTATTATAAGTGATCCCGGCTTGCATAAGACGTCTGGTAAGGCGCAGAGTGCCCATGAGCGCGACTTCTCTTATTCACATTCTGCACAAGCCGGGAAAGATGTAAGCCACGGCTGCCCAGGGAGCTGAGCAGCAGGTCAGTCCATAAAGATCTCAACCTCTGAAACCTTTCTAGAACCCAGCATTTTGACAAGTGTCTCAGACGTATTTGACAGCATATCTGAAACATAGTTTTAGGTTTGCTTTGTTTTGGGTTGATTGGTTGGTTTTTGCTTCCTGTTCTCTTAATAAAGGTGCTCAGATTATAGGCTCCTCTACCTGGGGAAATAAGTCACAGAACTGGTTACTATGAAGGAGAAACAGTCATTTGTCAAGCACTGATGGAATACTCAAAATGAGTCCTCACAACAGCCCTGTGAGTTCACATCCCCAGGAAGTTTTACCAAGGGTGAGCCACCCGCCTAAGGCATCGGTAAATCCCTCGACAAAATTCAGAAGCTCTTAACCTGGAATCCAGGGGGAGACCAGCTTCTTGTGACCTCTCTTATTCTGGGCTATTCCCCTGGCCTCATTACACTTGTGTCTGTCATCACAATATTGTCTCTTCATTCTAAACATCTCTGGTCTATTGACTAAACATCTGTCTGAAGAATATGGACCATCATCCTGCAGTAAAAGGGATGTTTTACTGGGGTTGTATTTGGAAGCTTTATAAGCACATCTGAGACCTTCTCTAGAATCAAAATAATTTTTTACATATCTAGTAGTTTTCTTACATATCAGAACCTCTGGCAGCCCTTGCAAGTCCATTATATTAAGCCAAAAGCCATAAATATGTACACTGTAGTCCAAAGTATTAGTACCAAGAACAAAAAAAAAAGTTTAAAAAAATTGCTTTGTTTGCATTTACAGGACTAAAAACGAAGTATGCAACAAATAAATTACAAATGTACATCTCAGCAGTGTGAGGGTGATCTCTTATATTTCTAAAACCACACTGCTGACAATCCAATTGCAGAAAATTACTATCCTCAAGACTTAAAGGTCACCCCCCACACCCACACACACATACCTTTCCCTTTAGCCTCTCCCCAGCAAAATAAAGAAAAGGAAAATAAAAATCTTAAAAGTGTAAGAGGAGAGAAAGAGAAGGTCGTGTCTGTGAGGCTGCACACTCAAAGCACGTCAGCTTGCGGATTTCTATGTTATTAGTGACTAGCTCTTTAAGGCAGAGAAGAAACATTCTGTGGGTCCGGTGCTGTTGGCTCATCTCACTCACGTGGTTTCAGTGGCTGAGGATGAGGTACTTTTCTTCCTAAAGCGGGATCGAAGGACTCTAGGCGGTGCCTGGCAGAGAAAATAGAAAAAGCCACCTCTCAGTTTGGTGTATGTATGGAACCTTTTTTTTTTTTATTTTAACATTTATTTATTTTTGAGAGACAGAGCACAAGTGGAGGAAGGGCAGAGAATGAGGGAGACACAGAATCCAAAACAGGCTCTAGGCTCTGAGCTGTCAGCACAGAGCCTAACGCAGGGCTCGAACTCAGGAGCCATGAGATCATGACCTGAGCTGAATTCGGCTGCTTACCGGACTGAGCCACCCGGGTGCCCCTGTGTGGAACCTTTCGAGGCGAGCACCCGTGTGCATTTTGTGTTGAGACACACAGCTCCTTTGGCCACACGCACACGTGTGTGACACAGTCAGCTGGGGTGGAGGGCTCACTCCTAAGCAGGGATCAGGGTCACACCCCAAGCATCCTGAAGCTGAGCACCTCCCTCCCTCTTCATGCTCCCTAAGTCTCTGAGTCTCCCAAATGAATGGTTGTGCAGAAGGATGACACACCTTTCTTGTTTCTGTCAGGAGCAATGATCCCAACAAGTGACTCAGCACAGAGAAATGCCTCCCCATCTCTTCCCTTGTCTTTGTTATTTCCTTTGGGAACCAGCCTCATATTTCTAGGTACGTGCTTAAATTTTCCATCACCAAGTTTCTGGTGTTCTTTCTGGATGTGAAATCCTTTAATGTGCAGCAAGCCACACAGCAAAGGGAAACATTGTCCTTAAGTATAAAGGTTTCCACCTCGTCTACACTACAAATGACTATCAGGGGAGCCCTCCTTCCATGAACATGCAGATCACAGAAATTCCTTCTACAATGCAAAAAGGGGAAATTTTGTCCTGGCATAGCACTCAAGGCTGGGGGTAGGGGAGAGAAGGAGTGTGGTCACATAACTGGCTCCAAGCTACCCTTAACCCTTGTCTCTGTCCACTTCTCTCTACTAACTTCTTTTTCTGTGGCATCCTTCCACACCTCTGTTCCTTCTGACCTGAAGCCCCTCCCTCCCTTCTCTGTCCTGCTGTTTATTGTTCTCTTTAGAACCCAGCTCAAAAGTCACTCCTGAGCCCCACTCCCCACAGCCCAGTCACACACAACCAGGGTCACCTTCTTTGCTCTCCTAGTGTTTTACACACGAGAGGACAGCAGGGGACTTTGCATCCTTGGCAGAGTATGTTAGCTCTGCTCCCTGTCTCCCCCTCCACACTGTGAACTTCCGGAGGGCAGGTCCACATTGGCCATTTTCCAGTAAGTAGCTCAGTGCCTGGAGGGCACATAGAAGGGAAGGAGGGAGAAAGGGAGAGAACAAAGCAGGAAATAGGAAGGTCTGGTCTTCCACATCCCAAGTCCTTCACATCACCATTTTGACTAGGAAAGGTTCACCAGCCTCCTCTGGACTCAGAGTAAAAGAGGAATCAGCGAAACCTACCTTTAGGAACATGCCTCAGGCTGTTTAAAGTAAACAGTAAAAGCAGCTTGTGCAGACAGTAAAAGCAGCTTGTGCAGTCTTACACAACAAACACAAAATGGCACAAACCCTTAGGCCCTACCATGTTTTGGGCACCTTCCATGTGAGAGCTGAGCCCCTTCCCCCATCATGGGTTTGCCCAGCCTGTGATGGAACCCAGAACATCTTTTACGGAAACCTCTAACTTCAAAATTGATCCACATGTGCCCCACCCTTGGAAAGGAATCTGATGAACTCGTGTACACTCAGTGGTAATAGCCACGGTCCTAGTCTGAATGGGATGGGATCAATAGGCCATGGTGCTTGAGTAGGAGAACATTTCAATGCATCCCCTCAACTAAGTCTCATGGGGTCCCTATGCTGAGGACAGGGGGACTCCCAACTTGCCTCAGCTGGACTTTCAGGCCACAGTATTTGGCAGATGGGGCACAGGAGAGGAGATGTGAGGGGCAGAGAGAAGACTTCGGGGGTCCCCAATTCTGCCAGCTCCACACCTGAGTCTAAGACTGGCGACTCCTTACCCACATCACAAAGCAAGGTCCCTGAGGCTCTAGGCTTAGCCCTCCTGCTGCCAAGACTCCATCCACACCCACAACCAGCCACAGTACACCTATCAGGTATATTTGATTTGGGTCATTTTAGAGGGCTATGCCCTTTCAGTAACATTTTATCAATATCGGCTTTGTACTAGGCACTATTGCTGTGTCTTGGATATATGGTGATGAACAAGCTTTATTTATAAAAAATTTGTCAAATAACACATTTTCTTCCCCTAAAACACACATTTGGATTGCTTTTCATTTATGTATCATCTTATGTTAGTAGTTGTAAATTTTTATTAAAATTTTTTTAATGTTTATTTATTTTTGAGAGAGAGAGAGAGACAGAGTGTGAGCCAGAGAGGGAGAGAGAGAGAGACACAGAATCCAAAGCAGGCTCCAGGCTCTGAGCTGTCAGCACAGAGCCCGACAGGGGGCTCGAACTCACGAACTGTGAGATCAAGACCTGAGCTGAAGTCAGATGCCCAACCAACTGAGCCACCCAGGAGTCCCAGTAGTTGTAAATTTTTAAATTTTATTTTAGAAACTATATCACCTCTCCTCTTTCTAAATAAAATGAGCAGAGCCTTCTTTGCCCCTGGGCCAGTCTCTGGATTCTACCTAGTGGTCTGTCCTGTTTGTTTGATGGAGAGAGATCTTCCTACTCCAGGTGCCCAGGAGATCCTGAGTCCCCCTAGAGATGCCACTCCTAGGCCCCCCAGATCTCCAGGGAAGGCCCTTGTGCAAACACATGCTCCACCCCACAGCCCCAGACACCGGGTACCTCCAGGGGGAACTCCGTCTTTCGAGGTGCCTTATACTTGTACATGAAATCCAGCAGGTCTTCCTCCTCCTCGTCGGAAAATGCCAATGGGTTTTGGACCTCGTGGGGCTCCCAAGCCTTCACACCACCCTCATTCACATCTCCCTCAACCACTTAATGTCCATTTACAATCTACATAAAGGAGACAAAGTACAGCAGGGAGGGATCAGTGGAGAAAGGAGACAGGAAGGGCAGGCAAGGGCAAGGTTAGGAACACAGCACGACAAGCCATGCCTGTTAGGACAGCCGAGGTCCCCTGTGTCTGAAGAAGCAGCCAGTATCCTCCGGGCCTCCCTGCAGGCAGGTCCAGGGCTGTGAGGTTGTAACTGGAGACTAGAAGGCATGGTGCACAGGAACAAGCAGAGGGTCCAGAACCTGATAAGCTGCCAAGGGATGTGGGGGCACTGCTGCCCTGGGACAAGGAAGACACCACCTTAACTGAGAGGCGTCAAACCCTCCAGCTTGGATGTGTGACGCCACACCAGAGTGCTCAGGGGAAGAATCCTATCTAGAAGGTGATCTGAAGGGGGGACTAGAGCTTCCTCTCTTACACAGACAAGCCATGGTGACCATGCACTACAACTGCATACTCAGCTCCACGTGTTCTTGAAGACACGATGTCAAATTCCAGGAGGCCTGAAGAGAGAACCTTAAGCAAAGTTATGCAGATGGTTCATTTCAAAGGCCAAGTCCTAGAGAAGCCAAGAATCCTAGTGGAAAGAGAATCTCAGAATACCCTTCCCTCCAGAATGACAGCAAGATTCCTGTTTTAATCTCTCTGGACTAAATCCACAGGAAAAACTCCAGAATTAATTCAAGCCATCGAATGCACAGGTTTTTTAAAAATGTTCAATGCTGAAGCATATTCCATGTCCTATTTAAGCTGAGATATAAAATATTTCCTGCCCATACCCAGCTTATCTGACACTCAAAGACATATCTTTCTATGTTTCATGTATTGTTTTTATCTAGAATCACAGACTGTAGATGTAGGGGGCCCTCAGATCATCTGCCTTAAGGCCAGCAGAAAAAGAAAAAAAAAACAGAACTCTTTCTGGAACACCCTGTTACTGCTCCTAAAAACATAGTCAGCTGCCAAAGTGTTCTCTCCCTCAACACAGAACTCACTTGACTACAGAGCGCCAGGTGTGGGTTAAGCAAAACTAACAACAGACCCTAATTTCAAGCAGCTTTTCCAGGTACTTATGCTGTATCCCCAACAGCCAGCAGGAGGCAGCATGAGAGCTCGGTTGCTTGTCTGTCTTAGCCACAAACTGCAAAGCAGAATTGTAGGCTGGGAATGCCCTGCTCTGACAGCGCCTTGGTAAGGGCCAAGATGGAGATGTTAACCTTCCTTTGAATTTTCTGCTCTGTGCATCCCCCAGCCTGGGGTGTGGGGTGGGGTCAGGTTGTCCTCTGGTCCCTCCTCCTCCTGCCCAAATCAGCTGCACCCTTAGGGCTCTGTCGAACATGAAGACTGGCAACTCCAAGAAGCCCTCCCTGAACACTCTGGCCCTCTCTGGCCTCCTCACTGTAAGACCACAACTGCACCTGGGATCTGTACCACATGACTTCTGCTGCGTGCCCGGTTCTTGCGTCAGCCTCAGCCTGTCTGCCTCAGCCTGACAGAAAGCATCTTGAGCTTTGGGGACCACGGCTGATCCTCGGTGCCTCTGAGCACTGATGCAGGGCTGGGCACACAGTGGCTGCCCATCCACTAAACCAGGTGGAATACCAACATCATCTGAGAGCTTGGTTCTCATCCCAAGTCCGACCTTGACACCCATCCACAGAGACATTCCTTCAGGACACAGATACCTCTTGCCTGACAGAAGGAAAAAGAAACAGGCCTGCTCAGAGCCAAAAGACCTCAGACTAGGACAGAAATTGCAGAAGCAGTCTGGCCAGGTCTGCCCCGACACGAAACTGTATTCTGGGAGCAGGCTTGGAGATTGGTTTGAGTCTGTGCCTCTGCATATGTGGTTCCCTCCAAATTCTGGTCCAGGGCTTTCCCTGTGCTATTGATATCCACTCCTTAATACCCAGAGACAAACTGTGTGGGGAGTGACTCTCATGCAAGTTCATGGCCACAGCAACCACCTCTAAACCTCAGCTGATGGCAGCCAAGACCTTGAGCCTGCAAAGCTGCCACACTAGTGCCCAAGGCTGGGCAGCCTCTAGGAAAGGACAGGAGTCCCTTCTGCCTTCCGAGGCGTTGGCTGACAGTCTGTATGAATAAGTGTGTCAGCAGGACCACAGCAGGCTGGCACACAGCTCCACCTCTTCTCTCTGCGGGGAGGGCAGGGAGGAAGAAACTGGCTGAGTCTCCGAGCCCTTAGAGGCCTGAATAGATGGGTCTGCACTGAGCCCGAGGCTTCCCCACCCCCATAGTGCCAAACAACCCCCAGATTGTTAACCCCCAGGTTAGCAAACACATCCCACACAGCACGCATTAGCGGGAGCCATTAATGGAAGTCAGCAAACGTGTTGAAGGGCACATCCGTCTGGAACACTTACATCCGCGTCCCCGACAGCCACCGAGGAGAAAGAAAACAATACTCTGTTAGGGAAGGGTCCCTGGGGATGAGACTCACACACATGTGCGAGCATGTGTGTATACGCATAGGTCCACACACATACACTCACTCATTCCTCACGCTCTAAACTTCAAACAGCCACTGCTGCTGTCAGAGGAAATGTGCTGCCTGGGGCCACACTCAAGGAAAATGCAATTCTCTCTCTTTCAGTAGGAGGAATAAAAGGCATGACTTTGCTTTTTAAAAATGATGTCCCACACACTTGATTTTTTTAAGGGAAAAAATCCATCTCTATGACTAATTCCAAGCAGTAATACAAACTTCAGTTCTATATTCCATAAGGGCAGGTAGGGAGAAGAGGGAGGAGAAAGAGCAGTCAGGCAGGAAGGAGAGAGAATAATAGAAAGAGACCCGTGCAGGAAATAACAGGGAAATGACTGACAGAGGGGCAGGAATGGAGCCAAAGTGGGGAGAGAATGTTCTCCTGGGGTCTGATATGCATAGATGAAAATCATCTCAAGGGACCAGAAGAGGCCCTGTGACCACAGTGTCTGTGAAATCCTCTTCCACGGCATCACTGCCTGAGAGCTGGCCTCCAGCCCCCCAATACCATCTGCTGACACCTCACATTGGGCACCTTCACTTGCAGAGATGGCCATACTTTATGGAGGGGGGACCTAGCCCTGAAGAGCCAAGGGACTTTCCCACCATCACAGAAGGACAAATCTAATCTTGCGAGCAGAACTTAGGGAGACTGGGAGGTCAGGGGAGAACTCTGGGGCACCAAGTGTTAAGAGGGGCTGAGAAAGAGAGGGCAAAGGCTCCCAGATCACAGCTCTGAGCAGGGCCACCCCAGCCAGAGGCCCCCACCCAGGCCAGCCTGCTGCCCACTCCCCAACACCCCCATCCTCACAGCTCCTGGGGAGAGCAAACTCTACTAAATTCCTACAGTCAACTGCAATTCTATTTAAATGCACTGGAAATGCAGCCTCTGATTTGGAAACCATCAGGAGTCACAAGAGGTGAGGGCTTCCCAGGAAACAGCGCAGAGCAGTCCCGTGAGTAAAGTGGGGAGGAGAAGGCAGCTTTATTCTCCCTGGTCCTCCAGTGGTAATATCCCAGAATTAGAGGCTTTCAGTGGCTCGCAGAATTCACAAACTCAAAATTGGTGAATAGTTAGAAATCACCGCAGTCGCCTGAGGCCTCTGGGACCTTGCTCAAGGTTGTTCCCCAAGAACCAGTAGCTCCACCATGTCCAAGCATTAGCCTCTAGCACTGGAATGCAGCCCCTCCATTTGTTTCTTCCTTTTTAAAACTGGGATGTAACATGACATGTTAGTTTTAGGTGTACAACATAATCATTTGAGTCATATACATATGTATATATATACACATACATATATACACGTACATATATACACACACACACACACACATATATATATATATATATATTCCTCTGTATCTGATGTGGACCAGGAGGCCCCTGAGGGACACAGAGCTGGTCAGAGTTAGAGCCAGGGTAGGGCACTGGTCTCCACTGTCCCCTGCTCAGGACTCTTTTGACTGTCAGTTCACATTGGGTTATGGTCTCCAAAACCCCCAAGTCTTACATAGACTTGTTAAAAGCCTTAGCATCGAGAAGTCTTACAAGTGAAGAAGTGAAGGGGAAAGAGGACACTTCTTAAACACAGCTCATGTCCTCTACCTTCACCACTGCAGGAGGGACAGCCATGCCTCCGCAGCCCCAGTGCTGGTAGCACAGACAGTGGTGGGTGCCGTGCAGGCCTTCCCCCCCTCCCCCACCGCCCATGCCAGCCAGCAGCTGCTGGTGGGGGTGCCTTTTGCCTTTGGAGCCAAAGGCAGATCCTCCGTGGAAGGGTGCCCTCCATGGCAGGTGAAGGGGGGGCTGGGTCCATCCAGCACCATCTCCAGTCCCTCATGTGTCTAGTCAAGGTTAGGGAAGCATCAGGAACAGGTCAGGAAAGAACATGGCCAACCGCAGCGGCCATGCCTGCACCAAGCCATTATTCACTCACAGGGAGGGCAGCCGTCCTCTCTCCCTGAGGTTTTCTGGCTGCTCCTGGCTATAATAAAAAGCCTTTTCACAGACATTTTCACAACCACGCAGTGAGGTGGGGAAGCAGGACCTTTATCTCTATTTTAAGCTAAGGAAACCGAGGCTCAGGGCGGTTAGGTGGTTCACACACAGTTACATAGCTAGTAAGTGGCAAAGCAGGACCAGGGCTCCCTTGGCTGCCCCTGGACCGAAACCCCTGGAACTACAAGGCTTCGTCGCCTCAGGGGACCTGGATAAGTTCCTGTGTCCTCATCACCCACAGCACAAGGAAGTATGACTCTGTGGTGGTTTTAAAATATCTCCACACATTCTTTGATACTACCCCTCCCTTCCTGAGGTGGAGATTAATTCCCCTCCCCTTGAGCGTAGGCTGGACCTAATGACTTGCTTTTAACCAACAGAAGAAGGCCAAGGTGCTGGTGTGTGACTTCAAAGACTAGGTCCTAAAAGATATTGTGGCTTCTCGCGTACCCTCTCTCTACTGGCTCACTCACTCTGGGTGAAGCCAGCTGCCATGTTGTAAGGACACTCAGCCCCAGAGAGACCCCTGTGGTGAGAGGATCTGAGTCTGCAGCCAGTAGCCACACCAGAGCCGTCTCAGAAGTGGACCCTCCAAGCTCAGTCAAGCCTTTATGTGACAATAGTTCTGGCCGACATCTTGGCTACAACTGTTCACAGACAGTGAGCCAGAACCACCGGCTTAAGCTGCTCCTGAATTCCTAGCCTGCAGACACTACAAGATAACACAGGTTTGTCACTTAACCTCCTGACTCCGGCCCCCCCTCCAGACTATGCAGCTGAAAGGGAGCCCCAAGGTCAGGCACCAGCTTATGGTTAGAACCTCCTCCTGAGGCAAGATTCCAGCACGTTGCACAGAGGCTGGCTGCTTACTCACCTTTCCGGGTCCTGCAGGTAGAGCAGCAGGTACACACTGTGGGGATGGGGGACATCATCAGTGACACCCCTTACTGATGGGGCTCGACGGGAACCAGCCCCAGCAAACGGGGAGGCCCCAGTGAGGTGTGGGGATTCCAGTATGTTCAATATAGGGGTCCCAGGAATGGGGGGTCTCTGTAGAGACACCAAGGGCAGGGGAGGAGATCATTCCGGATTCAGCTTCCCCTCGGGTGCTAGAAAATGCCCTTGCCTGGCCCACAGGGGTCAGTCCTTATATCCTCTGAGAAATAACCGTACCTGCCCACACACCCCTCCACTCTCTGCCTTCCAGTTCAGAAGGATTTCCAGAAACCTCAGACTGACCTCTGTCTGACTCCCCAGACTGCTTAGTATCAGTCGTTCAGTCAAAGGCCCAAGTAGCTGTTGCCTTGTACACGCCACTGGTTGTGGTGCATATCTGGGCCTTGGTATACAGTAGGTGCTTACTAAATACATGTTGACTGAGTGTCTCCAAGTTCATGGGAAGCATGGATCACTCTTTTAACACCACCTGCACTCTTCCTGGGGTTCAATGCCAGGCTTTCAATAAATGGTGTCTAACAAGATTCTGTAGGGAGGGCAATATGTTTCTGCATAGTATTATTTTACACGATGGGCGTGTGTTTTTGTTTTACATACATTGTTACATTATATCTGTTTTGTACTTTTTTTTCACTGGCATCATTTCAAGAATGTACATTGTACATTGCATGTACATTGAAACCATTGCCTCCAGTGGCTGCATACAGCTCCCTGGGGTCCAGCCACCACCTCTGACCTGTCCACCCCCAGGCTGCCTCCAACAATTGCCACCTGTCTAGGGTTTGCAAATTCTCCTGTTTGTTCTCCTCGCAAGCCTGAGGCACAGGCTGAGTAGGGATTACGGTACCCTTTCTCCAGAGGGGAAAGCTGAAGGGAACAGGGCTCATCTTCCATGCCAAGGTCAAATTTTCTGGTAGTGACCACCTGGGGTGTCACTCTGAGAAAGGTTCAAAGACTGAATGTAGCCCCCTGGGGACAAATGTGGTAACTGCTTGGCAACATCTTCCTTGCTTGCGCTGCTCTGCACGGTCCACTGTCGCATTGCCAGGTTGGAAGCCCAGACTCGGGCCATACCCCAGCATGCCCAGTGTCCAAGGCCCACACAGGCGTAGGGAGGGCACGCAAGCCCTTGCAGCTGGGCCTCCTTTGTCACACTTCCTCCCAGGCACATCAACCCCCAACTGCCTGGGTGCTTTTGCCCTACCCATGCCCAGGTCCTGGGTCATCTTTCATCTGTCTTTCATTCTGAGATGACTTTTATTTGAGGCCCCAGAACAGCTGGAGTGAGTGCCACACAGTCCGTGCCCTCCCTGCTGGGTCAGCACCTCCCTTCTCTGCCCCCTGGATTCACAGGTGCTATGGCCCAGGGTGAGCAGGGGGGAGCGCAGGGTCATGTTGCAACACAGCAGGTTCTCTGGTTCTCCATGAACTCTTCCTGCTCAGCCTGCATTCAGAGTGACCTCTGGATGTGGGTCCCTGGGTGTGACTCGCTGGGGTGCGGTGGAGGGCATCACTGCTAATGGAAGGCTGCAGGACCAGCAACAAAACAAAGCATCCCAAACCCCTTTCTACCTAGTGCTGGTCTGGGAAAATGTTCAAAGCCCAGGGGATGCTTCCCATCAGACCTCACCAGATTTCTCACTTTCCCAGTTCGGAGGCTGCCCTAAATAACCTACCAGGGGGAGGTCTAGGCAGGAGGCCTGGATTCTGGTCCTGTGTGGCCTTGGCACAGTGCATGACCTCTCTGTGCCTGCTTCTTCCACTTGGTTCACTTTATAATGACAACACAGAATCTCAGAGGGAAAGGGACCATGGAGACACCTAGGTCCCACTAGAGCCTCAGTGCATGACCATTCAACTTTGGTTTGGGCCCTTCCAACGTCAGGGACCTTACTACCTCACAAGGCCGCCCATTTCTCTCCTGGACACTTTCATATTAGAAAGGGCTCCCATAGATGAGTTACAGAACAACAGTAGCAGCTACTATGTAGAGTGCCAGGCAGGATCCTAAGCACTTGTACATGGATTATTTTATTCAAATCCTCACAACAACCCTACAAGTGGGTATTGTCATTCCTTGTGAACGGATAATGAATCTGAGGTTCAGAGAGGGTAAGAGCTTGCCCAGGTCACACAGCTAGTAGGCAGCTATTGGAACTTTACCCAATTTTATCCCATTGGTTCTTGCTCTGACTTCTGAGCCTGACAGAATTGGGGCCTGTTTTTCTTCCAATAACAGTTTTCATTTGAGGCTTGGTGGCCAATGAGCTGACCAAAGATGGAGGTGATACCTAATTCCATTTCACATTTCTATTTCTGAAACCGTACCCAGTAGATCAGAAGCTATAGATGCTCAAGGGGTGAGGAAACTGAGAGCACCAGCCCAGGAGTAAGGAGGCCACAGGAGAATGCCAATCCATGGGTGACCCTGGTGACAGTTCCCTTCTCTGGGCCTTGGTCTCTTCACTAGTAATATCAGAGGTTTAAGACTGAATGATCCCTGAGGTCTCTTCCTGCCTGGCCTTTTGGGATTGCATTCTACATTTTTTTTAATGTTTATTTATTTTTTGAGAGAGATACAGACAGGGTGAGTGGGTACTGCACTCTAAATTCCCTGGGATTGCATTCTAAATTCTCCTGAAAGAGGGGCGCCTGGGTGGCTCAGTCGGTTACACATCCAACTTTGGCTCAGGTCATGATCTTGCGGTTTGTGAGTTCAAGCCCCGTGTTGGGCTCTGTGCTGACAGCTCAGGGCTTGGAGCCTGCTTCAGATTCTGTGTCTCCCTCTCTCTCTGCCCCTCCCCCACTCATGCTCATACTGTCTCTCTAAAAAATAAAAATAAACATTAAAAAAAATTTAAATTCTCCTGAGAGAGAGTTCACTCAAGAGATAGCTCCTCCCTGAGGTGATCCTCACCCTTAGGGCCAAGCTTCTACCTTCCCAACCCTGCCAGAGTTAAAATATCTCCTTTCCAACAGAGAAGCCGCAGTGTTCAAACCTGGGGCCAGGGTGAAGTGGGGTGTTCCTCAGAGGGGAGTAAACTGATGGACAGAGGGGAGGAAACTGGCCTGGCTCTAAGTCGGTCTCCCTTCCCTGGCAGGGAGTATGAGGCAATATTCCCAGGCAGCCACAGGACTCCTTCTTTCCTAACCCTGTCCAAGACCCTTAAAAGTCAGGTGGGGTTTTTGAGGCTTGGGGCCAGGATGCCCCCTGCAGGGTGCACCTCACAGCACAGAGTCAGGGTCCAGGCGACTCGAATGTCCCTGTTTCTGTGTTTAAGAGCAGGGCAGCCACCAGGCACATGTCACAGCCAGAGACTCCAAAAGGGTGGTCCAGTTCCCATCCTTGAGGCTCAGTGTTCTGCCAAGGCTGAGGGGTAGAGGTGGTGATCCAGAACTGCGCCCTATACTCCCTTCAACATTAACCCTCCGCGGGCAGCAGCAGTGCTCAGCTCCTGAGAGCCAAAGTCCCTGGAATCTCTCCAAGGAACAGTCTGGGAAAATGTGAGTCCTGGCCCAGCTCCCTACCCCCTAATCCATGCCTCTACCCTCCATAAGCCTGAAACCCACTAATGGATCAGACATCAGTGGGTCTCAAAAGGGGCTGCACCTCAACACCACCATATATGGGTCTCATCCCAGACTTATGGAATCCTCTGGGGATGGGCCCAGGACTCTGCATGTTTAACAAGGTCCCCAGGTCAAGCCTCATACATCCTAATGCCAGGCACTTGACAACCAGAGGGAGACATTGGGGACAGAGATATGGTTTCCATAGAGCTGTGGCCTCCGCAGGAATTAGACCTCAGAGCTAGTGTGGCCTTTGGCATGTAGTGGCTGAGGGTGTGCCTGGTGAATGGGGGCACAGGGATGGGACGAGATGATGGAGTGAGAGAGAGGACAGGAAACATTCATGCAGGGAGAAGGAACCACAAGAGCCAATAGCCCTGGGTGGGTAGGAGGAGACCCTCAGGTGCCCAAGACAGGTAAGCCCTTCTGGGAGTATAGGGTCAGAGAGGAAGAGAACAGAGAAAGCTGTCTTGGCCCAAGTCCAGCTGTGCCTATTGCCTCCAGGCTTGTTTCAGGCACTATTCCTCACCCACCCCCAAAACCTTCGATAATCAGATGGAAGAGGCAGAACCCTTGGATGCAGGTGGCCTAACCCCACCCCCATCAGAGTCCCCAGCCTCGCGTCCTGGCCAGAGTGGTGCTCTGCCTCCTGGCTGGCCTGGCACGATCTGATGGGCATCTGTGTTGATGGCAACTCCGGGTTACATGCCACATGGTGGACTGGGCCTCTCTCAGTGAAAGCAAGGCCTGTGAACTGGAAGAGAGGAAAAGTGGATTGATACCTACCTGAGCTGCCAGCGCTCTCAGAAGCACTCCTGGACATCTTAGGCTGGCCATGTTTGCCACTGGCTCGCCCAGACCCCGGCGGTGGGGGGCTGGAGGGAGCAGGGGCACCGTCACCCCGGATGGTGGTAAGGTCCTGCATGCTGAAGCTCCGGAGTCTCTCCGATAAGGCACCCTGTCCCTGGATACAACACAGGAAGGGGGCACACGTCAGAGGCCCGCCCCACAGACCACAGGCTGGAATGGGGAGTGGGGGGGTGGGGGGGCAGACATAACAAAGGCCAAGAGGGAGTTCTGATAGTCGGCAAGGTGGAACTCAAGACCCAGAAGGACTGCAGAGGGGCAGTGCCTTGTGTACTGGCTGGAAACACTGAGAGGAGCAAGGCCTGGAATATTCCACGGCCTCCTATGGGTCTCAGCAATTGTGCTCTGGCTCCTGGCTCCTTCTCCTTCATTTAAAAAAAAAAAATTTAATGTTTATTTTTGAAGGAGAGAGAGAGAGAGACAAAGCATGAGGGGGAGGGGCAGAGAGGGAGCCACAGAATCGAAAGCAGGCTCCAGGTTCTGAGTTGTCAGCACGGAACCCGACGCGGGGCTCGAACTCACGAACCATGAGATCATGACCTGAGCTGAAGTCTGACACTTAATCGACTGAGTTACCCAGGCGCCCCTCCTTCTTGTTCAGATGCCCACATTGCATGATGAGCTAGAGCCACAGACAGACCCAGGGTGGGGGAAATGACTGCTACCTGCAGTTCCTACTCTTGAGGGGTTGTTTGCTGCTTCTGGCTTTACATAAATAAAAATCCCTACAGAGCCACATTTTTACTCAATTTCCAATACACAAGAATCTGGTCAGAAAAACCAAAACCTAATAATCGATGTGCTCAGTCCTTATACTTTTCAAAGGAAATAAAACTCAGCCAGTATTTTTTTTTAAATGTATGACAACAGCAATTTCTTTTATCTGTTCATGTTACTGTTTATGAGGCATATTTGCCTCCAGTCTTGCATTTGAGCTTCATAAAATACTCAAAAGGTAATGAATCAGGAAGGGGGAAAAATGATATTAAAAAAAAAAACCTGCTGAGTGTAACCATTTCATATTCTGAGAGAGCCACAGAATTCATCTCAGGGGAAAATTGTTCTTTTGTTTAGGAAAGCGAGATCAATCCATTATACTTATGAAAGGGAAGGTCTTTGCTGTCTGGATGAGAGAATCTGTGTCAGAGTGAAAAGGATCATAATGAAGGCTCAGGGAGGGGGCATCGCCTCAGGGGCGCTTCAGGGGCTGGAGAGGGGCCTTGTGTTTGGAAAAGAAGGAACTTGAGAGGCGGCTGGGGGCTGGTAGGAGACTGGGGTTAATTGAGTATTGGGTTGGGATTTGAGCAAAAGGTGACAGGCAAGTAACCATCAAGCAAATCAATGAAGTAGGGCATCTTGGGAAATACTGGAGGGCGTGCAGACTTCTCACAGGTACAGGGACAGCAGAGGATGGGGGAGGAAGTATTTTATTTGGATAATGAAGGAAGAGTGGTCCTAGAGGGCTGGGCTACTTGGGGACAATAAGACACAACAGGTATAACAGAACCAACAAAATCAGCACAAAATGGGTGGGAACAGACAACGAGAGGGCTCTGGGTTGGGGGTGGGATTGATGAAACAAACAAGGGCCACAACATGGCAGAGGGGTTGGAGGATTTTTTTCATTTTATTTAAGGAGAAAGAAAAATAAAAAGCAATGAAAATGGCCAGCAAAGCACAGCAGTTCACAGAAGTGACTAGTCAGAGAGCCAGTTAGATAAAGGAGCAAACGCAAATGCGGAATGAGTTCGTTAGAGGGAAGGGGGAAAACAATAGGAGCTTGCAGAAAGGTCTAGAAGAAATGTTAGAATAAAACAAAGATGCATTAAACTATGAAAAAGATAAGTTCTCAACCTACCAAAGATCTAAAAACGTCTCTAGGAAACTAAGAGCAAAAGAAAAACTATTTAAATAATCAGATATATACAATTAGAATTATAAATCCAGACAAAGGGGTGTTTTATTTAAAAAAAAAAAGAGAGATGGAGATCACTCTGGTTCCCTCAGACACCCCTTTGCACGATGGTGGCCAAGGGAACTAAGGCCTCACCTTCTAGACATTAACAGCTGGGTGGTCTGTACCATGTAAATGAGGTGAGACTAGCTGCCCAGTATAATCCCCTCCAAAGCTATCGGCCAGTGATCTAGGATTATTTAACTCAGAAGCACTTAAGGTGACATCTAGAATTTAGAAATGAGAGGACCAAGGAACAAAAATGGGTTGGAAAAGAGGGAGGAAATAGTGACAATGACAATGGAGTAATTCGGTCTCAGGTTCACACTCAGGAAGGCTACCCCGTGGTTCGCTTTCAGTCATCCTTCCATTCAGTCACTTTTGCTCAACAATTATTTATGGAGGCTGTTCTCTGGGCAAGACACAGCGCTAGGTGTTATTAGGAAATTCCAAAAACACAGCTCGATTTCTGACAAAATGTAAAAAGACAAATGTACAAATAACCACACAGCTTGGGCCAAACTAGAAACTACACAAAGTGACGATTAAGAGCAACGGTTCTGGAGTCAGATCGAGTCAAATTACAGTCTTATCACTAAGAGCTGGGTGAACTTAACCTCTCTCCACCTCAATATTCTCCTCTGCCAAGGAGCATCCACATGGTGAGATATAGTGACAATTACATGAGATTATGTCCACATGATATTATGAAGCTCAATGCATAGTAAGGGTTCAAAAAATGCCACCTATGATGATGGTGATGATTGTGATGGTGGTGATGGTGGTGATGATGATGGTGATGGTGATGATGGTGATGGTGATGGTGGTGACGATAAGGATGATGTGACAAGGAGGGAGGACAAGGACAAGGAGGAGCTTCATGAGCCCAAGCCCAAATAAATGGCCAGGGACTAACTCCATCAATGTCCGGCAGCTCCTGGAAATGTCCAACAATGTATCCTGCAGCAGCAGGCACAAAACGTGTCCTTTTCAGCAAAGCACTCGAGCCCACTCCCAGAAGCCAGCCAGCCTAGCTTCAATATCACTAGCATCATGAAGACTGGAAGTGGCAGAGGTTAGGAAAGAAAAGGGAATAATAATAGCTCTGTATCAACACAGTCCTGACTCAGACGAAATCATAGCTGCATGGATACGAGAATCTCGAAAACAAATTAGCCTTTATCTGTCAAAACAATCTGAGGTGGCTAGAATTAATATGGCTCTCTCATTTGTAATCCTCTCAGCCCTGCTCCGTCTCCTCGCAAAACCTCATTTCCATTCATTTTCCACAAACCCCAATCCACCTTGCCGCTTTGGCTCTGCCCTGGAGAACGTCCACTTTATCATTCTGGG
Source organism: Cryptoprocta ferox (assembly GCA_028646485.1). Taxonomy (NCBI): domain Eukaryota; kingdom Metazoa; phylum Chordata; class Mammalia; order Carnivora; family Eupleridae; genus Cryptoprocta; species Cryptoprocta ferox. The sequence goes on from CM053576.1 coordinate 94,913,729, forward strand.
AACAATCAAGAATTGTTCGGTGGTACTCTGCAAAATTGGGTTCCCTATTTGGGAAGGAATATAAATGTGGATCCCCTAAGTTTGTTAAAGCTTCATACCACATTCTCCATAATTCAATGAGCCATATTACCATATTAAAGCCTTTAAAGAGTCCTACACTGTTTCAGGTTAATTTACTGTATCTCCAACGAATTTGACCACACTGGGATATACTGTTGTTGGCCATCCAAAAGTCACTCCCAACCCCATTCTTGACATGGTGAATAAAAAACAGATTTTCCAAACTCCCTTGTAGTTATAGGCGGCTATGTGGTACAATTGTGGCCAATGGAAGGTAAGGGGAAATTTGCTAAGGGACTTCTGGGAAAGGCATTTCTCTTCCCAATATGCAGAAGAAAGGCCTGAACTTGCTCCCCGTTTTCTGTCTTTAAGTGTGGTGGAACCGCCTGCCATCTTGTGACTAGGTGACTCACTGAGACATCCATCTAGAGCCCTGACACCTCTGACTCACTGGTGTGGGTTTTACAATTGTTGTTGCTTTGACATCATTGTCATTGCCTACACATGAATGCATTTGGTTGTTATCCCCATGGCATGACTGGACAATTGAATTGAACTGAACCATTCAGAACCACCTATAGAAGAAATATGAGTCCAGGCTGTCTAAAACACATTCCACTGACACCTCTGGTAAGATCAAGAAAGTGGCTGCATCTACATTGGCAGAATGGTTACCAGCGGCATGGATGAAAATCCCAGAGACAGCAGCTAGTTGTGTATTACCAATGCTCTGGAAGGCAGAGAGTGATACAGCATGGTCATAAATGGACACTGACAAGCTCAGTTGAAAAGTGATTCAGAAGAGTGAGACTCAGAAAGTGAAGACCCAAGGTTAGGAAGAAAGTCAACCAGTTTATTGTGCTTATGTGTTCCTTTCAGTGTATGTGCAAAAGTGACACACACACAAAATCTATGTCTAAACAAGTCTAAAAGAGTCTTTTTGATAAGTAGAAGTAAGAATTCTAAGTGGACAAGCATTATGCCTTAATTTGATTGGCAATATTTTCTTCCTTTGGGGGTAGATAATAATGCATCTTAGAAACTATTGCATTCTTTTTTTAAGTAGACTTCATGCCCAATGCAGGGCCCAACATGGGGTCTAACATGGGGCCCAAACTGATGACCCCAAGAACAAGACCCAAGCTGAGATCAAGAGTCAGATGCGTAACCGACCTAGTCACCCAGGTGCCCCCAAACTACTGCATTTTAGATTCAATGCAATATGGTTGCACTTCTCAAAGAAGTTTTGTCTGACCATCTCTACTCCCTGTCGTATGCTCTCAGAAGTCTGTACTTCTTTGTAGCACCACAATTATATTTAACTATTGGTATTGTTTGTTAGGTTGTCTTCCCCTCCAGATTGTTTGTTTAATGTATTAGTGCAGCCTCGGTGTCTGCCACTCTACCTGAGAAACATTAGGGGTCAAGGAGTTGAATGAATGAACATCTGGCCATTTATTGAGCAATCCCCTCAGTAAAGTACAGTAACAGGAAATCCCCATCCTTACCCCAGTGCATCGGCCAGGGTCCCACACCTGAAGGAGCATCCTGTTGAACAGGGACATGAGCTCTGTACACAAGGAGTATATGAGAAATGCCAGAAGGCTGGAGGGTGCAAAGGCCAGAGAGTGAGCACTGGAGTAGCCAGACATGCCAGAGGAGACCACGCTTGACCTGGCCTTAGAGGACTTGGGTGGATGAAGATGGGGACCAGGTGGAAAGAGAAGTATATTTCTTAGTCATCCACCACTCAGAGCTGCCACTTCATTCAATGACAGATGAGGTCTTTGCAGTTTTGTCTGCTAAGGAGATGGGGGTCCACTTATATTGTGTTAATGGCCAAATGAATGCATTTGTGAAAGTGCCTGCTGAAAGGTCACAGGGTTTCTTTTAAAACAGCTGGGCCAGTGGAAGACGGGGGCAGGAGTGAGACATGCTCTTCACTGCATGCCTTCTTTTGTGCTTTTAGAATTTTATACCATAAACATATATTACCTTTAAGAATCATCAACATTTCATTTTTAGAAACACTCAAGCACTTTCCCAGGATCGCCTTGAGGATCTCATTTTGTAAATAGAGGGTTTGCATGATGCTGACAAGTGCCATCTAGACCAAAAAAGAATGACATGAGACTATTAAAAAAAAAATTAGAACAGAGAAGGAAGAAGTGGTGCCTCCAGAAACTGCAATGTATTCACTGTCCAGCCCCGATAGCCTTGTCTCAACTCTGTTATGAGGGGCCTTGACCAAGTCACCTCGGTCTTTGTCAGCCTTGCATCCTCACTGGGAAATTATAGCATTGACAAGATTCCCTTCCAACTGGAAAAGTCTGAGTTCAAGAATCTGTGACCCTCTTTTGTGGATCATTATCTGGCTCTGATTGCAATTCCAAAATAACAGTTTCTAGAATTATTTGAAAATCTCTAGAATAAATGTTGGGTCTCCCACGGTAACTCTGATGAAGGATGAATAGATTCCAGCATATGTGTGTGTTTTAAATTTCTTTAAAGTTTATTTATTTTGAGAAAGAGAAAGAGAGAGAGAGAGAGCAAGCGGGGGGGGGGGGGCGGGGGGGGGCGGGGAGGAGAGAATCCCAAGCAGGCTCCACGCAGCCAGCACAAAGCCCACTGCGGGCTCAAATTTACAAACTGTGCGATCATGACCTGAGCTGAAAATAAGAGTCAGATGCTCAACTGACTGAGCCACCGAGGCTCCCTATGTGCGTGTGTTTTGAAAGTCCTGTATCAATTTCCTCCTCAGCCAACACTCAGTTTAGAATATGAGCCATAGGAAAAGCTAAAAATGTGGGGGTCCTTTCATCCAAGGTCAGCCTACTTCAGATACATCTGAGTCTGTCCCTAGGTCTGTTGTACCACATTTCAGCACTGTCCTTACCAGCCCACCTCTCAGCTTACCACCATGGGAGGGAAAGCAAAGCATCTTCCATGAAAGCAAATCTCTTACTTATAATCTGTTGTACTCTTGACCTCTTCATTCCCTGTGGTGTTAAAAGCATGTCTACCCATTTTGTTATTGTTGCTTATTTACATGTTGTGTTTTAACAGACCCAGCTCGATGCTTTCTGGGCAGGTCAACACAACATGGCCTGGTAGTTCTTTCAGGGTGCTCCTAGAACCCCCAGAAATCCCACAGAAGTGCCTCAGGGCAAAGGAGGGTAATCCATTCCTGATTATTTAATCTTTTTTTTATGGCTAAAACTCTTAGAAAATTAGACTTTAAGAGGTAAACTGTGTCACTGAACTTTCTGAGATCTTTAATTTCTAATCTTTCCCCCAACTGGTAAGGGATGAGAAAGCAACTTAGTCAACACACTGCCAAATTCTGTATGTTTTGATGTTTTTCTTCTTTTTTTAAAAAAATGTTTCTTTTTTTTTTTTAAGTAAACTCTACCCCCAACGTGGGGCTTGAACTCACAACTCTGAGACCAAGAATTACATGCTCTACCAACGGAGCCAGCCAAGTGCCCATTTTGATGTTTTTCTTAGTCAGGGGAGCGAGTGTGTTCCCGGGAAAACCCAGCCCTTTACTAATCTGGTATTCCAAGTAAAATAATTCACCCCTAATAGGATGCCTGCCATGAGGGCCCACAGAGCTCAGATGCAACACAGCATCTAAGCTTGGCTGCAAGCCCTTGATGAGGTCCTCTTTTCCAGGGGGACCCACCAAGTCACGGGGATATCGAATATCCTGGATATTGAATGCCCGTAACTAATGACAACAAGAATAAAGACAACAGGTTTTAGTGAGTCAGGCAATTGATAACAAAGCCACCAGCATAACCACATTCCCCACTGGTAATTCAGAAAGAGTTAGTACTTCCTCCTACGTACCCACCTCGCTGACAGTTAACCTCTAGAGCTAAACATGCTCTACATCAATGCCAAGCAGTCTCCTTATCAACATGCTGATGAAGATGGGCAGCCTTGACTGTGACATAAAATTAGATTAACAAACAAAGAAGAAAGAAAGAAAGAAAGAGAGAGGATTTCTCCCACAGTAGCATCAACCATCAAATTCTACTCGTTCTCCAGGCATTAAACAAAGGGAAAAAACCCAAGGAAGTTAATCACATGTTAGATGCTACCAAACTGACACGAAAAAGAGGCTCTGGAAGGATGCTGAAGTGGGACTGGCTCTGGATTAACACACACGAACACACGCAGGTGTCGGTTGGAGAAACACCTGGTTCTGATCCAGACCATGTGCTGGCGGGCAGAGGTCGCTGCTGGCCTCTCTACCCGACTGGATCAGTTTGGAGTTAGTCACACCTCTCAACGGGGTTACCTGCCCTTCTCTGAGGTCCAAAGAGGAGACAAAATGAAAGAGTCGAGCCACCTGACAAAGGGGAAAAGAAAAAAAGCCATGGGCAGCAAGCCTACAAAACATGATTGAGGAAGCCATGCTGTCTTCACCAACTTACTCATTTCTTTCTTCGCTCACTCACAGCGAATGCAGAGGGAGTGTTCACAAAGCCCTGTGTGAAGCCCCCCAGAGGAACAAAGATGAACATGAAACATGATATGATCCCTACTCCCAAGGAGCTCACAGTCTAGCTGGGGCATCAAGACATAAATGCACAGAAGGCAGCAAATGACAAAGATGACAAAATGTGAGGCAGGAGTTCCAGGGAGGGAGAGAGCACAGCTGGCCGATGCCCAGTGGAGGTCTCACACAAGAACTCAAACTTGAGTGGAGCTGAGGCTGCGTCACCAGAAAGGGGAAGGATACTGCGGCCTGGTCATCTGAGTCAGGCCTGCACTCTGGTGATAGGACTTCGGGGTCACCAGGAAGGACTCTCCACACACAGCTGATGTCCCTGCCCTCGCACATAGATGTCCACCACTGAGTCTCCGCTGGAAGCTTTGCCTTGTCCAAGCTTCCTCCTTGGAAAGACAAAGGCCCTGAGGGGAGGTTAATGTGGTAGCGGATCCCTCTTCTTGGGCAGGGAGGTGGGTTGCCGGCGGAAAACTGGAGGGATGTTGCTAAAGGACAATGAGGGGGAGAAAGGCTGGGAGAGAGGTATCCACAAGACAATTTGTTTCAGCTGTTGGTGAAAAGAGGAGCTACAGTTATATTTGCAAATGTGCCCACATTATCATAAAATGTGATGAAGCTTTAAAGAAACTCTATCTTACAGTTACATGTATTTGTGATCCAAATTCCTTCATCTAGAATGTAGCATATCCTGCATTTAAGTGTTGTCCCAGCCTTCCCTCAAGGCAAAGAGGGAGCCTGCCTTGGTGTCATTGTCTTTTGCATATTAATACACCTTCTTTTTTTTTTAATGTTTATTTATTTTTGAGAGAGAGAGAGAGAAAGAGAGAGAAAGAGAGAGAGAGAGAGAGAGAGAGAGAGCGAGAGCACGGGAGCAAGTGGGGGAGGGGCAGAGAGAGAGGGAGACACAGAATCTGAAGCAGGTTCCAGGCCCTGAGCTGTCAGCACAGAGCCTGATGCTGGGCTTGAATTCACAAACTGTGAGATCATGACCTGTGCTGAAGGAGGACACTCAACTGACTGAGCCACCCAGGTGCTCCTTAATGCACCTTCTTAATTCCCTGGGATGTTTGATATAAAATGGTCACAAGAGCAGGCAGACAACCTTGAAAGTCTCCAGGGCTGTGACCAATTCTAAAATTCTCAGTGGCAAGACAGTCATCTCTCAGGTACTCAGCCAGGGGTTGGTTCTCAGGGGCTGGGGATGTAACCCAAGTAAATAAAGGTCAGGAAATGTTTGTCCGATATATGGGGAGTGGGGCAGAGAGGGGGCCTGGGGGTGCTTGGAGTGATTCAGGGAAAACCAGACTGGGAACTAGAAAGTCTCACTCTGAACCCAGCTTGGCCACTAACAGCCATGTGACCCTGAGTGAGCCACTCAACATCCGGGTCTCAGTGTCCACCCCTGTGAAGTATGTGTGTGGGGAGGGAGGGGTTAAAAGATGGCATCTAAGGCTTCTGCCTGCTCTAGCAACCTATGGGTTTGACATTCTTTCTCTCTTGGGGGAGAGCAGGTGCTCACTGTTGTAAGCTGACCTCAGGGACCCACTCACCATGAGGCTGAAGAGGTGGAGGAAACAACTGTATGGAAAATGGGCCGAGAGCCACGAGAGACCTGAAGCCCAGGGCTAGAGGGTGGCTTGCCCAGGGAGACACAGCACCAGCAAGGGGGATTGGGGACAAGAGCGCAAGTAACACCAGATCTTGTGCTCAGGCTACCACACCACAGAGAAAAGACGGGAAGAGAGCCTAGATCCACATAAGAGGGAAATTAAGCTTCCTCTCCAGAGAAATCTGAATGTAAATAGCTTCCCAATGCCAGCATCTGACTTGTTCCTTTTATTCTGCTCAACAGAATAATGATCAACCTCAGAGATCAAACCATACAGAAATGAGTAACAGGCAACCTTTATTAAGCACTTATATGAGCTCTGCACTCTGTGAAATCTTTATGTCCATCGTCTCATGAGTGTTTTGTGGCAGGCACCACTGTCATGCCTATTTTGCAGGTGAAGAGGCTGAGGCTCACAGAGGTGCAGCGTAAGTGTGGGAGCTGGGGTGTTTAATCAAGCCCTGCTTACCTCCAAAGTCCACGCGTGATGCGAAGAACTGCTCTATTAGCTGTGACAGTTAAAAATATGTACGACAGCCCTTCATTCCTTTAACATTAACTGAGCACCTACTAGGGTTGCAGATAAGATATGAATTCAAGGGGTGCCTGGGTGACTCAGACAGTTAAGCATTCGACTTCAGCTCAGGTCCGATCTCACAATTTGTGGGTTCAAGCCCTGCGTCGGGCTCTGTGCTGACAGCTCAGAGCCTGCAGCGTGCTTCAGATTCTGTGTCTCCCTCTCTCTCTGCCCCTCCCCTGCTCATGCTGTCTCTCTCTCTCAAGAATAAGTAAACATTAAAAAAAAAAAAAAGATACGAATTCTAATGATCACAACAGAGTGCCATGTGGGGACCAAGAAGCACGAGAACAGTTCCACCTGGAATCAGAAGAGGTTTCTATGGAGACAATGGCATTTGACCTTGAAGGGTGGACAGGATTTCAAACAGGTGGTGACAGGGGCAGATGAAGGTCCAACAAGAGCAGAGGCAGGAAAGAGAAAAGTCTAGAAGTAGCAACTCTGTGTGCTATTTCTAGAACAGCACAGAAGGTGGTGCTCTAAGTGCAGTACAAGAGGAACCAGAAAGGTAAGGAGAGACATGACAGAGAGGCTGGGATCAGAGCTCAAATGGCAAAGGAGAACAGCAGTGACTACTTGGGTGGCACTGCAATAGTCCAAGCCAAAAGGAAGGGTGTGGGGAAGAAAGCCTGGAGAAAGGGAAGAGATGTCAAATGGGCAGGACTTGAAGAGTAAGTGGGAAGAAGGGAGAGCATCAAAGATGACTGAGATCTGGAGCCTGGAGGCCTGGAGGGGGTGGTAATTTCATGGTCATCAGAAAGATGGGACATAAGAGGAGGGGCAGATTCAGAGTTAGGGAAATACTGACTAAAGGTATCAAGGAGACAAGGTGAGAAGTTCAGCAGAGAATCAGTAACGCTGTACTTGATCCCCAGGCAGAGAAGCCCATCTGGGAACCGGGCATCAGGGGACACCTGAAGGTGAGATGATCCTGGGAGGGAGAAGAGAGTGAGGTGAGGCCCTGGAGAAATCCCGTCCAACACTGCTGGGCAAGGGGAGGAGGTAGGGAGCTAGCAGGAGAGAAGAGTCTGGAAGGAGGGGGTGACTAAGAAGGCACCACATCACCAAGAAGCAGCTCTTCCCACTCACAAGTGATCTTAAAAATGCTTTCTCAGACCTCATAGGTTCAACAAGGCTCCTCTCTGAGACCAGGTAAGCAGGTAGGCTTCTCTCTTCCCACCTGGACCCTTGGTACATCCAGCTACATATAACCTCCACAGGTAAACTTGGAACAGAGAGGGGGCAGGAGACATCCGTGAGAGTTCCTGGCCCTTCCTCTGCAGCTGGCTGGTGGCTCTGTGTCTTCTGTTGTTTTACTCTCCCTAGCCCTCCACCAGGTGGAGTGAGGTGCCATAGCCAGCCCAGCAGACACACGGGAAAGGAGGGATCCAGGATGATGATGGGGTGTTGAATGATGAAGGCAAACACAGTAGGACCAAACTGGCAAGAAGTCTTGCTTGGTTGTACTTCAACAAGTTTCGGGAAGCTTAGCTCGGGTGCAAGCTGATTTGTCTGAGAGACTTAGATGGCAGGCAATTCTTCCATACTATTTCAGCAGATTGTCTGTAACAGTTTAGACAATCTTGGTGTTTAAAACTGGTTGCTGTGGTGAAGCATAAATATTAATTTTGTGTCACACTGTCCTTGGCTAAAACAGAAGAAAGAAGGCCAACTTGATGTAACCTAGCACAATGGCTGGGAAGTATTCCTCAGCTACTTGGATGGGGCAAACACGAGGGTGTGACAGTGAGGTGAGACATAGAGACAGGAGGGGACAGCAGTCTTTTCTTCTTCCTTGGAAATGCTTTCTGAGCATGAGCTGACACAGAGAAGTTTTATAAAAGGAAAATCAATACCTGCCCTATGATTCATTGTAAACAGGTAGTTTGTATCTAATTAGTACTCAATAGATAGCTAGAAAAAACAAACAAATAAAAACAAAAATAAAGGCATGGGAAAACCACTCCAGTCTGGCCAGAAGCCCTAAATCACTAGTCTTATGAGCTTCTGGGAATGAGCTTCTGGTTCCAAAAATAAAGTTTCATAGTGGTTGGAAAGCAGTATTTTTTTCAAGCAAGAAGTTTAGATAAGGCAGTGACGGATAAAAGATAAGGATAATAGGGAGAGGAAATTTTTTTAACAATGCCAAAAACTGTTTTGTAGAGTTTGTTTTATTCTTAAGGCAAAATTGAGTGAGACTTTAAAAATGAGCAGGAAAATGCAACAATTTGTCTCTCTGTGGCTCTAGGGCTGATGTTCAGATGCTAGGCTATAACCAAGGCTTGGCTACCCCCTAGTGGCTGCTGACCATAAATGCAGGCAAAGTGCCCGAGCTTTGGGTGGCAAATTGGGGAAATGGAGGTCATGGTGTGAAAGCAGCGCTGGGCCAAGGAAGAAGATGAAGAAATAAAAGCAACACCATGAATGAAGCTATAGGTTGAGTTTCCATCTCCCTATTTTGCTGGTGAACCTCATTTAAAGAGGCCCCACAGTGCTGAGTGGGTAAGAGAGGGGTTCGGTCAAAGCCAGAGCGCTGCAGGTGAAGGAGTGAAATAAAAGCAAAGAGAACCCAAGACGTTTCATAGAGGGCTTGGGGCAGCGCTGCCCAAGAGAACTTTCTGTGATGTCAGAAACAATCTATATCTGTGCCAGCCACCTGCTATCACAGCTGCTGAGGACTGGAAATGGGACTAGTATAACTGAGGAATTGAATTTTAAATTTACTTAATTCTAATTAATTCAAATGTAAGTAGCCACACTGGACAGGACTAGAGAATCAAAAATGTTTATTCTTCAGCTCAATCAACAAGGTTTGATGAGTAGCTATGAGTGCAGAACACTAAACAAGTAGACACTGGTTCTTTATTTTGTTTTTTTCTAAGCAAGAAACAAAGGAAAATAATCCAGAGCCCCTCATCTCCAGAAGCTAACAATATAATAGGAAATATTAGATTCTAGGGAGAAAAACCCACACAATCTGGGGAAGAAGAACCCCAAATCCACAGAATGTCTGCACTACTTGGAGCAGTGTCTGAACCAGATGACTTTAACAACAGTATTGGTACTGGTGGAACTGTTCTAAGGATAGGATCTCTAGGTAGAGTAAAAAAACATTATTTTTCAAGTTGTGGGACAAGTAAAAAGCAAGGTTCATTTACCAGGTCTAAGAATGGGGCAGATGGAAGAGACCTAATATGTACTTCCAAGTTCAAGAGCAATAAGGTGGCCTTGGATACCTCACAGTTTTAAAACTGTTGATCAATTGGTTTTTCTCACTATGGTTTCTCTTTCTTGTGAGAATGTGTTTTGCTTATTTTAGAGACTTATTTTTCTTTTTCTTAAGTTTATTTATTTATTTTGAGAGAGAGACAGAGAGCATGAGAATGGGAGGGTGAGAGAGAGAAAGAGAGAGAGAGAGTAGAATTCCAAGCAGGCTCCATGCTGTCAATGCAGAGCCCGACACAGGGCTCAAACCCATGGACCTTGAGATCATGGCTGGAGCCAAAACCAAAAGTCGGATGCTTAACTGACTGAGCCACCCAGGCACCCCTCTAGAGCATTATTTTTTAAAAAGGGAGAGATATTTCCAATTCCAATCTTAAAAAAAAACCTGGGGCTCAATTTTCCCTCTAAGTGAAATTACTGGCTAGGAAACACCCAACTTTGAGGATCAGAGCCAACTCAGAGACAAGGGGCTAAGTTTAGACCGATAGTCCTAAGAAGGGTGTCCTCAAGAAGGAGACAGAGCAGTTTTCATAGAAAGAAACGATACATCGACACTTCCCAGAGACATAGACTCTGGGGAAAACTGGGGGTGGGAGGGGAGTTAATAGTCCTGGGGAAAAACTTCCCATGTGTAATCCTGTTGTTTTTGTTTTTCCAGTTCTAAGATAAAATATTAATATTAACATTAATAACAACTTATATGTGTACAATATCATTTACAAAGGTTCTCCACTCCTGATGATGCAAAAACCCTGTAAACATCCTTTTTTTTTTTTTTAATTTTTTTTTAGGGAAAAGGGCTCAGGGCTCAAAATTACAAGAAAAAAAAAGTACTAACTAAAAGTGTGGCCACAGTATGTTGTGCACCTTAAACTAATATAATCTTACATGTTGATTATACTTTAAAGAAGGAAAGGAAAGGAAAGAAAAAGAAAGGGAAGGGAAGGGAAGGGACGGGAAGGGTAACCAAAAGGTCTTTCAAGCTCCACACTTTCCTCCTGGGGAGCCCTCAAAGGATGGAAAAAAAAAGCAAAAGACAGGGGAGAAGTGACCCTTCATCCAGTCACCTGACCCCAGCCTCCTTTTACTCTGTCTGAAGTAAGAGACGGTCTTTTGGTTACCTCATGCTCTCTTGCACATCCATCTGGCTAAATGCAGTAGATATTTAGAATAAGAACTGATTTGTGAGTTGAGAGTGTTTTCTGGAGGAGAAAGGCAGGGTCCAAGAGTCTTAAAATGGAACCATGAGTAGGGTGACCATGGGTCCCTGTTTGCTTGGATTGGGTTCATGTAAACCTATTCCTGGTATAATTATTCCAGTACGTCTTTAACTTTCAGATGTGGCCTGGTTTGGACATTAAAATTTATGGTCACCCTAGTTACGGGTGACTTTTTTTCATAAAATTGCTCTGACTATGCCCGTGGGGTTATCACCAAGGTGGTTGAGGGCTCAGCTGGGTGCAAGGCACTGTGCTAGGCTCTTTGTAGCATTACAAAGAGGGAGAAGAATTCGTATTCCCACCGTAATATTTCCCAAGTGGCATGAAGTCTTGAGGAAATGAAACATTCACACACACACACACACACACACACACACACACACACACACACCTGCCTCATTTTCTCATTCTCAAGGTTAATGCTTCTAAGAAGCTAAATCTACATCCCAGGAATGTTAAAGAAGTTAAGCGTTCTAACCCTAATCACCTGTGCATTTTGGGTTCTGGATGGGGCCTCAGACAGTGACCTGTACAGAACTGGCTGTTTAAAAATCATCCGGGAAACTTGTTAAAAATAGAGATTGGGCCTACTGCCTGAGATTCTGAATCAGCACATCTGAGAATTATTTAAAAAATGAAAACAAAGCTTCCCAGGTGGTTTGGACATGAAAGCCAGATTTGGACTCACTGGTGACTCATCATCCTTTGACCCCTGCCTGGAGTGATCCACTGTTGCCGTGGAAACCACTGATTTACCCCTCAGCCAGATTGGATTTTACTTCTTTTTTTTTTTTTTAAGTCCACATCTGTTTCAAAAATAGAGGGCATTATTTTTGGAAGAGAAGATGTGTTTTCTCCCTTAAGATATTTATATTTAGAGAGGAAAAGCAAAGCCCCCAAAAGGCAGTAAACTTTCTCATCTGAAACAAACTCAACACTACTTGAGCACAACTAGAAAGAAACTAATGAGCGGTTATTTCCTGAGGCAAGTTTCAAATTGTCTGGAGTTCCCTTTGCCTTTAGTTGTTGTAAGGTGCCCAGCTGGAGGCTTGGGCTCACAGGCTTCCCCGGGTGGTCGGAAGGGCTGGCGGTGCCTGGCCAAGATGGTATCAAGACTCTGGAGGCTCCAGCTTGAGGCAGACCTGGAAAAGGATGGCCCTACAGAATTACTGTCAGAGTAAGATTTATACACACACAGCTTGATGGCCAGGAGACCCATTCTGAGCCACCCTGATAAATATACCACATTCATGCCCTGTGACTGAGCTGAGGAAAGAGCAGTGCCCATCTTTCTTCAGGCTTCAGAAGCAGAGGAGATGGGGTGGAGAGAGGGACCAACAGAAGGTTTCTGGAGCTTTATGTTGCAAAGTTGGCCTGATGACTTAAGAATTTAGCAAGTCAGAGTTCTCACCTTTCAGCTTAAAAAAGAAAAGCACAAAATGGTTATATCTCAAATAGAAGGATCTTGGCATTCGCTGCTCTTTGTAAATCCTGATACCATCTCCTTGGGATCCCAAAGTGGAATGTCCCCTCCAAGATATTCACTGGGATCCATCACCTTGCCAGTCACTATTGGATTAAGACAGACACCTCACTAAAGTTCTGTTTTATAGAAGGAGCTGGTCCTTCTCTCAATAGGAATCATCCCTTTTGGTGTTCCTTCTCTATCTCCCAGCCTTTGTCTGCAGAACTCCTTGATTTCAGGTGGACAGTACTTTTCAAACAAATGCTCAGCCCCAGTCGGTACGTCTTTCTTCCAGAAATGCTCCTAGTGTGCTTCTCTTGGTTCAGGGCACATAAAACCCAGCTTGGGCCCCTGACCCTGGCTGTCAACATGCTCCATCCCACCACCCACTCAGAGCCCATGGAGCACCAAGGTCAGTATCAATCAATGTCTTCCAAAGCCTTTCACAAGTCTGCCTCCCTTTCCTAAAACCCTCATGCCACCACCTAGGACATAAAGCTTCCCTTTGCTCATACGACTCACTTCCCAGTCAGTGTGTCTGCCCAAACACTAGCATAGCTGCCTTTCCTCCATCCCCAGCCGACTGTAGACCCTTACTCCACATCTGGACTGGGGGTTAAGGGACTGTCACCAGGAAACACAAGGTAATCTCCTGAATTTACTCTGAGAGGAGATATCTACTAACCTAATTTTTCAGGGCTGAGCACACAATGAGAAATGGACACAATGACAAGGAGAATGTGATGTGAGAAGAAGCTAGGAAGGAACACAGAGGATGTGAACGGGGCTGGATGGAAAAGAGAAGGAAGTGATGCTTACATCACAATGGCCCGCACGACCAGAGTTTACTTTGAACCTCTTTCAGTGTTAGTTGCGGCTGCTACTGGCATCCTCCTCCTCCATGTCTGAACTACTCACCTCCTCTGGGACCCTGGGTTCCTTCCCCCGGGGTCTGGTGGGCCACACGAGCTTGCAGCCTACCCAGTCACTCAAGTAGTCACTCCATCTGGCTATTTTGAGTGTAGGTGACTCTCCCAGTGCACCCTGGGAAATTGCGGAGAAGAGCTCACTCCCTCCCTTTTCATTTTCTCTTTCTCCCAGGCTTTAGCTCCAAGTAAGTCAGAGGTTCTTAATCTGGGACCCACAATGAGTTTCAGGAGCTCTGGGAACCTCTTAATATCATATACATCATTTGCGTGTGCGTGTGTGCGCGCATGCACAATTTTCTGGGGGCAAGAGTCACCAATTTTTCCATCAGATTTTCCAAGGGACACCAGAAAAGATGAGGAATCATGGACTGGTCCTCAGCTTATCCTGTGCCAATTACATGGGTGATAAGCAGGATGTGCTAGAGGGGTCAAGATGCTCACACAGTCATGGTGCTCAGGGCCCCGCACAGTACCTTGGAAGCAGCCATCACCGCTGCTGTGGCTGCCACATTCAAGCCCCGCTTCCCGAAGTGTACAAGGGCATCGTAACTTCGGTCTTTTGCTTGGACCAGGCAATCATCGATTTCCTGTCGAAGGAAAAACAGAGGCACACTGAGTTGGAAGGTTCAAATAAATCTCTGTTCTTTCTCCCTTCTCCTGAACACTGGGCTTGGCAGCTTGCCCAATCATGGAGTCTCACTGGGACTGAAAAGTCATATGCACTTTGGGGTGTGTGTTTAGAGGGGGGAGAGTAGATAGGAGGAAGGAAAGTCCTCCAACCTCCCAGGGAGGGTCCGGGGATCCTGGATGTGGACAATCCTGCCATTCCACATACAGCCACCTATAAGACTCTGAAGGAACTGAAGGTGGAGAGAATGCCAAGCATCAAGCATCTAACATCAGACCTGCCACTAACTGGTTGTCAGGCTTTGGCAAGGGTTTAGCCTTCTGAAAAATGATGGCAGTGATAGTATCTAACTGGTGGAGCACAGGGAGGGTTACATGAGATCATTCCAGTAAAGCATCTAACACAGCGGCTGGTTTCAGTTGAGTGAGAACCACTATCATCTTCCTATCTCAAGGGGGTCAGGCCCTTGTAGCTCTAAAATTCTATTATTATTAAGGGGTGCCTGGGTACCTCAGTCCATCCGACTCTTGATTTCGGCTCAGGTAATGATCTCACAGTTTGTGAGATCGAGCCCCACATCAGGCTCTACACTGACAGCACAGAACCTGCTTGGGATTCTCTCGCTCCATCTCTCTCTGCCCCTCCCTTACATGTGCTGTCTCTCTCTCAAAATAAATGAACTTTAAAAAATAAAATAAACTACAATTCTACTATTCTGTAACTATTAAATACTATATCCAAATATTGAAGGGAGATACTAGGACCCAGAAAGAGATACTAGCACTATTTCTGTTGATAAGGGAGATCATTTTACAGATAATGAAATAAAAGCAGAGATGAGAAGTCACCCAGCATCATCCTCAGGGTAAGGGGGAGGTTGGAAAGAGGATTGAAGTCTCTCTCCTTCAGGACGAAAATAACGATTTACTTTAGATCTGCTTCAAGGCTGGCTTATTCTTCTTATTTGTTTGTTCGGTTTGGGTTGTTATCACTGTTATAAGAAAACAGCTCTTTTGTAACTCACAGTAGCTCATTTCGGAGTTCAGTAATACATGACACCTGGCCTCAGGCTCATTTGAAGTTCAGCACATCAGTACATTTCCTTTGCTTTGAGGCATAACGTGGGAGAGTCAACCCCTGTGCATTCCTGGTTTAAGGCTTCTCCGGGAAGTCAAGTTTTCATTGTGACCCCTGACTGACTCTAGTAGGGATTCTTGGCAGCTCTTAAGTCAGCCACCTTCACTTCAGTGGAAATTAGATTGGTGGCTTCAGGGTGAGCCCAGAATCTGGGGAAGGGGAAAGGGAAACGGAAAGAGTAGGGATTTGACAACCGGGGGAAGAGAGAGATCCTATTCCTCAAAACCCACCCTTCTGAGACAGGCAGTGCTGTATCCTAGTTCCTAAAAGGGTTTTCAGAAATGTCCATAGTAATCTGCTCATGCAATTAATATGTTCTCCCAAAACCTCCCCCAAGAAATCCAAAGTACTCAGCTTTCAGAGACAATAGAAATTTATATACAAAGCCACCTACAGTGCTCCTACTTTATGTTAAGAATCATATCCCAATCAGTTCAGAAGGTCACGTAATATAATTAATGAATTACATAATATTGGGCTCAATATTCCCACCCTTGGCAATTTATCCTAAGAAGTCAAAAGAAGAAATTAATCTCTCTGTATTGTAGTGTTCATGAATCATGAATCAAAATCAAGTACAAAGGGGTTATGTGCAAACATGTTTAAGATCTCGGAACATAAATATTGTATGTATATTAAGT
Source organism: Cryptoprocta ferox (assembly GCA_028646485.1). Classification (NCBI taxonomy): domain Eukaryota; kingdom Metazoa; phylum Chordata; class Mammalia; order Carnivora; family Eupleridae; genus Cryptoprocta; species Cryptoprocta ferox. Next base: position 94,929,739 of record CM053576.1, read on the forward strand.
GTTTTTGTTGTTTTTAGGTATTTGAATTTTTATTTTTTTCATTCACTTAAAATTTTATTTTAAAGAAAGGTTTAATAGACTGGCATGCATAAAAAATGAAGTTACCAAAACAAATTAGTCAGAGGTAATGGATAATGGACTTCGCATTCATTATTGTATGAAACCTTTAAAAAAAAACAGCTATAGAGCAATCCACTGAAAGCAAATCCAGCAAATTAAGTTCAGTGGAGCTATTAAGCAAAAAATCATTTTACAGACAGTGACATTATAAGTCGCTTAGAATTGAATTTCTTTTCAAGAGATAGAAGTTATAATTCTTACTTAAATTCTTACTTATTACTGACCCTTTCCTGCAAATTTTCCCTGTCTTATTTTTCCCATCTCTGACATTAGAGGACTCTATATTTTCATTGCAAAGATGCTTGTGAAGTACTTTGATGCAAAGTAAACACAAAAGGTAAATAGCATGAACAAATTATTATGACTATTCTCATTAGTACTTACCAACTGACAATTACAAAAACAGGAGGGATTCCACTGGTAACACATATTGTAACACTGAACAACAGAGCAAACACTGTATAAGAAATTTATTATCTTCTAGTCTCTATTGGTAGCTACCTGGGTACAAGCTCAAGGCATTTAATCTCTTTATGCCTCTACTTTTTCTATGTTAAGTTTTAAAAGTGATTTTTAATAGTCTACGTAAAAATTATATCTATAGAAGGACAGGAGCTGAGCATGACAAAAGAAAGGAAATTCAGTTTGGGGAGCTGAATTATGAGCAAATCTTTTGTCGACTCTGGTTGCAAGGCATGGAACTGTTTTTCAGCAAGGAATGATAAATAACATCTTTTGGAGGATTTCACCACTGTTTCTAAACATGTCAAAAAATAGATTAAAAAAAGAGAAGGAACAAATTGTTGGGGAGGGGCAAATAAGGGACAATCTAGGGTCCCCTACCATAAAACACTCTGTCCTTTTTACTTATCGCTTTTTAAATTTTTTACTCACTGGGAGGAGTGACAAAGGCATAAATTACCTTTTCTTTTGAAGACAGCGTGGGATGTACAAACTTCCTGTACAGGAGGCTGGAGCCTTTTGTGTAGGGAGACAGCAGCCAGGCGACAAACGCTATTTTTAGTTCATAATAGAATGGGAACCTGGAGAGAGACAAGAAAATACACACTCTGTTAGGTTCTCGGGAACACGGCCCTGGGCCTATGAAGGACGAGCCCAGCGCCTCGCGTGCCTTCCGATGGCTGTGAGGCTCCCGGATTCCTCCTTTCTCCACCCATGAAGGTGTGCGTCCACTTGCAAACACAGAGCAGAAGCCCAAGACCTCTTTTTTTTTTTTTTTAAGATTTTATTTTTCTTTACTTTTAATTTTTTAATGTTTATTTTTGAGAGAGAGAGAGAGAGAGCGAGCGAGCAGGGGAGGGGCAGAGAGGGAAACACAGAATCTGAAGCAGGCTCCAGGCTCTGAGCTGTCAGCACAGAGCCCGACATGGGGCTCGAGCTCACATACCTTGAGATCATGACCTGAGCCGAAGTTGGACACTTAACCGACTGAGCCCCAAGGCACCCCTGAAGATTTTATTTTTTTAAGTACTCTCTATACCCAACATGGGACTCAAACTCACAACCCCAAGATCAAGAGTCATATGTTCTACTGACTGAGCCAGCCAGGCGCCCCATCCCCACCCCCCAAGGCTTCTCTTGAAAGTCAGTTCTTGTTTTCATTTTTTGTCAAAGCCAGCCAGGGATCCACGTTTTCTCCAGCCATCACCCTGCGGGCCATGCCTGGCAACTGCCTGTGCTTCCTGCAGGGTTCTGCTTGTTTAGGTTGGCGCTGGGGCTCCAGCCACAGCCTGCAGGTTCGGAAGGCCATGTTCCCCTGTGCCCTACACCCAGTCACTCACTCTTCACTTGCGGCCAAGAAGGCACACACCACCTGAAGCCTTTATGACAGGGAGGAACTGACAAAGAATCTTCAGACTGAGAATAAAAGCCTCCACTTCTTGGTTGGGACAGAAGCCAAATTCTTGCCAGCAAAAAGGATGCTACTTACCCTACTTAAGTCAATGGCAGGCAAACAGAACTTGATCTTTTTGGTGCCAAAAGAAAGGGGTTCAGGGTGCAGGTAACATACAACTCCAGAGTCTGAAGTCCTGCATACTGTTCATTTATGCATCACAGAAGCACTTACCAGCACCAGCAAGTGTCTACTTGTGCTGAGCACTGTGTAGACAAGGGTGAATAAAGAAGATCTGATCCCTATTCTCTTGGAGCTTTTAGTCTAGTGGGAAACAGACAAGACTGTCTTGCATCCTTGGAACTGATAGTCCAGTCAGGAAAACAGATGGATCAAATGATCACAAATAATATAGAATTGCAACTTGAGACATGTGCCATAATGGGCCTCTGCCAGCTCTTGTAGGCCCTTTGTGTATATAAGAAAAAGCCAGCTCCTCAACTGGATGCAGACCTATGAGCACATGACTAGTGAACAGGCCTTCATTTGAATTTTAGCCCCACTTACCACCTTGGCCAGGTATCTTGCTCTATGAACAACCTGTGCAACAACACTTGGCTGTCCCGATGTGTACTAATATCACGTCTTTTTATTTTCTGTATTCTGATGCTTTGACATCTTGGGGCCTTGCTGACTCTGGAGAGGGTGTCCCTCCAAGGATTAGCCAATTCCTAAAGATAGGAAACAACTCACCCACAAGCAAGCCTTTCACATGCAAACTGACCAATCCCTTACCCCTACCACCTCTTTTGTGAGCTCTCACACTCTGGGCCACTCTCCAGCTACTCTCACCACCCCAGGGCCAGGTTCCAGCCACCAAGGGACAGCCCCTACATCCCAGAGCCCACTGAAATTATTCAGACCAGCTAATCCTAAACATGTTTACCTTGCCTTGCCTGCTCCTTCCATGGAAACCACAATAAAGGTTCTTGCCCACACTTCCTACTTCTGCCTCTTGACTGACCTCATGGTGTACTGTGCCTCCAATTTCCAGGGACCTGTGATTTTAACAAACTTCTTCCTTCACGACAGTCATTTCAGCATCTATGTGTTTTACCATACCTGATTAAAACAAATCCTGGGTACTCTTAAAACACGATGCTCTGAAGGAAAAGGACACCTGTGCTAGTCTGAAGAATCAGAAAAGCAAACTCCTCCCAGGTACCTTCCTTCACCCCCAACAAGGGAGCTGAAAATACAGAGCGATTTCTGGCAAGTCAGTTCAGAGCCTTCAGCTCTCACACAGACCCCCAAATCAGCAGCTCCGCCCACTCTGCTTTCCTCATCCAGGTCCCAGGTCCGCCTTCTTCTGCCTCTGGCAGGCTCTTCCGGAATATTCCCTCAACGACTCAAGGACACTGTCATGTCAAGATTGTTTAATGTTTCACAGCCATCACAGACAAGAGGCTGAAGGAACAGAGGTGTGATTCTCCCACATTTGAATCACCCTAGTGATTAACATTAGAGGAAATTTTATCTTGAAAACAAATATTTGCCAACCCCAAGGGGAAAGCAAATGAATCTAGCAAGCTCAGGCATCAACACAAGATACACACAAGGGACCTGTCACATGGCAGCGTGTTTGTTGTTTATGTAAAAGATGCGTTTTTTAAATCAGTAATACATGAATATATAGTTTTAAAAATCCAATTATCCAGAAGAGTATACAACAAAGAGTTTCCTTTCCATCCCAGACCTTTAGTCCCTTTTCCAAAAGCAAAAACGTTATCAGTAGTAACCTTTAGATGCCTAAGATATAAAATCATGTGGGTATATATGACTCCTTTAGCAGCCCCCACACATACACATTAACACCCTATAATCCCTCCCCCCTCACCTCTCAACCGCCCCCCCCACCCCCCCCACTTAACAGTATACTTTGGGGATTATCTCAAACTGCCTCTGGAATGATCACACCAGGCCCAGGCCTTTGTCAGGTATCATAAGGGTCTCCCAGTTGAGCCACCCACACCCTCTGTTTCCCAGCCACCTTAGGCCCACTTGGCTCTACCAATGCAATCACCACCAACCAGGTCACTTTCCACTGGACCTACCACAGTCCCAGCCTTCACCGAGAAGGGGAGAAGGACCCTGCTCATTCCTTAACGACTGACCCTTGAACTGTCCTGACCTCTAGGATATACTTGCCTCCCCAGGTACAGGTGCACAGCTCTGGGGTGTGTGTGAGAGGTACAGACTCCCACCCTTCAGTGTTACACCTTCACACTCCTGAGGGCCGACTGTTTTCTAAGAGGGTTGGACAGTGATGGAATTGTCAAAATACATGCAACTAATGTGTATAGAAAATTCCTGGAAGAAAATACAAGTAACTTTTAACAGGGGTGCCCCTGGGGAGAAGGACTGAAGGCCAGGACTCACTTTTCGGCGTACTGTTTCAATTTCATTTTGCCATGTAATATAGCATTTCATAATTGTTAAAAAACTAAATGAAATCACCTATAGAAATTGTGAAGCAAGCCACCATCTACCTCTTCTGTGACTATATACAATTGCTGTTTACATCAAGATAGAAAGTTTTAAAAAAGTGAACTATGAAGAGAGAACTGCCCCAGGGGAGGGGTGGAGAGAGAGGAGTGTGGATGAGTGAGGAGTGAGGGGCAATCTCCAATCCTGGAAGTGAACCAAAGTTAAAGATGTTCCCCAGGAAGCCAGAAGGTGTTTCAGGGTGGGGGGTGGAAACAGAAACCTCTCTCTCCCCTGCCACCCCCCCCCCCCATTATAAAGAGAGGTCAGAGCTGCTGAGCTGGTGTCTACATCCCTGGAAGGGAAATAGGGCTCTGTCTAATCAGCCTGCTCTGCACCGTTCCCAGAGCAAGAGGGAGGAAGGGTTGCCAAGATTCTGCCTGAAGACAACTATGACCCATGATAGCTGGACGTTGGCAGAAAAAGAGAAAGCAGGGCTGAGGGCATGACCCGGCTGTAGGATAAAGCAGGCAGAGAAGGTTCCCAACCTCTTCCCTGCAGAAGCAGCTCCTGCTAAGATGGGTCAGATGAGGCCTTCAGGTGGATCAGGAAGAAGGGGATTCTACCCATACCTGTGCACACGTGCCAAACACACCAGGTATCAGAGGCCCTCCTATGGTAGGCAGAATTCCAGTCCTGTGATTTTCTCATTCTGATGTTACTCCCACAAATATGTTCCCTTAACATGGCAAAGGGGATTCTGAAGATGTAAGTGAGATTATTAATCAGCTGACTTTAAAATAGGGAAATTATACTGGGTTATTGGGGTAGGCCTAATCTAATAACATGATCCCTTAAAAGCAAAAGCAGAGACCTTTCCCTGGCTGATAGCAAAAGGCACAGATTTGAAACATGAAAGGATTTGACATGCCACTGTTGGCTTCAAGATGAAATAGGAGGCGCATGTCAAGGAAATGGGGACCCCAGTCTTACAGCCACAAGGAACTGAATTCCGCCAACAATCAAAATGAGCCTGAAGCGGACTCTTCCCCCAAGTCTCCAGATAAGAGCCCAGGCTGGCCCACACCGAGTTTGGCCTTGTGAATCCCTAAGCAGAGGGCTTAGTTGATTCTACCTGGACTTCTGACTCATAGAAACTGAAATAATACATTTCTGTTGTTTTAAGCTCCTAAATTTGTGACAATTTGTTACAGCAGCAATGGAAAGCTAATACACTTCCTAAAATCAAAATCAAATCAACTCCAGAAATAGTTGATAAGCATTTATTAGGTATGAAACTCTAAAGTGCCTGGACCATGGGTAAAACATAGTCCAGCTATCAGGGAGGAGCACATCCATCATTAGGCTGGATTTCCACTTAGCCAAAAGCAGTGAGACTGAAATGCCAATATCCCTGGGAAAGAGCTTGTAAGACTAACACTATCCCCTTGAAGTTCATGAGGAGGGACAGGAGGACAGAAGGAGGCCACTCAGCACCAGACACACAACATTGTTAAGAAGGAAGACTGGAGGACATGAGGTGCTAGCCATGATGCTTAAATGACTACACTGTTCTTCACTGGACCTAGCCTGTTGCTCTCATCTCCATGGGACAGAGGAACCTCCCCAATGCAGCTCTGTACAATATGGGGCCTGACACGTAGTGCCAGGCCCTGGACCTGGGGAAGATGAAAAACAGCTCAGCAGAGTTCCTTCTCCACTCCTAGAGACTTAGCCCCATCCATCCTGAGTCTGTTATTTATCTGGGCACAGGGCAGTTCAGGATGGCACAAACTTGTTAAATTAGGTAATCCACATTTCTTCCCTATAGCTTGAGGCCACAATGGCTGAGACATCTATTTCTCACAGTGGAAGTGAAAGCCAGGATCCTTCGGGGGAGAAACTACATACTAAGGTCATTAAGACCACTGATTCAAAATAGGAATCACAGGGAATGCCTGGGTGGCTTAGTCGCTTACACATCTGACTCTTGGTTTCAGCTCAGGTCATGATCCATGGTTTGTGGGGTTTGAGTCCTACATCAGGCTCTGTGCTGGATGAATCCTCCCTCTCTCTCTCTCTCTCTCTCTCTCTCTCTCTCTCTCCTCTCCCAGCTCATGCTCTTCCTCTCTCTCCCTCTCAAAATAAATAAACTTAAAAAAAAATAGGATTCACAGAAGCGGTGTTCAGGTCTGGTCCTTGGCCTGTGACAGCCTGGAGGGTAAGTTCGTACTGATCCTTTCTGGGTAAGGACTTTCTCCAAAATGAAAATATTTTTACTATTTTCTCTGATGATAATTGATCATGGCATAACATTCATGCAAAACAGCAAATATAAAACCAACCCCACGATTCCAAGTTGCAAAAATAACTCTGGTTAACTGATGGGTATTTCCAAACTACTTTTAGTATACATTCACATGTGTACAGAGAAACTCAGGCCCTTTAAATGTAAAAAGATACTATATATTATTCATAGTCTCTTTCACCCAAGAAGATGCAGTATATCCATACATAGACCTAGCTTACAATTTTTACTTGCTCCATTGCTGTAACAGCTGCATTGTTTATAAGGGGAAAACTTTTTCATCCAAAGGGGATTGATGAACTAAACTGTGGTCCATCTATACCATGAAATTCCATGTGGCCATTGAAAAAATAGGTAGATCTATTTATGCTTAAATGAAAGTATTTAAAAAATAAATTTAATAAGCAAAGTAAGAACTGTTACATATACTATAATATCATAGTTTAAAAAGAGAAAATATTTAAGTAAATATTTTAAAAGTATATACAGCTTTAAATAGTAGTTAAGGTGAGAGTGAATGGTGTTTAAGAGAAACTTAGTTTTATTAGTTAAGGGAAACTTTTGTATACTGTTTTCTTTGCCTTTTTTTTTTTTGACATCTGAGTGCTTCTTTATCAACTGCATTAATTGAGGAACTCCTTATTTTGTCCATCATTATATCACTGTATTATAAGAAAAATACTGGCTCTTATAAGGTCATTGAATAAATATTTACTTGAAGACTTTATAGACTCATTTATTAAAAATATCCCAGTTAACATCCTGCACTTGCTTTCCTGTTCTGAAGTAAGGTTTGAGACTACTTTTAGACCTTTCCCATCTCTCCACTGACACGAGGCAACATCTTCCCTTGAAAAGTCCCAATTCCTAGAGTAACTTACCAACAAAGGAAGATGTCGGTAAATGTCTCTGCCGTGGTGAAAAGTGCAAATATAATCCAGTACATCATCCATTTGACCTGTTGAAAGAGAAAGCAACAAAGCTAGTAGAAAAGGTCAAGACTAAATGGCTGGCTGCCCAACATCTAGAAGAAGAGGAAGAAGTGGACGATGAGGTGTGTTCAGGCAGTGTATCCAGCATTTGTAACCCCTTCTCCCTATTCTTCCATAGCTCATGTCCAGTTCTACTCCGGGCCTTGGGCCCGAAGACAAACACACTTTTTCCACAACTGATCCAGGCTCCAGGTCAAAGTAGACTCTGGGTGACCTTCAGTAGCCCTCAGGTAAGCCAGGGGGACCTGCACACCAGGAGTGACTCAGGATTCAGTTAGGTCATTTTTTTCCAAGACTAACAACAGGTTAGTAAACTCTCCAGAGTTTACACTGGGGAGACACACTTTGGAATTAACTTTAACCAGACCAGACTTTTTGGAATGTAATGGTGGTCACTTAAGAATTCTTTCCTGTGGAAAAGTCTCACAACCCCTCACAGAAACTGGATCTTCTTTTAAAAATCTCTCCCACATGAGCATCTCTATCCATTTCAACTGCCTCTCTCCCCCAGTAGAGGCCTTCATCACCTGTCTCTTGAACTACCACAAGAGTCTTCTAACTGCTTCCTTTGTCTTAGGGCTTCCCCCCAACCAACCCATCCTATAAACAACCTCTACACTAATCTCCCCAAACCAAGAACTTATCAGACTACTCACTAACCTAAAATCTTCCAGACCACAGAATAAAGTCCAATTCCTTAGTCTTCTCCTTCTAGTTTCTGGTCATGGTAGAGTAAGGTATTTGACTAGCCCTCTCCTGCCAACAATGATAACAAACTCTAAACAAAATATTTAATTTTTTTAATGTTTACTTATTTGAGAGAGAGAGAGGGGGAAAGAGAAAGAGACAGAGAGAGGGAGAGAACAAGTGTAGAAGGGGCAGAGAACAAGGGGAACAGAGGATCTGAAGCAGGCTCTGTGCTGACAACAGTGAGCCCAATGTGGAGCTCAAACTCATGAACTGTGAGATCATAACCTGAGCCGAAGTCAGGTGTTCCTGACTGACCCACCCAGGCACCCCTAAACAAAATATTTAAAAACAACTGCTTGAAGGCACTAGAAAACTATCAAAAGCTGGCAGAAACTGGAAGGGATTCAACTCTTAAACTAAGGAAACCATACCAGGATAGATCCATGTTAATGTGGCTGGAAACAATCCCCAGCTGGCAAATCACGGAACAGATAGAACTCAAGAAGAAACTCATAGTCCTTTTTTTTTTTTTTTTTTAAGAGAGAGATTGACATGCACAAGCACGGGAACAGGGAAGGGGGCAAAAGGAGAGGAAGAGAGAGAATCTTATTCAGGCTCCATACTCAGTGCAGAGCCCAACACAGGGCTAAATCTCATGACCATGAGATCATGACCTGAGCCAAAATCAAGAGCTGGATGCTTAACTGACTAAGTCACCCAGGTGCCTCAGGAAGAAACCCAACATCTTTTTGCCTGAGGAACTGGAGAATGAAATTTGAGACCCTAGAGATGCTGGAAATTAACAGGGGAAAAAATCCTAGCGAGGGAAGCTATAAGGGGGCAGGCCAAAAAATCCACATACAAATTCTCTTTAAATATTTGCCTGGACCCTGAGTTGCACAGAATCAGGTAAGACTCCAAGGTTTCTGAGAAGAAAAAAAAAAAAAGCTGGAAAGCTGAAAAAGTTTAGCAGAAATTTAATTTCATTCCACTGTAGTAGAAACAGAGTTTGGAGTTCAAGTCCTGCCAAGTTAGAGGAGCTTGGTAAACATTTGAGAATTTCCACTGAAAGTCCATACCTTAGGAATAAAAATTACATCCCAGAACTAAGAGATCAGTTTTAAGACTATGGAAAAAACTTAAATACCCCTGTCCCAATAAAATGTAAAACTTAGCTGCCGCAAGGCAAGGTGAGTTTAACTACCTACTAGCACAAAACTCAACACATTCTTTACAAGAATGTAAATAACCTTATAGCAAGATTATAGGATATAAGGCTAATATATAAATGTCAATTGCATTTCTATATATCTGGACAAATGGAACTTGAAAGTTAAAAAACAATATCATTTATATTGGCAGCAAAAAAAATGAATTACTCAGAAATATATCTAGCAAAATATGTAAAAGACCTATATGAAGAAAACTACAAACTCTGAAGAAAGAAATCAAAGAAGAGTTAAATAAATGGAGAGATATTCCATGTTCATGGACAGGAAGACTCAATATTGTCAAAATGTCAGTTCCTCACCAATTAATCTATAGATTCAATGAATCTAGATCAAAATGCTAGCAAATCCTTTTGTGGATGTGGACAAACTGATTCTAAAGTTTATATGCAAAGGTCGAAGACTAAGAATAGCCAAGATAATACTGAAGAAGAACAAAGCTGTAGGCCTGAACACTACCTGACCTCAAGACTTACTATAGAGCTACAATAATCAAGCTTGGAGTCTTACCTAATTATTGCTGAAGGAATAGATAAGTAGATCTATTCTTCCAATAGACAAATATAATAAAGAGCCCAGAAATATACCTGATAAATATAGTTAACCGATCTTTGACAAAGAAGCAAAGGCAATTCAATGGAGAAAGAATAGTTTTTTTTCCCCACAAATGGTGCTAGAATAACTGGACATCACATGAAGTAAATAGATAAGTAAATCAGTAAAAGAATAAGAAAATGAGTGAATAAATAAATGAATGAATCTAGGCACTAGTCTTATAACTTTCACAAAAATTAACTCAAAATATATCATAGGCCTAAAGGAAGATGCAAAACTATAAAACTTCTAGAAGATAACATAGAAGAAAACCTAGGTGACCTTGGGCTTGGCAATGAGGTTTTGAATACAACAGCAACAGCGTGAACCATGGAAGAAAAAAAGTCATAATTTGACTTCATAAAATTAAAAATTTCTGCTCTGCAGGACACTGTTAAGAGAATTAAAAGACAAGCCACAGAGTGGGAGAAAATATTTTCAATACATATATCTGATAAAGAACCCATATCCAAAAATACAAAGAAATCTTAAACTCATAAAAATCTCATAAAAAATAAACAACCCAATTAAAAACTGGGCCAAACATCTGAACACCTCACTGAAACAGATATACAGATACATAGCAACTTATTAACAAAGCTTTTGTTATGAAACCTAAATTTTTCTTCTGTCACCACTTAACAAGACACTTACCTAGGAGGACAAGGGAGGATTCAATAGTATTTTTCTTGAAAAATATAAATATGTTAAAGAGTCTATAGGAAAAAATAGATATAATGAGTGAAGAGATGAGGGATTTCAAGAGAAAGAAGGAAACTCTTTTAAAAAGAATCAAATGATACCCTAAAACTAAAAAACATAATATTTGAAATTTTTTAAATTACTGAATGAAATTAAGAGCAGATTGGATGCAACAAAAGAAAGGATCTGTGAACTTGAGGGCAAGCCAATAAAGATTGGAAAAAATCTAGGTTGGAAAAAAACAGAGAGGCTAAATACCTGTGGAACAGCATCAAGAAGTCTAACATATATGGAATAGAAATTTTCACAGGAAAAAGAGAGTGGGACATAAAAATTATTTTTAAAACCAATGACTGAATTTTCCAGAATCAATCAAAAACAGCAAATGCACAGAACCAGGGAGCTCAGAAAATGTCAAACAAGATAAATACAAAGAAAACCACACCCAGGCACATCACAGTAAAATTGCAGAAAAAGAAAGAAAATCTTAAGAGAGGGGGGAAAGACATACTACATACAGGGAAACAACAATAGATGACTTTTCATTGGAAATGATGAATACCAGAAGAAATAAAATATCATATTTAAAGTGCTGAAAGAAAATAAATCAACCTAGAATTCTATACACAGTAAAAATATCTTTCAAAAATAAAGGCAGTTCTGGTGAATGCACATTGTCTTTGTGATTCTGAAACATGTGGCTCAAGAGATTACTTAGAGGTCTTCTTTATTCAGAAAAATGACTGTCCCCTGGGAACCACCCTGGTTTAATCCATCAAAAGTAACTACTGTCTGAGAGACTACATGCTGTCTAGAGTACCTGCAGCAGAATAGGACCCTCAGTAGGGGGCAAAGAAGGTCTTTCCAACTGTACATTTCAAGGCATGCTAGGGCCCAAGATCCAGGATTTCCCAACAGTTGTATCCAGATACACAACCAGGAGCCTGATTTCCCACTCTATTGTCTTTTTCTTCCTAGCACTCAAACCATGCTCTAATATCTTCAATTAAAAACAAAGGACAATGAGAGGCACCTGGATGGCTCAGTTGATTAAGCATCCAACTCTTGATTTCAGCCCAGGTCATGATCTCACCATTCGTGAGCTCAAGCCCTGAATTGGGCTCTGCCCTGACAGTGCAGAGCCTGCTTGGGATTCTCTCTCTCTGTCTCTCTCTGCCCCTCCCCCACTCTCTCTCTCTCTCTTTTTCTCTCAAAAGAAATAAATAAACTTTTAAAAAAGGACAATAACAACAATAAAAAAAATCCCTTTCCTTGAAACAACCCTTAGCTATAAACTTGTCTAGTGAGTCATCTATACTTTCAGTGTCTACTTCCTCATCCCCCACTTAACCAGTGCACTACATTCATTACATTAATACTGCTCTCACTGGGGTTCCCACTTCAAAGGAGTATAACTGACCCTTTTTCAGTTTTTTTACTAAATTTGTTTGACTTTCAGATGGATATGAAACTATCATTTCCTGAAAAGCTCCCCCAGCACCACAATTGTCCTGATTTCCCTCTTGACTTTCTGGCTACTTCTCAGGTTCATCAATCTCTCCACAAGGCTTCATTCTAGACATTCTCTTCTAACTCTAGATAAGACATTCTCCCTGGATAAATTCTGCATTCCTCACCTAACACAGCCAATCGATCATCAAGTTCCGTCACTTTCTGTCTCTTATTTCTGTTGACTCTATCTTCTTCTCTCCATCCCCTTTGCCATTTACTTACTTCAAACCACCAACATCCCCTATCTAGAATAGAACTACAGCCTTTTGCTTGGTCTCTAAACCTCTGACCTAATATGACCTCTAATCTAATCTACTAATCTATCCTCCAAATTACAGTTAGAATGATCTTCTTAGATCCAAATTTGAGATTGTCCTTCATCAGTTCCATATTGTTGTTAAGATAAAGCCCACATTCCTTAAACTGGCTTACAAGTCCTTGCATACATGAAACCCTCATTATTTCCATAAAAAACTCTCCTCCACACCAATTCTTTCTTGAAATTTTCACTCCAATTATAATGGACCTCTTTTAGTTCTCTGAACAGTGCATCTTCTTTTGCCTACAGATTTCAGCCCTCAGATCTCAGCCTAAATGTCATTTTCTCAAGGAAGTGTCCAAAGTTTGGGTAAGTGCCCTCTCTTTTCTTCCTCCCACACTGTCATACATGCTCCCTGTCATACACTTATCACTCTGCTTTGAAGGTACCTATTTATTTCTATGATTTTCTTACTAGATTCTAAGCTCCTAAGAGTGGAGACAAGTTATTCTTGTACATCACCATACCTCTAGTACCTAAAACCATTATCGGCACATAGTAGGTACTAAAGGGATATGTTTTGAATGACTCGATTAGAATGTTGGCTTTGTGAATGGGAAATGATGGGTTTTGTTGGTTTGTTTTGAGAGAGAGAGAGAGGGTACAAGTGATTGAGGGGCAGAGAGAGAGAGGGAGAGAGAAAGAGAGAATCCCATGAGGGGCAGAGAGAGAGAGAGACAGAAGAAGGAGGAGGAGGAGGAGGAGGAAGAAGACAGAGAGAAGCAGGGCTCACCCGAAGCAGGACTCAAGCTCACCCAATGCAGGGCTTGAACTCATGAACTGTGAAATCATGACTGGAGTCGAAGTCAGATTATTAACTGACTAAGCCACTCCAGGTGCCCCAAGAAAGAATGGTTTTTACATGTTGAGAAAGAATATACCTTGGGAAATACTGGTTTAGTGGATTTTTGAGAAGAAAAGACAAAATCAGACAGCTTGAAAGGCAATAGATATTCCCCATGAGTGAGTGCCTGCTGAATGGATGGCTGGGTATACATAGGAGGAAAGGGGCTTACTAAAGCCAAGACATAGTATGATATGGAGCCACTCACACCAGCAAGAAAGTAAAGAAAGAGGCAATTTAGGGAGAAGCCTGAGCTCCATAACACTGAGGGGAGTCTGAGGGTTCAGGAAGACATTCAAGGAGAATGCCTAATAGGTTCCTGAAAAAAGATAAGACCAAATCTCAGAAGGGAGGTTGAAACTATGGACAAAGATGAGGGAGCCATGGCAAAGAGGAGGCTTTAAGTGTTAACCGTATGTTAACCTAAAGAAGTTTCCATCATGCACTCCTTCACTTTAAATATTGCCATGCAGAAAGAAGGGTCTGAGAATGATTTGCTGAGCGAGACTAACAGGGTAAATGGAATACGTGACTCAGAGATGGAAACCATAAATAAATTACCAGGAATGGTTTTCCCAATCATGCCAAGAAGAAACCAAATAATGGCTGTTTTTTCCAAGGTTTGAAGTAGAACTTGCCAAGTTTGAGGGATTCTATGTAATACTTACTATAAGATGAGGGGAAGCCTGGGTGGGCCAGCATCCAGAACAGAGAGAGGAAGCCAACGCTGATTTGAGAAGGAATGTCCAGGAGCAATTCAGGAACAGAGAGTTGACAGCATGACTGGGAAGCCCCTCTCAACTGGTCAGGAGCAGGATCCAGGAGTGAGGAGATAGAGGAGCAGAGAGACTCTAGACCATAGCAAGAGGGTGGGAAGCAGAGCCTAGACACTTTCTATGAACCACAGAGGCAGGCTGAGATCCCACAACTCATCAGACTCTAACCCCAGGGCTCCTGGCAGCCTTCAAAAGGCCTCCCCCATGGGTTGGGGAGGTAGTAGACATAGTCACCACTTTCACCTCACCTCACCTCTGGACCCTCCCCATACACCAGCCACACTAATATTTCTTGAACCTTTTCACACTCTCTTTAACATCCGAGCCCTGCTTCCGCCTCCCAGAAAATTACCTATGCCTATGACTAAGAAAGGAAAAATATGAGCCTGGTTTACATATCACTCCGTACCACCTGTTAGCATGAGCTCACAGCAGACAGCTGTACAGTCAGGGGTGACCTGGAGAGAGTAGCAAAAGTGACAGTCCCCTGCAGGTAGAACTTTGAACAGTGCACTTAGCCTGGAAGGAGAAATGTCCTAAGGTGATGCCTTTACATTGTCACCAGGTATATTCAGTATATTTTCTTATTTTCTATATTTCTGATTCTCTGACATCTGAAGCTTCACTGGCTGGGGAAAGACTGCCCCTCCCAGGACTAGCCAAGCCTTAGAGATAGCAAAGGACTTGCCCGGGAGCACATCTTCCATATGCAAACTGACCAGTCCAGAGCCCATACTCCAAACTCCCTCTTTCATGGAGCTCTCTCAGATTGAGCCAACATTCCCCAGCCCTAATTACTCCAGAACCCGCTGAAAATACTCAAACTAGCCAATCCTAAACCTACTTCTACTGCTTAGCCTTGACTTTCCCACAGACACCACAATAAAGAGTGTTGCTCCCTCTGACTCCTGACAGACCCTGGTGTTCCCCCACGTGGCTCTCCATGGCGTGCTGGGCCTCCTATGTCTGGGAAACGGTAAGAACTTCTTCCTTCATGACGGTCATTTCTGTGTCTGCACACCTTATCATACCTGATTAAAGCAAATCCCAGGTACATTTTAAACACCAGATAAGGACTGACTAAATTGTGAGGTACTTGGCAGGGATAAGACTGAGCGACTGGTGTCAAAGTGGTTTGGGAATGATGTGTATCAGCCCACAGAATTTAGATATTTGTGGTTCCTGCTCATGCTCACCAAAAGGGCCCCATGGCAGAGGGTGCTTTTGGTAATCAAGTGGATGAGATGACCATCTCTGTGGATGTCAGCTAGACACTTTCCTCAGGGTGATAGTTCATGTTGGATGTGCTCATGAGCTAGTGGCCATGAGGCAGTGACAGAGGTAGCAGATGGGTTTGGTGATGTGGAATCCCTCACACCAAGGCTGACCTGGCCACAACCACTGCTCAGAGACCAAGCTGCCAACAGTGGCACAAGCATCTCTATGGTGATACCCTACCTCATGGCCTCAGCCAGCCTCCTGGGAGCAAGCTCACCATACCAGGTGTCTTCCCTCACAGAAAAGGCAGCAGAGTCTTTTCTGGAACTCTCACTTACTCTGCATGTGGACTTGCTTTTCCCCCTGCCATGTTTCTGGCAGCCATGGAGTAAGCTGTGGACTCAGCGTCCTTTTCATTTTGATGCATGCCACCCAACACTCTTTGTAACCAAGGGCCTTTTAAGCAAAAGAAATCCAAGACTGTTAATAGGGTGATGCTTTTGGAAGTCTCTGATCTTACCATGCACCCCTCCCACACCCCATTGTCCTGAGGCAGCTGGCCTTAACTTGTGTGGCAACAGCTTTGGGAGAGTTCAGGAAGAGAACCAGGTGGGAGTGAGCATTCTGTGTGGTTGACGTGTTGCCCAGGAAGATGTAGTTTCTTCCATGAACCAGTAACCCACAACATGCTTCTGCAGCTTAGCCTGATTCTAAAGGTTCAGGGACCAAGGAAATGAGAGTGGTGTTTCTTATGATTGAGCCTATTGCCAGCTCCTTGAAGCTCAATTTGTGGCTCAGGGACTAGCACCACTGGCAACACGTAGGAGCTAATTAGAGATGCAGAATCTCAGGACACACCCCAGACCTAGCATTTTAGTAAAACCCTCTGTTCGTTCAATATGAACATTGAAGTTTGAGAATCACTGGTCTAAGAGATTCATAATATTTTTGCTTTTCGCCCTCAAACCTCTGAGTTCTGCTTTTTAATACTTATAGTACCTGAGGGGTGGATGCTTTCACTGAGGATACCAAATGATTCCAATGAAGCGAAAGCAGAAACTATACTGTTACCTGGCCTCAGGACAGCGATGCCCCTAGGAAATAGACAGTAAAGGGACTGATGGGCTTTGATGGGTGACAGATCCTGATTATCAAGGGGAACCAGAGCTGTCACTAAACAACATGGCAGGAAGAGGGTGCATGGAAGTTAAGGATCCTCTGGGGGAATCTGAGTGTGATCACCCGTGTGAGCGAGTATAGCCTTGTTCAGAGGTTAAAGTCAATGGATCATCACTACAACCTTACAGAGGCAAGATTACTAAGGCCTCAGATTCCCCAAGAATGAAGATTTAGGCCGCACCCCTGGATAAGGAACCCCACTCACTAATGCTCTAACTGAAGACAAAGGGAACATGAATTAAATGGTAGAAAAGGGAAGTAATAGGAAAAACTGTGAAAGATTTTGGAATGGGTGTACTATAGAATGCTAGGTGCTGTCCACAGCACCCTTCTGAATTATCTTGATTCTACACGTCTTGTTTTTCAGTATCTTTGAGCTATGTTAAAATGTTGTAGGGGCCCCTGGGTGGCTCAGTTGGTTAAGTGTCTGACTTCAGCTCAGGTCATGATCTCACGGTTTGTGGGTTTGAGCCCCGCATTGGGCTCTGTGCTGACAGCTAGCTCAGAGCCTGGAACCTGTCTTCGGATTCTGTGTCTCCCTCTCTCTCTGACCCTGCCCTGCTCACACTGTCTCTCTCTCTCTTTCTCTCTCAAAAATAAATAAACATAAAACAATTTTTTTAATTTAAAATGCTGTAAGTTATAGAAAACTGACTGCAATGCAATTATTTTGTCCATAGAGGTAAACTGATCTCCCCACACTCCCCACAAATCAGCTGAATATCTATTAACAAATTCATTTAATCATTCTTGACTGCTTATATACGCCTGTTTGTTGGAGTCTCCTTTGAACTGTTTTTATTTTTTTAACACCTTACTGGTTCCCTTATTAATTAGTTAAGTAAAACTTTCAACATGTGTCAACTTTATTTTGTACAAGAGTCATGAATTTACCCTTTAAAAAATTATATCTTTTAGCAAAATACATAAATACCAGCTATGAACTCATGACTACTTGCATGACTAAGGCCTATAGCTTCTATACATATTTTCTTCCTTTCTGTGTTATGTATAGACTTAAATATTTTAACTAGTTTTATTTTTATGTATTCTCTTTCTCTCCCTAATATAGTATATGGGGTATGTCGGTGATGGTTCACTTGATAATTTAATTTTTAGAGTGCTGGACATTAAGATCAGAGCCTGAGGAGAGGACTTTGCCAGAAATACTGGATCTGGTGCTGGACTCAGGTTAAAAAACAATCTGGATTTGCCAAGTATATAAATTGTATAGAATTCTTGTTGGAAAGTTTTTTTAAAGCCAGAATATGGGCAAAGGAGTGAATGTGGGTGTTGAGCAGCCAAAGAGGTAACTTACATGGAGATATATATTTGTTTTTTCTATCAACATCCAATGCCTTCTAATTTGGGGAAAGACTCCCAGTAAGAGGATGTTTGTGGGAGGCAAGGCCTGTTATATAGGCTTTGAAAAATCAAACACTTGCATTTAGGATTTTGAATCTTAGGGAAGGTTCCAAAGGCACAGAGAGCTGGCAGCCAGTGTCCCTGGTGGTGACATTGGCAGCATCTTCCTAACCAGAGCTTTCCTGTGACATGAGCTTGGCTGGCACCAAGAGGCGGTCATCTCAGTGAGATGTGACTATGGAAGAATGGTCAGAGATGCTACTTGCTGGCTCTGAAGATGGGGGAAGGAGCATGAGCCAAGGAACACAGCTGGCCTCTAGGAACTGGAAAAGACAAGGAAATGGATTCTCCACTGGAGTCTCCAGAAACAAGGTAGCCTTTCTCGATTTTAACCCAGCAAGACCATGACACATCTGACCTCTAGAACTGGAAGACAATACCTTTGCGTTGGTTTAAGGCACTAAGTTCATGGTTATTTGTTACAGTGGCAATAAAAAGCTAGTACAGTAGGCTACTGTAACATGCCAGGGAAAACATGATGAGAACTGCATTTAAGAGAGTGGCAGCACAGGAGGAGAGAGCTGGTTGAAGGATCATTAGGGGGATAGAGACGAAGGATGCTGTCACCAACCAGGTGTGTGTACAGGGGTGGGTGGTGAGGGGGAGGGGGCGGTTGAAGGCAATTCCAGGTTTCTTTCTTGGACAAATGGGCTTAGTGGTCAAAAGGAGGAAAAGAGGTGAGTGTAATGGTGACTGTGAATGTGTGTGAGTGTGTATGTGAGAGTGTGAGGGTGTGTGAGAGGTGTGTGTGAGAGTGTGAGTGAAAGAACATGTGTGAGAGAGTGTGAGAGCACATGAGAGTGCAAGAACATGTTGGGGAGCGTGTGAATGTGAGAATGAGTGTGTGTGAGTGTATGTGTAGAATGTGGGAGATGAGTGTGGGTGTGTGAGAGAACAAGTGAAAGAGTGTGTGAGTGAGTGTGTGAGAATGTGTATGAGAGAGCATGTGAGGGTGTGTGAAAGTGTGTGAGAGCACAAGAGAGCCTGTGAGAGTGTTTATGGGTATGTGAGAATGTGAGTGTGAGAGCACGTAACAAGTGTGAAAGCATATGAAAGTATGTGTGAGAGTGCATGTGAAAGTGAGGGGGTGTGAGAAGTATGTGGGGGTGTTGAGTGAGAGAACATGTGTGACAATGTGTGAGTGTGAGAGCATTGAGAATTGTGAAAGTGTGTGAAAGAGAGCATGTGAGAGTGTGGGAGTGTAAGAGGTCTGTATGGGTGTGAGAACGCGAGTGTGAGAATGTGCGAAAGCATGTGAATGTAAGAGTGCCTGTGAGCGTATGGGGTGTGAGAGGTATGTGGGGGTGTGTGAGAACATATGAGAGTGTGTGAAAGCGTGTGAATGTGTGTGAGAGTGCATGTGAGAATGTGGGGTGTGAGAAGAGTGTGTGGGTGTGTGAGACTGAGAGAACATGTGTGAGAGCACATAAGAGTGCGTGTGAGAGCACATGAGAGTGCGGGAACATGTTGGGGAGCATGTAAGTGCATGTGAGTGTATGTGTGAGAGCACATGTGAGAGCAAGTGAGAAGGAGTGAGAGTGTGAGTGTGTGTGAATGAATGCAGGGAAAGCAGGCGAGTCTCTCCTAATACTACTCGGCCCCTCTCTTTCGATTCCATTTTTACCAAGAAACCTTCTAATCTTAACTCCCCAGCTTTCCCTACTGGGAAAACCTCGTGCTCACCAGCCAACACAAACAGCTGCTCTGCTCATCAGTGATATTTTTCACTCCAAATTAATGAATTGCCATTTTAGTCATAAACCAGGCTCCTGTGAGTTTGGTCAGAGCAAAACAATTTACCAGCATCTGATCTCTCCCAGATGAGCTGACAGAATCGGGTTTCTGCCCCTGCAAAGTAGAGATCAGACCCTGAATCACGGTGACCCTGATTATGCCTCCTTACCCGGCACAGCTTCCCTGCCTCCTAGGCTGAAAGGAGTCGAAAGAGAGAGAGAAAGACAGAGAGAGAGAGAGAGAGAGAGAGAGAGAGAGAGACTGAGCCTCCTTGAGAAAGGCTGCCTCGTGTTTTATGCCTATGCCAAGCCAATTGCAAATCATGAGATTCTGTGCTTGTAACCTAACAACTATTTATAGTTCATATTCTGAGACTCCCTCGAATATACCAGGGACCCAGTCTCCAGAGAACACACCCCTATCTGGACTCCCTGCTTCGTAGCAGATGCAAGCCCAGGCAAGCAGTTCTGGGAAACTGAGGGAATGGGGCAGGGCGGAGGGGGCGGGGGGCGAGTCCTGGTTGCAGCTGATCTGGAGATGGCTGATTTCATCATAAAGGCATCCTGGAAACTCTGAGAAAGAAAGTAACTTTCAAATATGCTTTATTTCTTTACCTGTGCCACACTTCCAAAATGACATCTGAGTAAAAGCGGGAGAACAAAGACCCTTTGTCCCTCGCAACGCTCGGGGCCGGGATTGTTGACACCCACCCCTCCGATTAGGAAACCGAGGCTCTGGGAAGTTGGCTTCCTGTCCAGCACTGCATCAATCAAATGGCAGTGCCAGGACTTGACTTCAGACTCTTGATGCCCAAATCCACATCCTTTGTACTTTGTGCTGGGCTTCTGTGCTACCGTGGGATGGGGTACCCTTTCCTCATCACCCACCCCATGGAGGTCTTTGTCGATCAGGGGTGGTCTGATGATTCTCCTGCCTAGAGGTGCCACCCAGCAATAATACAGTCCTCCGACCTGTAAGTATTCTGGTTCCCTTCTCAGTGCCCGCACCAAGGAGGGCATCCTGCTTCTCCAAACGCTTCACACCCAGCTTCCCTGCAACCATCAGCCCCCCACCAATAAGAGCTACTTACATATTCTTTAATGTCCTTTGATTTCACAGCCTTGTAGGAATAATATGCAGGGTAAAGGGTGCCAAATATAAGCCTGGAGGGAAGAGAGAGAGAAAAGAAAGAGAAATGTCATTCCATTCATCCTATTTGATGGAAAAGGTCTGTCCACAATGTCAAAAACAGTTCTCCATGCTCCAGAAAATGCTGCTCTGAGGCTTGATCTAGTTTTATGCATGCCCTAAAGGTTCCTTCCCCTAGCTGGGGTGTGCTTAGGAACCTCTGTCTTCTGTTACAGCTGCACATCCACCTTCCTTCAGTCTGTAATTTGGCAACATGAAAGAGTGATCCAGGGTCATGGAGGCCAAAAATGGGGTTGAGAGTGGGGGTGGGAAGCCAGGTGAGCAGCCATGACCCCTGAAATTAAAGGTCAAACTCTCCTCTCCTGCTAATCCCCACTGATGTTCTAAAGAGCCCACCCACACCTTGGGGTTCCTTGTCCAAAAAAATCTTTTCACTTAAACTTCCTTCAAATTTCACTCCCCTCATGCTTGATTCCCGCATCCTGTAGCCAGAATCAGCTTTTCAAATTGCAAATCCGATCAAGCCAACCCCTCTTTCCCATTACACACATCCCACCCGGCATTAACCTGCTTCTTACTGCTCTTAATAAGAAGGAAAAATGATACTAGCACAACTGCTTGGGTATCAGCACCCACTGATCCATGCCCAGGGCTGCAGGAGGTCATTAAATAATTTGACTCTCACCCCTGCCCCTGAAGACCTGCATGGCACAGCTCCACCAGCTCTCGTTCTCTCCACCTTGCACCATGCCCTCTCAAACAAAGCCTTTGCCTGTGCTATCGTTTCTTTCTGGAATCTTCCCTTTCCCCTCTTTGCTGGTTAATGCTTGTTCATCCATCAGATCCCAGCTCCATTATGACTTCCTCTCGGAAGACATCCCCGGCCTGACCGACTAGGTCAAATCTACTACATGATGTACACAACATCAAAATGCTCTTTTACTGCTATTTATGATGCTCTGATTGACAACATCTCCCAGTCGAACTGTAAGTGCCTGCAGACCACAGAGTGAATCTGTTTTGTTCA
Organism: Cryptoprocta ferox; assembly: GCA_028646485.1. Classification (NCBI taxonomy): domain Eukaryota; kingdom Metazoa; phylum Chordata; class Mammalia; order Carnivora; family Eupleridae; genus Cryptoprocta; species Cryptoprocta ferox. The sequence goes on from CM053576.1 coordinate 94,951,896, forward strand.
ACAATGTGTTCGCAGCACTTCAATGGCTCCCAATGGATATTTTTAAATGAATTAATTGGCAGAATGGTAGAGCAGGGTTTGATCTTTTCATCTGGCAGATGCTGTCACCTCCAAGTATCAATTCAGGTGTAAGCTGATTGGGAACAGAGGCATTCTGGTCCCAGGCCCCACAGGAGCCAACATCTCTAACAACCCCACAGATAGAGCCTCTACGGTCCCTGCAAGGAGACACCACACAGGAAGCCCAAAGCCATGGCTTCCTCATCAGGAATTTAGAGGCCATACAGAGAAATTCCAGTCCAGATTCAATGTACCAAGCAGGGGTAGTTTTACTACAAGCTGTGTGGCCAGGTAACACCTTGACATTTCACATTCATCACATTTCCGTGGAAAAACGGAAAGTGAATGGAACGGAGTTCATTTCTGATACTGAAAGAGAAAGGTTGTTGTAACCTTGACTCACAAGGGCCTTGCACTAGGTGCTTTATAGGTATCACACTGCCTTGATTTAAAAAATAAAAACTTTTTTATAGACAGGGTACCAACATGGAGCAGGCAGTCACTTGCTTGTCTAAGGTTGTAGGACCATCAGGAGTAAATCAGGGGCTAGGACCCAGCCAGGTTGGCCTCCTCCAAGCCTGGCTTCTCATCACCACTGCCTACTGCTTTGGAGAGCCGGGCCATCCTCTGGGAAGGCCAGAATTATGTGTGGGGAGCAAGAGAAGCCAGCAAAGGGGACAAAAGAGTAGTCTAAAGGAAGGGAAAAATGAAGGACTGGGGATAGGAGGAAAGGAATTTTAAGAAAGAGAAAGAAGGCAACACTGTCAAAGGAACTGGGCAGGCCAAGGGGGACATCTCTTGGGGGAGCCCACTGGGTTCAGTCATGAGCCAGCTTGGTGAGAGAGGTCTCCCCAACCCAAGCATTCTCAGATGTCAGGGAGTCTCACTTTCTTGTGGGGCCTTTCCTGACCTTGTCACCACACCCCACACCCAAGATTAGGTTCCTTTCCCTGTTCCCTGCTGTCATGACTCTGGACCTTCCCCTTTCTTAGCCCTTAGCCAAACCACCCATAATGGTTTCTTCATGTCTGTCTCCCCTAAAAGATGATATGCTTCCCCAAGCCCAGCATGGTATCTGTCTCATTCATAATGGCCCCCCTGGGCCTGGCAGGTGCTCAGTAAGTACGTATTCACTGTGTGAAGTTTCAGAGAGTGGTGAAGCGAAAGCTAGAGCCACACAGGGGACACTTGTGACCTTGGGACTGAGGTCTCAGCATCAGGGGGAAAGCCAGACGGCACCAGGCTGATTCAGCAAAGCCTCGGGCACAGTGCCACAGGTTCCGGAGAAATAAACACACAGCTCCTTTGGCACAGATGCCCTGGTTATTAGCCACGTCTGCCAGGATGGTTTCCAGCCCCTGCCTTGAGGCAGCGTGTGAGCTGCAGAAAAGAGAGAGGTGGAAAATGCATCATGACCCAGGGCCAGCTGATTGATTTGCTCCTCTGTGAACCCCAGCAAGTAGAGCGGCAACACTGACACCATCTGAGTGGTCACAGAACCAGAAAGCCTCAAGGGCGCCCAGACCAGAGAGGCTGTGCTCCACCTGCTGGACCCCTGATGTGATGTGGTGGCCAGTGTCCTCTTGCATGCTACCCTACCCTATGTTTGATGGCACAGGGACCACAAGACAAATTTGTTTTTCAGCCTCTAAAGGCTCAATTATGCTGGCAGGTAAGGGAGCACACCCAGCACTTCACTGCTCAGGGAAAGGAGAATGGGATTAAAACGGCAAGTTCTGGGGTGGCTGGGTGGCACAGTGGGTTAAGCATACGACTCTGGATTTTGGCTGAGGTCACGATCTCAAGGTTTGTGACTTCGAGCCCTGCGTAGGGCTCTGCACTGACCAAGTTCAGAGCCTGCTTGGGATTCTCTCTCCCTCTCTCTCAGCCCTTTCCCCCACTTGCATTTCCTCTCTCTCTCTCTCTCTCAAAATAAATAAATAAATTTAAAAAATTATTTAAAAATGGCAACTTCTCCCAAATCTCTTCTGGGGAAAAGAAATAACAAATGAAGCAGATCCAAGCCAAAGGGTTTTGGCATTTAATGTCCATTCAGATCAAGTCCCTTCTCCAGCACAACCTT